>CM072808.1:14944668-15544668 GCA_037013495.1 Hippophae tibetana | reverse complement strand
CCCAATTATAATTTAAATTTAATTATATTATTTAATTTGATTTTAATGCTATTATTTATTTGGCCAATAATTTATCTATAGAGGCAATTAAATATATTTGAGATAATTATTTAATTGTTTGTCTTGATTAAATAACGTGAATAGTTTCTAGGCAGAGATGTATGGTTCTTATGTATGTGATTTATAATTGATGAATTTAATAAGTAGTATGAAAATTAATTGGCATGAGAGTGTGATTAAATTAATTACTATATGGTATGTAGTTTACTTGAGAGGGGAATACATGCTAGGTTAGATTCAATTAATCATGTAATTAATTGATAATTATATTATTAGGATTTTAGCAATTCGTATGTTTAGAAAATTAGGGGATTAAGTATTCCTATATATTTTCACATATACCTTTTTAGTTAACACATATAATTTAGTTAATTATTGCTATTTAATTTTAGTTATTTTAATTTTCCTTCCTTAAAATATAAAAACACAAAAAAAATGATTTTTATTTTTTTTAAGTTTTAAAAATTAGTTTCTAATAAAATAATCTATGTGAGAATGATCGTTTCCTATCATTATATTATTTGTTGCGATACGTATACTTATATATTCATTGTATACACTTCAGTATGGCGATTAGAGGTTCCACTATAAGATTAGCAATTCTACAAGACAAGCATTAGAATGAAGTGCAAAGATGATAATTGTCAATGGAGACAAGATCGAACAATTTGATGCATTCAAGGTAACCACTTACAATGACTATCATTGATGTTCACAAATGTTCAAAGATCAAAGAGACAAATATACCATATATAAGTATATAGCTGACAACATCAAAGACTTTAGCCAAGATCCAAATAAACAACTGAGACTAAACAAAGCATATATGACATCAAAAATAAAATAAGAGTTACAATCACCTACAAAAAGGCAATAATAGGGGAAAATGAAGCAATAAATTAAGTACGATGAATCCTAAAGAATTCTACAATAACCTACCTAGATTCTTCTACATGTTAGAAAAGGAAAACCAAAATTCATAACTGAGATAAAAATTTATACAAATTCCAAATTCAAGTATGGATTCATGGCAATTAGTGCATGCCCAAATGGATTTATAGTTGATGGGACATTCTTCAAAAAAAGAGGAAGAATGGTATTACTTGTAGCAATTACAAAAGATGAAAACAATCAGGCAGTAATGATATACTAGTAGAATATTGTTTGTTTACGTAATACATAAATCGTATTCAATAAAAACTTCCTAAATGTAACAAGTTAAATATTTGCAATACTCTTAATGTAACATGTTACATAACATGTTACTAATTAATTATATAATGTAATATAGATTTACTCTATTTCATTTGGGTGATAGATGGGGAAACCACAAAAGCATGGAAATGATTTTTTTAGAAGACTAAAGGTGCTTATTAGCGAAAGTGAAAATTTGGTTATAGTATCATATCAAAATCCAACAATAAAATCAAGAGTCAGTAAGGTATATGACAAAAAAACACATCATTATTATTATTTTTACTACATGAAACAAAATCTTATAACTTACTACCACAACAAAGCTGAAAATACCTACTTCAAATTAATTACTTACACTTACAAAGAAGAGGAGTTTAACAATAATATATACATGTTTAATAAAGCTTCCAAAGTAATGATGGAATACCTAACCAAGATAGAGTACTCATCTTGGGCAAGATTCAAATTTCTAACTCCAATTACAAGATATGATTTCATGACTTCAAATAATGCTGAACATATTAATTCAACGCTATGCTTGAGACACCCATGTAACACCCTTATTGGGAAAGATATGAAATATAATATAAAGTTAGTCTCCAAAAAGGAGAAATTTTGCTCTAGATATGGGAACACTAGCAAAATGAGTACAAGAGATAAAATAGAAAAAAAAAGGAAAATCAAGACAAAATAGATGAAAGTAATAGATATAAATAGCTAAATAGTACAATTGAAGAGAGAGCTTAAAAGTTAAATTATAGACCTAGAACAGAAGACTTGTACATGTGATAAATTCCAATCACTGAAAATCCCTTTGTGCACATGCAATTGCACCATGTAATGAAAAGAAGTTATCCATAGAAGACATGTGTTCAATCTACTACCACATAGATTACTTAAAGTTAGCATATAAAGCTCTAATCTACCTAATAGAACAAAAAAGCAAATTAAATCTACCAAACATTGTGAGAGATGTCCTAGTGTTGTCACCAATTATTAAATAAAACAATGACACCATAAAAGTGAATAAGAAAAAAAAGAACAAGGATACCATCACTTGGTGGTTTTAAAGAACATGGCTTACTTAAAGTTAGCATATGAAACTCCAATCTACCTAATTGAACAAGAAAGCAAATAAAATCTACCAAAAAGTGTGAGAGATGTCCTAGTGTTGTCACAAATTATTAAAAAAAATAATGATGCCATAGAAGAAAATAATAAAGAAAGAACAAGGAAACACAAGGATACTATCACTTGATGATTTTAAAGGGCTAAAAAAAAAGTAAAAGTAAGAAGATGAAGAGGAAGGAAGCTGCAATACAAGAATAAATTCATACCACTTTATATTTTATAAATTATAGATTTACTTCAAATTTAAATTTTTACTTTAGTACTATACTTACATATGTATTGACAATTAAAATAATCAAATCCTATAAATTCTATACGTTAATATGATTTTACATTCGCGGAAAGGAGTCTTTTGTTATTATCATCATCAATTCATATTTGTAATCTTTTATTCTTAGATACATCATTTTTTAACATAAACTATATATGTTGTAAGAAATATATTGTTTTCCATACATAATGTAACATGTTACATTGATCTTACAATTCAATGTAACATGTTACATAACATAAAACTATAATATCGGATATAATGTAACAAATTACATTGATCTTACAATACAAAGTAACTTGTTACATACTATGGTCAACATATATTAACTTGAACAATTTTTAATGCTCAGGTTGTAAAAGGTAACAAAGTGTACTATTATATTAAAATCAATGTACCAAATCAAACTACATTCATCTAACTATTACAACCAAAAAAAACACAAAACTTACATCATCATCTGTTTGTTAATCTAAATATTCAAAAATCAAGACTATAATATTCCAATTACAAAAAAAAAATCACTATTTATCCAACCTTGAAATATGCAGGGTCTAACATTTCATTATTTCATACAAATTATACACAATATATAATCTTAATCTTTAGAAAACTAATGCAATTAATCATTCGCAATGTCCATCCTTTCATAAGAAACTCAACAAATTTTAGCAACCAATTCCACAGTTATAGTTGCAAAATAAAATAAAAAGAAATAATATATTAGGTTAGATGAAAATGAAATTATAAATAAATTGTATTAACAAAATAAATTAAATAGAAACACTGCACATTGCCCTTGCTTTGGTACACCTTCCACCATAAAAATTGGTCATGGAGTGTATGGTTAGGAGTGACAATTCTCACCATATTCATGATATTCTAAAAAATACAATAAAATGGGTATCACAATCACTATATGATTACACTTCTCCTTCAAATTAGATGTGTCCAAAGAATCATATAGCTTGATGAATCGTTTGTCCAAATATATTACATCAAAAATCCAATAATTATTGTCCACATTGATTGGTATATCAATACGTCTAAATCCTTCCATTCAATTGGCATTCTCAATTAAATTTGGTGATGTTGTAGCAAATTGAACCAAATAATTATCGATATATAGACGGATATTCTTTGGATTATCACGACTAACATTGACCAATTTCATACACTCCACCTACACAAAAAAATATATAATTGAAAATTAAAATACTATTAAATCTAACAAATATTTAATATTATATAAATTGGTAAAATATTAGATCATAATATATAACATGGTACATTGGTTTTAATATGATATGTTACATGTTATATTGTTTTTGACATACTATGTAACATGTTACATCATTTTTAGACTATTATGTAACATGTTACCTTATTACTGATATACTATGTAATATGTAACATGTTACCTAACAACATAAATAGTCAAAAAAAAAATAATGCAAAACTTACATTGAAAAAAGTCTCCAAAATAGAATAACTCTTCAACCCAAAGTGTAAAGATAGTAGGACTTTCAAGCACACATCTCATACAACATACTATCCAAATGCTATAAAACAACAAACGCCGAATACATGCAAATAATTAAAGTACATGATAAAAAAATAGTTAATGATTATTAAGTTCAAACAATAATAAAAGTGTAATACTTAGAATTTCATGAAGCAATTCCCTAACCCACTTGAAAGGAATAATGAAATTCTTTCTTATCAATAACCAAATATCAATATTGAATTTTAATATGATTACTAATTAAAGAAAAGAATAATGTCAAAAACTCATGTAAAAAACATGTATATATATAATAATAATAAAAGATAAAGATAAAAAATACATAAGGAGATTTCAGTCTGAATCAATCATTGAAATGTTTTTTTTTTTGTAATCCTTGGATAATTGTTGCTAAGGACAACTTGGATGCTCCAAGGCCTCGATATCCTCACAAATGTCAGTAAACCTATGCTCATTGTCAACATGAGATATTGATCTCATAGGTTTAGGGGAAGTGTCCACTTCAACTTATATTCTACAATAAGTAACAGATACACCATTCTTAAGAGGACAAACATAGGGCCAAAAAAACCCTTGATGGTTTTGATCTCCTATCCCTCTCCATCTCCATCCTCTTTTGAGTTCAAATAACCAAGAAATCCTACATAGTTAGATAGACCAAAGCTTGCCCTAAAGGACATCACTTTCGCAGCAAAGGACAATGAAAATGAAAAGGATGAGATGTTAGCCATGGCTAGTAAGGAAAATGAAAAGGACAAAAATGGGTGAATCTAGGCCCACCAAACAATAATATTACTAATAGTTTGTTATAATCTTGATTGTAGAGAACCCAAAAAATAAAGGAAAGAAAACCATTTGGATGACAAGAAATTAGAGAATCGAATTTGAAACGATTGGACTCCATACTCACAAGAAGAATATTTAATGTTATGATATCATTCAAGAATTCAATAATGTATTGCATTTCTTTATTGAATCATATTGAATTCTTAACTCACACTAATACAGATCATTTTCTGATATAGAAGATGTAGTATACACAAAATACAACTTTGCACACTCATACACTTATAATTATATTAGTTAGTTGCACGACACTTGTACATTATACTAAACTACACAATATCACTCTATAGTCTAATACTTAGTAGAATTTTCTTAGTTAAACTCACAAACCAAAGACTTCTCTCATTGTCTTAGTCTTAAACTTTTGTGTTATGGTTTTTTTTTTTTATTTATCTCACAAACGATAATTTTTTTCCATTTGCATAGTCTTAAACTTAGGGTGTGTATACTAACAACAAAGGAAATAAGAGGAGAGAGAGCCATTCTTATTTCCTTGATTACTTTCTACAAACATGACAAATGCAACAAGAACCTCACAAATTTGGGAGTCATTCACATTTATTATTTTACTTACTCCCACATGTATTACGATTTTTTTTTATCTCACAAACCATAAATTTTTTCAAGTGGCTTAGTCTTAAACTTAGGATGTGTTTATTAACAACAAAGGAAATAAGAGAAGATAGAGTCATTATTATTTCCTTGATTACTTTCTAAAAACATGACAAAAATGCAATAAGAATTGCACAAATTCTAGAGACATTCACATTTATTATTTACTTAGTCCTATGGATATTGATTTTTTTTTCCTATATTCACAAAATTCAATTACAAAATATCTTTTATTTTAATATTTTTTTATGTTTTTAATTATTATTTTAAAATAATATTTACATTTAAATAAATTAATATTTTTATTTCAATTCCTTATAGTTTTTTAATACATACAAACAAAGTAAAGAGTTTTACACTCTCATTACTCTCCATTCCTATTCTTGTTCATTCCCATCCCAATTGAATCCCATTAAAGATTAATAAACATACCCTTCATATAAAGTTTTATTTATAAAACCTACAAACTCAAAACTTTTCTTGGTGGTTTAGTCTTAAACTTTTTTGTTGAAATTGAATGGATTTAAGAGATAGAGTGAACATATCTTTTTGCTAAAACTTAAAAGAACATCTAAATAATTTAACTATAAAAGTAATGATCAAAATATCATCAAATGAAAATAAAATATTTTTCTCTTTATATTCTTAGAAGATGATTCTTTCTAAGAAACAAGATGAAAAATATGACCTCTTAGTTTGAATTATTTGGACCCATACCACGTACAATCCTTCCTGCACTCCATAAGGATCGCTTATACTAACAAAATTCAAATTATGAACTTGTTTTGGGGTATATCATTTGTACCATCTTATTCTTCAATATTAGAATGATCAAAAATAGATAATGTTATTTCAATGCTTGAACCAACAATAGATAAAGACTTTTCTCACAAAAAACCAAAGTTGCTCTGAGAGCACAATAAAGAAATAACAAGAAGAATTTCCAACAAATGATTCAAAACATGAGAATGGAATGGTGAAATGCCTCCTAGTTTTAGGAAAATGGATAACTAGAATTACACTACTTATTTTAACAATGAATGGTAAATATTTAATCAAAATGTGTAGCTTAAGTTACAAAAAGCCAACTATGTCATGCTTATATAAGATTATGCCATGGTTGATGCATGGTTTAAGCTAGCTTCAAGGCACACATTAGGACCTTTTTTTCAACATATGCATCCTTGAGCCTAGCTTATTAGAAGCTAAAAAAATTATACACATTTTGCTATTGAGACTTAAGCCTTTTTTCATGCACCGATGCTATGCATTGAGGCTATTGAGGCTTAAAGCCTCTTTTTCATACCAAGAAAAAAAAATTGGCATGTATGAATGCAAAATCAAGGAAGCACTTGAACTCTTAAATAAAGCACATTAACATTTTAACCCAGGTAAGAAAAATATAGGCAAAAAAAAACAAAAAACTATCAACAAAATGATAATAAAAGTGACAATCCTAGTTTTTATGGCAGAACTTATAAGCAATCCCTTTTTACCTCTTCCTCTGATCTGGTTTTGTCCATCTCGATTCCTTCCAAAAAGCAATTTTGAAAAACACAAATAGATATATTCTTCCTTACAAATATTTCTCTAATTTTCTTTTTTCTTGTTATTTCTAATTTCTTTTTTATTCTTCGTTTCTCCATTTTTCCCTATTCTTTCTTCTTTGTTTTCTCTAATTTCTTCTTTGTTTTTTCTTATTTTATTTCCTGAGTTGCTATTCTATTGCCAAGGTTTTTTTCAATAAAAAATTTCTTAATTTTTTATGAATTATTTGTGTAAACATTATATCCAATTGGTTAAAAAATGAATAATTTAAACTCTATAAGACTTACATTTAAGACAGAGGAATACGATAAAGATGATGGATTTTAAATACATTATATCTTAGTTCAATGTTAGACGGTTGGCTTTTTAATGAACTTTATTAATGTATTTTTTAATTAACTTTTTATGAATCTTGAATTCATCATATTTAAATGTTTCAGTAGTGATTAAATGCTATATTATGATGCTATTTTGTGATAGTTTGTCTTTTTATTGTTTATTTAAAATTTTATTATTTTTCTTTCATTTTAATTTGAGGCTTATGCCTCATATTTCAAGACTTGCGCCTTGCCTTAGTAGAAAGATTACATATTAAGACTAGAACATGCCTTTTAAAATATTGATTTGAGGAAAGTGTTGTAAGCTACACTTGATTTAATCCAAAGCTTAAACCAATACTAACGCTGGTAGGAAATCTCCCTTTAGGAAGTGTAGATAAAAACGTGTAACCTAATTCTAAAAAATAGAATTTTATGACTCTTCCAAAGTGACATTCTTCCGTAAAAAATAAAACATGTGAAAGTATAGTAAGTTACACAAAATTCCTAAATAAAAAGTAGCCTCGTTCACTTTAAGAAGTGTTCAATCTATTTCATGTGTGTTTTGTGACTCTTCTAAGGTGACAACTCACAAAAGTAGAGAACAAATCAACTGTATAAGTGTATGCATAGATCACCCCCAAACCTATTGGGTTTAATTATTAAAAACATACATACTAATTATTTATTTTTTACCTCTATATATATTTTATATAAAATATAAAAAAAAATTAAAATAAAATAGAGTGAGTATAAAAAATTATTCTTTTGATACAATAATGCCAACAAACATCAAAAGTCCCTATTAATATTTAACAACCAATCTGTACAGTGTAACTATGATTATAATTCATCACTTAGATATGACTTGAAATACCTATCAATTGATACCTGATCCAAGTGTTATGAGAACTTTTCATTTATGTATGCAATACTATCAGCTGAAAAAATCAATCTGTATGAGGCTAGCACAGAATACCATCCAGCATTATTATTTTTCATTAAAAAATGCAGACAGGAATCCTCTAGCAGGAATGATAGCACCACTTAAGGATTATTCTTACTCTCTTTTTTTCAGCTAAGGCTTGTTGTTACTCGAAACACTACCACTTGGAGATATAGGACAGAAGACCCATTTGTTCACCTTTCCACTGTTCCGCTTTTCTCGAATCCATCAACTCAAGTTGTTTTGCAATCCATGGAGGATCATTTGGACTCAGCCACAAAGCTTCACCAGTATCCTTGTGCTTAAAATCAGGCTGATTTGGATTTGTTTTATGTTTCCTGCGATCCCACCATTCAGATGGGTTGCTGAAAAACAGTTGCCACAAGTGTAGACGGTTATTCTTTTTCTCCAAATAAGTATCCCCTAAATTTCCATCTACAGTAGCATCGAAGACGTTATTCAATAATAAAATATAAATGAATAAAGCATTTAGAGCCACAGAAAAACCAACTCATTTTGTTGCAACTTCAATTTATCTAAGTCTTTGTTAATAAATAATTAATTATTTCATTGTGTGGACTTGAGCATACCTACACCAGAGTGTCGTTTCTCATACTTCCACTCCTGGTTTGAACCAAGTTCACGGGTAACATAATTCAACTCTTGCACTGTTACCTAATTGAGTAAAATGAGAACAATTAGAACTTAACCATATCGTTTATCAAATGAGTGACAAATATCACTGCTTTGCCACACTAAATGCAAATCATCAGCTGAATTCTCACCAAGAGACATATTGCCACCAGAAATACGCACTGATAATACACTATAAGGTAGTGTTCAAAATGGCAAATTGGCAAAAAATCATGTCAGTTTCAATCAGACATTAAATAAGGATCCATCACTTTCTTTACTATAATCAACATTTGGGCTATGGTAAAACGAGTCCAATCATCATGTGCCACTAAATGTGCAGCAAAAGTGGCTAAAAAGGTGAGCCTTTGTTGCATAAAAAGGGAACCTTGCATCCATGTGTTCACCAACTATTATTGGCACATAAAGTGTTACACCAAAAAGTGGTGCACCTGATTTGAAGTTATTGTAAAACTCCATAAATGGGTGATAAAAACATGGCAAGGCAATTACAACTTCTTAATGAGAATGAGAAATAATCAATGTTCAGATAACATCCAAAAGATGCATATACCTCGTGGTACAATTTGTTGATTCCATTGTGATCAGCCTTTGTGTATGATCCTAAGGTTCCCGAAACATATATAAAATCATTTTCTTTAAAATGGTTGAGAGCTAATTCTGCCATCTCACCCCACATCTTCAACAGTATCCTATTAAAAATGGAGAGGTTACAACTCATATGCCACAACTGTACAGTGTACAAAATAGTGTAACTCTACCAAAAAACCTAACGCAACAAATGCTTCACTAATTACCAAACAAGCAGTTTAAATGGTTCATTGGTAGTAATTTGGAGCTAAACCTAATTATCATTTCAGCAGTAAACAACTATGGAATAAAACTGACCTGAACGAATGGTTTGACAGAGTATCGGTGTTAACACCGAGCAAGGTGTAAACGCCAGACGGGCCATCCTTTAACCTAATCACCTGAAGGGGACGTAAGACTGTCCCGATCAAGCTAACAGAGTTCACGAAACTTCCATCATATTTTATGGTCGTTGGGCGCTGAAACTTCAGCACACGCTTGTAAACCGTGCTGCCGTCTTCGTCGTCCCCGTCTTCCGAGGTAAAAGACGAAAACCTAGCGTTCGCAGCTAGAGATGATGAGAAAAAGGTGATACTTCTCAGATAGATTGATCGGCTAGGGATCTTGAGTTGGAAGAGAAGACCTGGAGCTTTCATAGGTATTTGGTGATCTCGATTGTTCCGGTGACTTGACTTTGCGCACTTCGTTTATCGCAGGGATTGTGAAAAAGTCAATTTTTTGCGGTTTTTGTTTACCGGACTGGACACAATCATGATGGTCAATCGATATATTTGGGTGTCACCGTTTCAACTTAAGGTCATTATTTCGGCCTGTTTATTTTGGGCCTAAGTTTGTGCGAGTCATTTTTATCGTAAATATCATTATTTTTCAAAAATTGTTAAATTTTTTGAATTAGCAACAATTTATTCTAAAAAATTTAATTTTATATTTAATTATTTAATAAATAAATCAAAATTTTATTTTATAACTTCAATAAAATAGAACCATTATAAGACTTATCACATCTCACCGGTGACTTCACCGAAGCTTCAATACATCAATTCCTTTATAACTCTAACGAATACCATCGTTGACCTCGTTGGAGTTGGATATAACATATTACATCTAAAGGTAGGATTGGATATAATATGTTACATCCTCATTGGAGCTCTAACGACCTTACTAAAGATAAATGTAATATTTTATATTCAAAATAGAGGTAGATGTAACATGTTACATACAAATATAAAGTTTGATTTGTAAATTACAAAGTGAAGTTGAATTGACTAATTTGTAGAGATTAATGTAATATATTACATACAAATATACATGTTGATGTAATATGTTACAAAACTTCAAGTATATGTGACAGATTAAATATAAAAACACAAGTGCTTGTAATAGGTTATTTCTAGTGGGTCACCTTCGACAGTCTTCAAAAATCTTGTAGGATCTAATCTTATTTTTAATTTATTAAAATTATGTAAAAAAAAAGGAATTTTTGTATTTATATGTATGAAATTATAAGTTTTAGATTTTGTTAATTTGAAAAAAAATGTTATTGGAATGAAAAACATGTTATATAAAAGTAATATTTTCAGTAATAATCATGAGCTAAGATTTTTGATTTTTTTTTAAGATGAGATACTTTTAAGGATATTTGATAGTTGTAGAGAAAGTTAACTTTCTTCAAAATGACATAAAATAATACTCTTAAAACTTACACAATAAAAATAATACTCCATTAATATTGAACTAAATTTAATTTGATGTAGTTCAATATTGAACAGATCTAATTAACTTAAATTTAACTTAAACGACGTCAATTGGCCAACGTTCAATACTGAATATTTAGGTTGAATTTTTTTGAAAAAAAAAATAAATGAACTAGATATAAAATGTGTTATTTTATAGTTATAAATTCTTATGAGTATCATAAATGATGTTTTTAATTATTTTTAGATAAAAACTTGCATTTTTTTTTACATAATATAAAGACCTTCCTTATTCTAAGAGATTCTCAACTTTTTTTCTTTTTATTTTTTATCATATAAAAGATTCTCACTTAATAATGGATTTGTTAGAAAGTGTATATGTGCTCTACTTGTCAATGTAGTATAAGTATGGTACATTTTTTATAAATAACTCTAAACACGTGTATAGATGTAATGTGATGAATTTGTTATTGTTGTTATTGCAGTTGCTATATAAGTAGTGCATTGTAATCACTGAAATAATCAATCAAAGAATCATTCACATATATTTTTCTTTCACACTTCAACAACTTATTTCTTTTCTTCTTTTGGTTTTTTTCAATTTATACCTCTTTGTATGATATTAGAGCATTGTAAGATCAAAAATGGCTAATAAAGGAAATGGAACCTATCGTGATATGATGTACATTTTCTCCTCAGGTCTCTAACAATTTCAATTTGTCTTATGAAAATCAAAACATCAATTTAGGTATTTCAATTCCTAATACTAATTTTGTTTCAATTGTACCTCAAGTCTATGATGTCATATCTCAAAGTTAATCTTTGATTCTTTTTGTGATTCTTGCAATTTCTATCAAGCTTGATGATGATAACTACCTAATTTGGCATGAATAAGTGGTCAGTTATATCACAACTTATGATTTAGAAGGTTTTATCGATAGATCAATAATCAAACCTTCTCAATTTATTACAAATGGTAGCCTTAATTCTAGCTTTGTTAACTAGAATAGGCTTAACTCGATGCTTAAAGGATGGCTTTATTGATCAATTTCAATGTATATATCTAGATATATCTCTGGCAAAGCAATAGCCTATGAGTAATGGATTACTTCATATAAGCTTTTTCTTCTTCTTCTCAATCCACAATTATAGACTTATGCTATCAACTCCAGACTCCTTCAAAGGGTTGATTATCAATGTCTGAATATATCTTGAAAGAAAAAAACTTGCAAATAATCTAGTTATTATTGGTAATCATGTTTCAGATAGAGATCTTATGATCTTCATAATTGGAGAACTTGGATCGAACTTCAATTATACTTCCTTTGTCATTTTTGTGAATATGAATGAACATAAACACTCAGTAAGTGCCTTAAGAGGCATGCTAGATACCTATGGTAATGATCTTACAGTGCCTAACTTCTTGACTCAGGTGTCAACCATTACCTCACATCTGATGCTCAACAAGTGCACAATTTCTCTCCATATACTAGCAAAGAAAGTGTCCTAAAAAATAATGGCCAATAACTACTTATCTCTAATATTGGAAATGGTAGTTTGTTGACTTATAATAATTTCTTTTTTATCTCTTAACACATTCTTACACTTCCATTACTGCTATGAATATATTATTATTTCATAAATTGTATGATTATAATGATGTATTCATGGAATTTTGTCCTGATGTATTTTATGTCAAGGATCACAATCCAAGGAAGGTTGTTCTTCAAGGCACAAGTGAACGTGGGCTTTATAAGCTTCATGGAGCTGTTTAAAGTAACTCTTCTCTAAAGGAGTCAGTATCTGGTATGGCGATGATAGCCTCAGTATCTGATTCTACCTGGCATGACAGATTTGGTCATCCATAAGATACAATAGTTAATAAAGTTCTTACTCAAAATTGTTGTAATCTTTTACCTGTAAACAATAAAGACAAAGTGTTTTGTAAGCATTATCAGTTAGGCAAGTCTCAAAAACTGCCTTTTGTTAGCTCACATGTAAGATCTCAAGTTCCTTTTTCTCTAATATTTTTAGATCTATAGACTTTCCTTACTGTTTTCTCTGTTAGTGATAAGTATTTTCTTTCCATAGTTGACGACTTTACCAAATTTACATGGTAGTTTCCATTGAAATCAAAAGATCAAAACACCTCTATTTTTTTCTTTTTGTTACAATGGTTGAAAAATAGTTTAATTGCTTCATTAAATCTATTCAAACCTCTAATGACTCAAATAGAAACAAAGGGTGTTGTTCATCGCATCACTTGTTCTCACATTAATGAAGAAAATGAAATTGTTGAGAGTAGACATAGACATATTGTTGAGATAGGTCTCGCCATGCTATTTCAAGCTCATGTTCTTATGATCTATTGGTTATTTTCCTTCGAAGTTGTTGTGTACTCTCTTAATAGAATGCCTACAAAGGTTCTTAATGATTATTGTCCTTTTGAGCTGTTATTTAAGAAGAAACCAAATTACACTTTCATGAAACTTTTGGATGTCAATATATTCCCTGTGTAAGGCCTTATAACAAAAACAAGCTTAAACCTTAATCAACCAAATGCATATTTCTATGTTATGCAACTAATAATCATGGGTATGCTTGTCTTAATTTGAGTATAAAATGAGTTTACATTAGTAGGCATGTAGTGTTCAATGAAACTCATTTTTCTTTTTTCTCTTGTGGATCAAACTCGTAGTTCATCTATTTCATCTGATCCAGATGCTACAATTGTTTCACCTTTTACTATTCCTCTAGCTCCTGGCCATTTATTGACTCCTCTAGTGATGCTTTGGCTTATAGTTTTTCATCTAACTCTCATGTATCTTCTTTGGCTATCCAAATTGTACCTTCTTATTAGATTTTGGTGTTCACAACAATGGTACATAAGATGATCTCCCTTCTGTAGTTCCTTTAGAACATAATGATTTTCTAGTTCTTGAGGTCACTATTAACATTCCAATTAGGGGACTTCCTACATCAGTATGTGCCATTAGCAATTATCCCAAACACATCAGGAGTAAGGCAAGGGTTTTCAAGCTTAAGAAATTTCAAGAAACCTTAATTATTCTTGAACCAATGAATTACAAAGACTATCTTAGAAGTTCCATAGAGGAAGGAAGTCGTAACTAAAGAGTTTGATGCTCTCTTGGAAAATGGAACATGGAAGCTTGTTGCTCTTCTTATTGGGAAGAAATCCATAAATTGTAAATGGGTTTTTAGGATCAAATTGAAGGATGATTGATCTTTAGAAAGATATAAGACTCGACTTATGGCCAAAGGCTACTTACAAATTAAAGAGCTCGACTATGGTGAAATATTTTCAACTGTCATCAAACTTACAACCATTCAAATTGTGTTAAACCTTACTCTATCTTGAGGTTGTCTTATTAGATAAAGTGATGTCAATAACTCCTTTCTCAATGGTGATTTAACTAATGATATCTACATAAAACAACCACCTAGTTTTCAAACGTTCTTAGTACTCTAAGCTTATTTAGTGCTTGGTTGGATTGGAATTTCAAACCTCTAAATTTGACACTTCTTTATTTGTTCATCACTCATCTATTATTTCCTTAATTGTATTGGTTTATGTAGATGATATATTGATCATAGGGAGTGATGCTAAAGAAGTTCAACAATTAATTGATAAATTGGATTTCAAATTTTCTCTTAGAGAACTTGGGAAGTATTAACTATTTTCTTGGTGTTGATATCACTTGAAATAGTTTTAGGATTCACCTCAGCAACCACAAATACATCAGAGCCTTTTAACACAAACATCCTTAACTAATGCAAAGAGTTGTGGCACTCTTATGTCTTTTGGCAAGTAGTTAAGAAAATAAGATGATGTTCCTCTCTCTGATATTAAATATCGAAATATTGTTGGGGCTTTATAATACTATATCATCACTAGACCTAAAATTTCATTTACAAATAATAAATTATGCCAACTCATGGCTCAACCTACTGGTCTTCATTGGATTGGCACTAAATGTTTGTTGAGATACCTGAAAAGATCTCTTAATCTTGGCCTTTACTTTACTAAGTCTTCCTTATTAGATATTTGTTCATAAAGTGATGAAAATTGGACATCTTACCTACATGACAGAAGATCTAATGGTACTTTCTGTGTTTTCTTTGGTGGCAATTTGGTTTCGTGGCACTCAGGGAAGCGCAAAGTGGTTTCACATGATTCCATTAAGTTTGAGCATAAAGCTTTGTCTTCCACTACCTAAGAAATGTTATGGATTCAATATTTGTTAAAGGAACTTTATGTTTTAGCCTCTAGTTGTCTAGTTTTCTACTGTGATAATTTCATTGCTAAGGCATTGTCTTAAAACCCAGTTTATCATGCTCAAACTAAATATATAGAGATTGATCATCACTTCTTGCATGAATCTATTATGAGTAATCAACTCGACATTCAATTTATTCCATTTGATGACCAATTGGGTGATGTACTCATAAACACCTTGTCTTGCTCTCAATGCTCAACTTTGTGCACCAAAATAATGGTTTTGCCTCACCCCCAGTTTGCGGAGGGTTGTTAGGGTTTGTGTATTTTCTGCATACATTCACTACTCTATATATCATTACAATATAAGTATTATACACTCTTTGTAACTAACTCTATACACGTGCATAAATGTAATATGATGAATTTTTATTATTGTTATTACAACTGCTATATAAGCACTACATTGTAATCACTGGAATAATTAATCAAGGAATCATTCATAGATATTTTTCGTTTACACCTCAAGAATTCATTTCTTCTCTCATTTTAATTTATTCATTTTATACCTCATTGTAGAATAAATGTGTACCTGTGCCTTTCTAAAAGGTTGTAGGTGACTATAACAAATTTGATGATGGCAATCATTTTAATAATATTTGTTAATTTTATAACAAAAAATAAATTTATAGTTCAATGATATGTAATTTCTTGAAGCATAAAATATTAGGAGTTTGAGTATTAACTTCAGATGGATAATTAATGTTCTTATTTAAAAAAACTAGTAATTAGCTATAATTAGTTGAATACATACTTATCATATATATGTAGAAAATAAATACTAGTTATTATTGTTAAAACATATTATGGAAACTAAGTAATAATTTATATTTTTTTGTTTTTCTAAAACATATTTAAAACACAATTCTTAATGTTTGGGAACATACTTCTAGTATTCCAAGGTTAAAGTAAATAGATTTAAAAATATATAATTTACTCGTATTAAATATGTTTGTACATGGTAACGTATTTAATGTTTGTTGCCAATCTATTTTTTATGTCCAAGCTTATTTTTTTATAAATAAAAATACATATTTTCTATGATCAAGTGGATATGGTAAAACAAAAATGATTTTCACATTGTCATTGAAACCAACAAGAGGAATTTGTTGTGAGGTGATTTCTTTGGGATCTATATTCATATCAAGTAGAGTAGATAAATATAAGAGATCAGATGAACTACCATTATCAACCAATATCCTACACACCTCACAATGAGCTATTCACACTATGATTACGAGAGGATCGTCATGAGGATGCAAGCATTCTTTGTCTTCGAAAGTAATAGGTCCTTCCAGTCTCATGCCATATATTAAACGTCTTGTGTCTCGAGCCTATCTTACATATCTTTTTTCTGGAATTATTAGAGTGACCAACTATGGTGGGACCACCATGTATGGTGTGGATTATCTGCACATCCCCTGTTGGAATGGGGTGTCCTCTATTTTTCTCATTTTGGATCGGAATTGATTTTTCCGGCGTCTTGACCCTTTAATCTGAATTTTCCCTTTGAATTTCTTCTCGTGGATTCTTAGCTTTATCAACTATATCCCCTATATATCCTTCTGAAAGTAGGTGCTCAATTTCCCATTTTAAATGGCGGTAGTCCTGAGTCTAATGTCCCATGTCTCTATGGAACACACAGTATTTGTTGGGGATCCTGAGTGGAGCTTTCATAACTAGTGGCCAATTTACGTTATTGAGGCGTTCCATACGACGCACTACTTCCACTAATGTTACACGTAATAGGGGTCCATGAAAGGGAGACAAAGCATGGTTCCAAGTGTTGGGATTACTCCTTGATCTAAAGACGGGTTTAAAACGAGAAAAGTTGGTACACTTTTCACCCACAGACCTTCTGTCTTCCTCATTCTTACTGAAATAAGGCCACATATGGTTTCTATTAACCAATGGTTTGCTTGATTTCATCTCCCTTTCCACATTAAAAAATATTTGAGTTTCCTTGTAAACTACATCTAATGAACGTGGTGTAGATTTCGTCAATTCAATGAAAAGGCCATTATCACATTTTATGCCCTTTTGAAAAGCTTTTATGGCTATCGAATCAGGGCATTGACTAATTTCCATCTTTTTCGTTTTAAATTTTTGCATATAAGCTTCAATTGATTCATCCTCCTCTTGGATAATCGAGAATAGGTGATGTGACTCCTTCTTGATAGGTTTGTTACAAGTGTAATTGGTAATGAATACTCTGACCAGAGTGTCAAAGCTAGCAATATTCTTGGGGGTAATCCCATAAACCATTGTTGGGCTGAATCTTGAAGTGTAGCTGCAAATAACTTGCAATACATGGATTCTCTTTTATCTTTAGATAGGTTGACTACAACCATGGCCATTTTGAATTGAAGAACATGCACAACAAGATATTTAGTCCCCTTGTACGTGGGACATTTAGGAGCACTAAATTTGGGAGGAGGTACTTCTAACTCAATGATATTAGAGAAATGAGACGTAGATAATTGATTATAGATGTTTTCTATATCACCCCAAGGTTTTTCCTTTTCTTGTCTTGCAAATCTATCATTAACCTTGATCCACATTTTTTCTTCCATCTCTTTTAACCTTTTGTTTAACTCTCCACTCGGATTGCGTAGTGGAATGGACTTAATCGTTGGTCTTTGAGTTAGAGGATTTGGATGAGAAGCCCCTCCAATGATGGGAGGATCAGATATCATATATGAGTGTTGTTCCCTCATTACACATTGATGAGGATTTGAAGTATGAGTTGCATGCTTTCTTTTGAGAGGTTGATGCACCATCTGAGGGTCGAGAGGTGTAAAAAGGGAACTAGTTGTATCCGAGTAGGTGTTTCGTTCTAATCGAGATCTTAATTCTTTATTATCCTTTTGACATTCAATGAAAGCTTGTTGTAATTCTATAATATGTTTTTGAAGTCCTCATTTCATCACATCTCTTTCATAATTAGGATTATCATGCAAGTTTGACAATTGCTCTTCGTTAGCTGAAGTGGGCCTTATGGCACAATTTGATAACGACTTGATGGGTGAAGAGTAGAGCATTTTATTATTAAGGTCATGCTCTAGAGCCTCTAGAATGAGGTTGTTTGGTTCTAGAGCCTCTAGGATGAGGTTGTTTGGTTGGATAATGATTAGATGATCCATTTGGAATTGAAAGTGACACCGGTAAATTCTCTTAAAATAAAGCAGTTCTCAAATGCTGGATTAAAAACTTTTAGGTTCCCCCAGACGGTGCCAATTGTTTGGAAAGAATTTATGTGTTTGACTTTAGTGATTTTTAGTGAGAAACAAGAAATGACATTGACTGAATATATCCTGTATTCTCCTCATTTAAGGGATATATATATATATATATATATATATATATGTGTGTGTGTATGTATTTTTACGTACATAGTGGGGTGCGTATTAGCGATCTGGATAGTACAAACTAGTTTACAGAATTTAGATAGTTCATTACAAGCATTTACAAACAAGGGGAGGATATTTATATACAGGTCGTTCATGGATGACAACCTCGATCACTGAGATATCATAACTTTATCAAGTCTTGACATCCAAAACCTCGTTGTTTGATGACGAGGTACTTTTGTTGACTGGGTTCGTGTACTTTTCTAAGTTCGTTGGGCGCAAGCCTTTTGTTGAGCCAATTTTATGTCCTCGCTTTACCCTAGCGGGGTATCTGCACTTATTAGGTTGTATGTCTGTTACATATTTAATACCAAACACCTAGTATCTTACTAACATTTCTTAAGTCATTTATTTCAAACTCAAAGTCCAACTTGCTTTTAAGAGAGTATATTTCAATTTCACTTTTACTAGTTATTAACATGTCATCAACATACAATAAAAAGTAAACATATTGAGTGATCATTCACTTTGAAATACACATAGTTATCTTAATTGAATATATAAAAAATAATGTCAAGTATGAAACTATAAAATCTCACATACCACTATTTAGAGATTGTTTCAATCCATACAAAGATATTTTTAACAAGTATGCAAGATTTTCTTTGCCTTTTTCAATAAAACTTGTAGGTTCTTTCACATCAATATTTTCATCTAATTCACCATGTAAAAAATTAGTCTTAAAATTCATTTGTTCTAAAATCATTTCATGCTAAACAACTATGGACAACAATATTCTAATTGAAGTGAATTTAACAACAGGTAAAAACACTTCATTATAACCAACATCCTTTTTTTTTTTTTGAGAAAACCCTTATGCAATAAATTTAGCTTAATAACTCTAAATTCCTAAAGAGTCATCTAGAACCAACTAGTTTAACATTTTTAGGCTTCTTCACAAGAATCCATGTTTTATTTTTATTCAAGGAATTCATTTCATTACACATAACATCATACCATGGGTTAACTACGTTTTATGCCCACAACATATGGGATGAGTCACAAAAATACCCAAAACATTTAAATAGTTGCAATTATGCCTAAAAATTTATGTGTATCGATAAAATCATGTCCACTAATAACTACCATTTAACTTTTTAAAAGAATTGTATCACGTGCATTCTACATTGCATTTTCTTGTAGATATAATTGCAACCACTTTAATGTTTTGGATATTTTTACAACGCATCCCTTATGTTTTGGGTATAAAATGTAGTTAATCAATTCAGTTTTTAACAAAATATCCTCAATAAAATGCAAGTAAAATGTACGTGATACAATTATGCTAAAAAATTAAACAACATTTATTGATTGTGCATGTTTTTATCATTACACATAATGTTATAGGCATAATTTTATGCAAATACTTAAACGTTTAGTGCATTTTTATAACTCAGGACATACGTAATAAAACATACCATCATACCATTTATCACACTCAGAAAAATTCATGGCATCAACATAAGACTAAGGTTCTGATGTGAACCCTGTAGCACACTTCTTGAAACTTATAGACAACTTGTGTTTGAGAACCTCAAGAACAAGTTTAGAAACTCAACAATAATAAATAGTGAATCAACCCCAAGAAATCTAATAAGGATGTTGACCCATTGGCTATAGAAGAGCCAAGAATCGAAGGTATCATTTTTGGGATAAGAAGCGCAACAAGGTTTTCCAAGCCATGATAAGCTATTGAATCTTAGCCCAATGGCTATAGAGGAGCCATGAAATAAAGGTATACTGAACGCCATAAGGTTTTAGCATTGATATGTTCGATTGGTAACCAAGAAGAAGGAAAAGCTCTCAAGAGATAATTCAAGAGATATTACCATATCAAGAGATAATTCATCTCTACCATACATTATGCCATATTTAACTTCTTTAATTTTTTAGGCTAAGAATTTAATAAAATAATAGCTTGAGTTTCATCTTCAATTTTATGGTCAATAGAAACAAGATCTCTAGTTATTCTTTTAAAATTATTAAAATTCTACTCACGATTTTTAGATTGATACATCTTAAATGTATAGAACGTATGTTTCATATGAACTTTACTAGATAAACACTTTTAAAATACAAATCATCAAGTATAGAGATTACCAAAGCAGTTGTAGTTTACTCAAAGACTTTTTTGAACACTTTCTTTTAGAGATTCAAAGGTAATGTAGTGAAACCTTTTGTTCCACCTTTTTCTTTCCTTCATTCGTGACCTTAGAAAGGTCATTAGTGTTTAAGGCACCATGTATATCCTTTTAAACTAAGAGGGATTTTAATTTCTTTTTCTATACTACGTATCACCAGAGTCATCAAAAAGGTCTATATGGTACTTTGTAATTATAGTCACAACTCAAACACACTCTTAAGAAAGAAATCCTAATCTTGGAACTTTAGTGCGACTCACTTAGAAAACCTATATAGGACCCAATGAAAGGAAAAACAATTAGATCACCTTAGGGTTTTCAAAAAACAAGGGAAGACAAATAGACTCGATGGTATTTTTTTGAATCCTAATGATTACTAGAAGATGAAAAGACTCAATTTGATATCAGATTATTGGGAATTGCTACTCAAACTCTCAAGAAATCAAAAATGAAAATTGCTCAAAATTCACAACTCTCGCAACAAACTTATAACACATAAAACATGTGTTAAATAATAGAAATAACATAAAACAATTACATGGTTTGGTTACTAATACCTTAATCCACTAAATTAGTCAAAGTTACAAACAATTATAGGACTTGATACATACCAGTATATAAGGATTCAATAACATCCTAGGAAACCATTACAACACATCTCAAGACTCAAATACAAAATTCATCATGAAGGATGAGGTGTTTATATAAAGGAACCCCTAAAAACTCAAGAGTATATACAATAAGTAAATTAAGAATAAAGGTTGTCGAATTCACAAAGATTGTGATTATAACTATCACTATTTATTAGCTTGTTAGTAAATTAGTAAATGGTGTCATGAAAATTATTTTTAAATAAAAATAAAACATAACATATTAAATAAAATACAAAAGCGCACAGATTAAGAGAAATATGTGATTATGAAACTATCATCACCACTAGCCTATAATCTAATAAATTATTTCATGAATCAGTATTAAAACTATCATTGGATTCTTAATTTTAGCTTGAAAAATCTATGCACCTAAGACAAGACTTCATGCTACACCTTTTCTTACAGTTTAATAATTAATGATATAATATATTAACCAACCTAAATCCTGAACAACCTAGAGATACACTTATTATATATAACACATTCATTACATTAAGTTCTGAAAATGAGATAACTAAATTAGGCATTATAACCATTTGTAACCTGTAATGAAGGTTTTCAACTTTACTTATGACATAAGTCAAAATGTATCATTTTGAATAAGAATATCATCAATTACATACTAACATCTTAAATAAGAATTAAACATATTCATACAATAAACTAGTTGATTACTATAATTCATACATGGATAATTATGACCTTTAAACATAGATTCGAACACATAAAAAATAAAGGATTTAGTCTAAAAATCCATCATAACATTATATTAATTAAAATCATAGTCTATGATTTGAAAATTACCCATAATCACATTAATAATTAGCTAGGTATGGATTTTGAAAGAATCATAATTAAAATCATAGAAAACTAAGAAAAATAAGAAAGCTAATAACTAATGTCAATGGCTGATTTCCATCTTCTTAATTGCCTCTTTCATTCTTATCTTGCCTATAGCCTTCAATTTCTCTACACACTTGTATATTTTTTTTTATAAATTTTGTGTCTATAATATATGTCTATTTTGTTGTTAATCCTAGCTACAATATTTATAGTAAAAGAGTAACAATGTAGTTAGGATTAGGGTTGTAGAGGTTTAAAACAATTAAAATACTAATCTAACAAACCTGGAGTACTTTGGATAGAGATGTGGTGAAAATCTAGTGCTTAAATGCAAATCTTAATGTGTAGGCCACGATGCAAGACTATTTCCAGTTCTGTGAAATTCATTCAAGAGGCTTGTGTCATGGCACATATACTCATGTGTGTGGTGCACCCTTAATTTTTCTAATTTCATGTTTTGACTCATCTTTGATGTATTATGTATAAATATTTGTATTATGCCCTCCATTGTATGACAATTATGTTGTCCCTAATTGTGAGGATTATTCGATTCTTTATCATTAGCATATTTTAAAGTCTAAAGGTACCTAAAATACATCAAAACATATCCCGTGATTTTAAAAACATTATTTATGAAATAGTTAGATAAAAATATAATATTAAAGCCTAATTTATTTTTTTTAATTTTGATAAATCACACGACATGCATGTTTTTTGGCCACTTATCAACTTAACCTTAATGGAGAGAATGATAGGTATATATAACAGGAAAATAGTTGTATAGGTACTATAACCCTACATATGGTACACTTAGTATACAAATAATTTACTTTAAGTAAATATGGTATACTAATTTAACTAAATTCCTGTACAAATATAAAATACCACAAGATCTTATACTTAAATGTGTAAGGGAATTTTTGGAATATAAAAAAAAGAACTAATAAACTGAATATAAGAATAAAAAGCTAAAAAGCTAAAAAGCTAAAAAGCTAAATAATTAAATACCATATCCTAAGAGAGAGAGAGAAAAAAACTAAAACTTTAAATGCTTAGAATCCCAAATCCCTCCCTCACTTTTTCCAAATCAAAATCCTAAATGCTACTTAAGCTAACATCATAATCTTTCCCTTAATTAAGATTACATTTGTCCCATCCGTTCATACACTACTACAAAAAGGGACATTAAAGTCGGTTTAGCGAACCGACTTTAAATGAAATGACTTAAAATTTAAAGTCGGTCCACGGGTGAGCCAACTCACCACCAAGAACTCCACTAAAGTTTAAACAAGATTACACCCTTAAGAAAAACACCACATGTCAAGTATAAGAATTGTTTTTTACAAAATGAATAAGCAAACTTTTCCCATGTGAAGTCACTTATATAGGTCATACGACTGACGCTACATACATTATAATCCCATATATCTCTACACATGAGGTTTATTTTTCACTTCTTTAAAAAGAACTAATATTTATTTTTTTTATTTTTCTCGAGTTGTTTCGTAAGCTTTACATTATGCAACTACTTTCAATGTAGGCCTTACAAAGATGCATAAAAGACATTCTTTCAAGGATACATAACATTTTTCTTTGAGAAAATGACATGTAACACTCTTAATTCTCAAAATTTACAACATTTTATATCTCTCACATATATTTTTTTGTTGCTCTAAATTTTCTTGTGATATAGATAAAAAAAAATTCATGTTGATTGTTTATGTAATATTTATCAAGTTTTCAAAATTTATGATAATGTGGACTCGCTTTTGGATAAATTATGTAAACTAAATCTTATTTACATGTAGATAAAGCAAATTTCAAATTCAATCATAGTGTAATTTCATTTATAATGTTTGAGCATAAATTTTCATTTTATTAAACTTTTCTACGAGGATAAAACTTTTTTTCTTCATAAAATCATTCTCTTTGATAGATCTTTTGTTTATATTTTTTTAGTATTATTAAATAATTAATGTTTTTTGTTTTTTCTACCATATTTTGATCTAGAATGATATTGTTTTTTTTACCTAAATCTTAGCATAGAATGACTTTTTGTTAAACATATTTGTTTCGAGTTTAGACATGTTTTAGTATAATTAAATAAATAATATTTTTTCCATGTTTTTCCACCATATTTCAATCTCGAATGATATTTTTTTCACCTAGATCTTAATTTAGAATGATTTCTTGTCAAGTTATGATTTATTTAGACATATTTGTTTTAAATTTAGTATGTTTGTTTTTTAGATCTAATATATATCCAACGTATTTTAGAGAAAATTTTCAAATATATAAATAGTGAAGATATTAAGAAATTATCAAAGGAAAAAGAAGAAGTGTAAAATAGCCCTTGAATAATGTTCAAAAAGTGATCAAAAAGATCTATAATAGTTTGATGATTCAATTTTTTCATGTATTTTTGTTCTTGATTAATTTGATGTATTCTTCATAATTTTAATGAAAATTCTATCATTTATTAAAAAAAAAGATTAATTATAATTTAATAGTATTAACTTCATTTAGACATATTTGTTTCAAATTTAGTATGTTTGTTTTTTTAGATCTAATATATATCCAACTTATTTTAGAGAGATTTTTTAAATATATAAATAGCTAAGATATTAAGAAATCATCAAGGAGGTATAAAAGATAAGTTGAATAACGTTCCAAAAGTGATCAAAAAGATTTATAATATTTTAATAATTTAATTTTTTTTATGTATTTTTGTTCTTGATTAATTTGACGTGTTATTGGTAACTTTAATGAAAATTTTATTATTTATCCCAAAAAAAATGAAAATATTAATTGTAATTTAACGGTATTAACTTCACCTTTAAAAAAATATAAACATTAGTCATAAATTAATAAAAGACTGAATGTTCATTTTCAAGCCGTGAGCCACTAATAACCACATATTTGTAAAATTGACTCTAAGAAAGTCCTTAACAACGTGTTTCTGACCCTTACAACTCTCTTATGATCACTACTTTTACCAGATTGAATTCAACGCTTAGTTTGGATTTTGATTTTCAACTTTGACCTCCAAAGGTCTAGCTGTTGACCTAGCCATCGTAGAATTGAACTGATTTTACTTATTTAAAATAATAGACCTAAAAAGAAAGCAAAGAGAGAAACAACGGAGGTGTTTCCAATTGGCTTTTCATTTTTTTTTTCTTTCTTTCTGATGGCTCGTTAATAATAATCATATTTTTAAAGCCTTACTGACAAACAACCTCAATCATTCTCACCAATGCCTTCTCCTTCTTTCAGAGCCTCTGTTTCAGCTCCTGATTGTGCTTCTTCTTATCCTTCTCAATCTTCTTCCTCTATCTCTGATTTGAAACAGGGGAAGTGCAATGATGGCGACTTCTTTCAAAATCTTGGCCACTCGCTTGCTCAGCGGCGGCTTACAAGGCAGAGAAAGCTTTGGCATGTCAGTGATGATGACATTGAATTTCACTTCCCTCAGCGATCTCATTCTTCGCCATGTTCGCCCGATTCCTCCCTAAAATCTAAGTCGTCGTCGGCTTCTCCTGGCTCGTATCACTGGTCATTTTCGGCTGTACCTCAACCCTTGCCCCTCCCAGAAGCTACTTTGGCTAGAAGACCCGACTCTATAGCTAGAGAAGGGTCGTGCTCGCCGTTTTGGAGGTGGCTTTTTTTTTTGGCAAGCTCAACTTAATCATATTAATGAAGAAATGTTACCTGAAATGGATGAAGTCCTTAATTAAGTTTTTTGTTTTTTCTTAATGAATTTTGTCATGAAATTGTTAATATCATGCATTTTAGATGTGCTTACATAAGAAAATGCTATCCCTATGTGGCTATGCTCTTTTAATTTGCTGTGTGCTTAAATCTGGATTTCAGTTCTCCCATATATTATAAGATTTGTAAGCATTGATGCTGGAGTTCTTGGAATCTAAACTAGTGGTGTCAATAGCTAAATGCAGCTCAACTTATTTAAGATTGATCTAATGAGCTCAAGAGTTGAAAAAGCTCACTTTATTTAACTCATGAACTCAAATAAGCTATTTCACGTACCTCATAAACAACTCCAGTATTCATTCAACAAATTTTTTTTGTTAATGAGAACATTTTTATAAATATAATAATACCATTATGGAATATTGCAATTAAAAGATATTGATTTTTTTCTTGTTTTACAAAAATATAATAAAAATGTAATATTTATATCAATATTTTTGTTTATAAATAAAATTATAATTTTTTTTGTTTTTAATTTTTAGAATTGTAGTTGAGCTGAACTTATTTTACATAAATTTGAATGAGAACTCATGTAAGGTAAGCTAAACCAGCTCAACTCATTTGACACCTCTAACAAGAATTATCAATCATATATATATATATATTTGTTCAAAACTGTCAGTCATATTGGTTATTACATACTCTCATTGTGTGTTGTCATGTTTCCATCGGTAATTGGCTAAGTGGGTATCAATATGCTTGTATTAGAAAATGCTATGCCTAAGTGGATAGCATTTACCTGGCTGATGAATTTGCTACGCCTTGGTTAAGAATCAAAATTTTCCCTTCCATACTTATCTAATAGCATGTTATATGTTTATTCGTGTAAATTTGTGATTATTGTTTGCATGTGCATGTTTGATGCCTTTCTTTCTATCATGACGTAGATCCATTGTTGTGATTTTCCTCTCCTACAATTAGGAAGAACGGGCAATTTTCTACAAGCTCGGAAAAATCTCCATTCAATTGCCGTAGAGGCTCCTCTCAAGATGGGAATAATGGAAGTTCTAACCAAAACTCTCAGCCGAATACTCCGGCTATGTGCATTTTAGCAAATGGTTTTTCATGTACTGCTGCTACTGTCTGTCCAAAGAGATCATGTACTAGTGATGTACTGCCGTATGTTACCACTACTTCAAACAACCATTCCAACATCTACAATAGGGCAACTTCACAAGAGCCAAACATTGAACGTGTTAATAATTACAACTTGAGGCTGAATGTTACTTCTAGAAGCGCTCCAACAAGCGTCTTCTCAAGTCCTGCTGTTAGCCCTCGTATATCAAATGGTGGAGATGTCTTTTTCCCTTCTCATGTGGCTCCTCGAGAATGCCAGGTCTACCATTTTGGTTTTTCTGATAAATTTCCTATAAGGAAAGTTGTATGCAGTCCAGAACCTTCTCCACTTCATAGCCCTCCAACCCAAACTCCCAGTTGCGCTGCAAAAAGTCCAAAGGGAATTTCACTTCGCACACATAATAAATCATTCCCAGAGAACTTGCTGGAGAGACCTGAAGGTAATTGCCATGTCAATGCCCATCCTTTGCCCCTTCCTCCTGGAGCTACAGTGGCATCACCATCAATTCCCATACATCCAAGTGTGGAAAGCCCATATTCACCGGTGATGAAAGGCCAATGGCAGAAAGGAAAACGTATTGGACGTGGTACATTTGGAACTGTCTATCTTGCAACCAACAGGTGTGCAAGTGTCTCTTAGTCTTTATTGGTTTTAAATATATTTACTTTTACATTAAATATATTTAATTTATTTCTGTCTGTTTGTCATATTCGTTTAAAGAGAGACTGGAGCTTTATGTGCAATGAAGGAAGTGGATCTTATTCCTGATGATCCCAAATGTGCTGAATGTATAAAGCAATTGGAGCAGGTTACTTCCTTATTGATTTTGTTTTCTTTGAAAGGGATAAAAAATCTTAAGGAGAGAAGATGGAAAATTAGTCTCACAGGATAGATGCATTCAATCATATAACTTGAAAATTGCTTTACCTGAAGGCTGAAACATGCTTTTATTTCTTATAATTTAGTCCATACTGCATCTTAGAGATTATATAAAGATTTTAACGGGCATTACAGTTGTTGCTTTATTATTTGCATCAGGAAATTAAAGTTCTCCGTCATTTAAAGCATCCAAATATTGTGCAGTACTATGGTAGTGAAACAGTAAGTGAATCTTTAATTCTTTATTGAACTAGTCTTATTTTCTATTTATCATTAGGTAACAGCTTTTAAAATTAACATGATCTATGTCCAGATTGATGATCACTTTTACATATATTTGGAGTATGTGTATCCTGGATCAATCAATAATTATGTTCGTGAACATTGCGGAGCTATTACAGAATCTATAGTTCGTAACTTCACTCGCCATATTCTATCAGGACTGGCTTACTTGCACAGCATGAAGACTATCCACAGGTGATTATAAATGAAGCTCCATAACATAGAATATGGTTATGTATGAATTTTCCATTTGCATTTCTTGTTACCATAATGGATAATTTCATATGGAGAGTTATATGGTAACTTTGAAAAGCATTTGTTCTGCCCATTGTGTTGGTCCCCTCTCCCCTTTTTATAATTAACTGTGGACAGCTATGCAGTAGATTTTTGGTTAAAACTTAAGAACAAAAGTGTGCTTTACTCCGTGAAGTTTCTGATCATTTGGGTCATTATTTCTGCAGGGATATTAAAGGGGCAAATTTGCTTGTTGATGCATTGGGTGTTGTAAAGCTTGCTGATTTTGGAATGGCTAAGCACGTATGTTTACAAACTTAGACATTCTTAAAAGTTTTTAGTGACGGATCTAATTAACATAGAGGGAAGTGAATATGTAATTAATCAAATTATATCAATTTAAAAGTTCACAGACGGTTAGACATGTAATAGTGTTTAAATAAAATAATGTATAAATAAATAAAACTTAGACATACGATATTTTAGGTGTAATCAACTTAGACCACCTAACTATCCATTATGAAAATTAATGTTTCAAAGGCTAGGATTGAAACTATCCATCACAGATAATGCACCCAAGTAATCTACTTACAAGCCGTTGCTTTTTTTACTGTCTTCACAAGATAGGTGTACGGATTCAGACGAGGACCAATGTTCCGATAAACTCGAGTTATACGAGTAATTGTTTAACTAGCACCTGAAAAGATAGTACAAATAACACAAGTACAAAGTGTGTCCTAGAGTAAATTCAATAATGAAAAACCTTAGCTAGATGATTTAATAAATAATCAGTTAAATCAAAATCAACTAGCATACTAATAAAAATTGAAGTACATGATCATAAAATAAATAGGCTCATTAATCAATCAAATACAATCACACAATGTTTGATAAATCAATACAAGAAAAAGCCTAATATAGTATGATTTAGTTTTTAAAAAAACTTTTTGAGAGAGAAAACATAAGATGAAAGATTCAATGCAATTATGGTGGAAGAAAACAAGAGTCATTAGGTTGTTTAAATAGGAAAAAGTGAAACACTAATGCTAGGTCAAAGACCATTTCAAATTTGGTCAGAAACATTTCATATAGCAGTAAATAATAGTGACAATATGATAATTAGACTGTTTGGTTCGAGTAAACAATTAGGTTATACGTTGAAGTCCTAATCGCTCGATCGAGTCTATCGATCTGACCAGACTTGATCGATCGAATTAATAAGATTAGTCTATTGAAAGCCTAATCTTTGGAGCTATCCATCGATTCTATTTTGCGCATATAGACCTACGACAAGGTCTTTTTCCCTGCTTCCTTGTATCAAAATAAAGTAAATTTTCAACATTTCTACCACTTAAAGAGCCATATAGTGGACCCCCAACAAAAGGGAAATATAGTTTCACACTCATTATCTTCCTTCAAATAGTTCCAACCATTTGATTCATCTGCTTTCACCAATAAGCTACACTGCTCCTAACAAAAACATAAATCCCAAGAACTCAAACTCAGTGCAAAAACAAGCTAACCGAACCTAAATACAAACAACAAATAATATACATATGCAAACGAACATTCTATGAAACGACTTAATTATAATAAATTAATTTTCAAATAAGTTTATATAATTAAAATAAAAGACTAAAAAAATCACCAACAATGCTATTGTGTCACAAAAAGGCTTAGCTTAATTATAGAAGCACAATATTACAGTTTTCTCAAAAAGTAAGACCCATAATAAATATTGAATAAACATATCAATTCTCAACATCTGTCGTTGTACTTTTCTTCAAAATCCTAATCCTTCACTCCAATGCTCGAGAACTAACAAAATTAGCTCAAATTAATGCCTTTATTACATAAAAAACTACAAAAAATTGCACTAGGTAAAGTAATATAAAAAAGAGAGAAAAAATGTACCTAAATACTTACATCAAATGCTTTGCACTGATGCTATTGTTGAGGATGGTGTATATGTCCCCGAAAATAATTGTAAAAGAAAAAAATAAAAAACAATTAGTATTGAAGATAAGAATTGACACATATCACATACAGTTTAATAATACACAATACCGTGCCAATTTTATCATATATTTTTATATCATCCAAAACATTTGCATAATCTTCAACCTTCTACTTGTTGATCATAGTCAATTCACTAATAAACGCCCGTAACCAACTGTGACTACATATTAATGCTTCTATCATTTTATGACTTTATGAACTTCTAAAGCAATTCAATACTCGACCTCTTATACTGAAAGTAGATTCAGAAGCAATAATTGCGCCTTGAATCGCCATGACGTCACGTGCAATTCGAGAAAGGACCTTATACTTTTCAACATTAAACTTCCACCATTTCAAAACATCTTAATTAGTTCCTTCTTCTGGCAGTTCACAAGGCTCATTCAAATACCTTTCAACCTCAAATAGCGATGTGTTACCTTTTGAGCAACCAATTGTTGTCTCCACTCTTTAACAGTGTAGAAAATCAACCTAGGAGTATGGTTAGTTTCCTGATTTTCAGGGTGAAATCAGCCCCTGATTTCAAGAGGTCAGTTTCCTGATTTTCAGGATGGAACCATCCTATGATTTTAGGATGTTAGTTTCCTGATTTTCAGGATGATTTATAACTGTATACAAATGACTTCCAGTAGTATATTAGGCATAACAATTATATATATAAAGGGATCTGATATTAAGAAATAAATGAAGTAATTTTCTGTAAAATAAAAACAGTTTCATGGTATCAGAGCTTTAGGCTCATAAACTGCTGTTCTTAGCCTCTTGTTCAACTAGTTCTGTAAGTTCACCTAGTGTGATGTCAAATGCTCAGGCAGGGAATGCACCTTTTTAGTTTCCAACTCAAGTTTTAGCTTCTGGGCATGAGAGTTATAAAAAAACTGAAAGTTTAAATGTTCTTAGTACACTAGAAGATGACATGGATGAGGAGGTTCCAGAGACAAGTAATAGAACTGAATTCAATATGGGAAATTCAGGCAACTTTGGGCTTGGATCCATTCTTGATCCTGCTCCTAAACATAATCCTTTTGGTGGTCTATTTAACAGTGCAACTATTAATGTTTTTGCTTCTCCTTTTAACAGTACCAATCCTCAAGGAAAGCTATTTCAGCCTGCATCTTTTCAGTTCCAGTCTCTCCAACCATCAGTACAAACTCAACTTCTCAAACTCAAGTGCATTTTTTGGTAATCCTATCTCATTCACTAAGGAACAGTTAGAACTTCTCCAACAACTTATACAAATGGCAAATATCAACACCACATTTAGTAGCAACAGAAATAACTCCACACATATTTCCAGTAATTCAACAAAGCATGTTGGAAAATTTCCCTCCTCATCTTGGATAGTAGACTCAGGTGCCTCCAATCACATGACAAGGGATCTATCACTTTTCACAACCTACTCACCTTGCAACAAACTTCAAACAATGTGTGTCGCCAATGGTACTCGCACCACAGTGGTCGGAACAGGGACCATTTGCCTCTCAAACAACCTCACTCTCAAATCTGTGTTATTTGTGCTTGGATTTTGCTGCAATCTCATATCAGTTAGTAGATTAAATCATGACCTTAACTGTGAAACTAAATTCTTGGCTAAATCTTGTGTTTTTCAGGACCTGAGCTCGGGGAAAATGATTGGCGGTGCTGATTTACGTGCAGGCCTTTATGTTCTTGATATCAATACTCCTTAAAACCATTCTGTTAGTCATCAATGTCAATTGAGTTATAATCTTAAGTCTCATAGTCATACTAATAAGGAAAGTGAATTCATGATGTGACATTTTCGTCTAGGTCATCCAAATTTTTCATATTTGAAACGTTTGTTTTCATCCTTATTCATCAATAAAAATCCCAATTTATTTCATTGTGAAGTTTGTCAGTTGGCAAAACATACTCGAAACACTTTTTCACCACGCACGCACAAATCAAGTCACCCTGTTTCCCTCATTCACGGTGACATTTGGGGACCATGTCGCGTTCCCAGTATTACTGGTGCTCGATGGTTCTTACTGCTAGTTGATGATCATACTCGATTATGTTGGACATTTCTTATGAAAGACAAATCTGAAACCAAGCACATATTTTCACTTTTTCGTGTCATGATCCAAACTCAGTTCAATGCCAATATTCAAATCTTAAAAACTGATAATGCTAGGGATTTCTTTAATTCCGATCTTAGTGGATATCTCAAATTACATGGTATTGTCCAACAAAGCTCCTGCATTGACACACCACAACAAAACGGTGTAGCCGAACGCAAAAATCGTCATATACTTGAGGTTGCCCGAACTTTACTTTTTCAAACCAATGTTCCTAAAAATTTTTAGGGTGAAGCCATTCTTACTGCAACACATTTGATCAACCGAATACCTTTTCGAGTTCTCAACTTTCATTCACCTTTACAAGTGCTTCAGAGTCAATATTTTACCTCACAACTTGTGTCACCAATTCCTTTCAAGGTTTTTGGTTGCACTATTTTTGTCCATATACATTCACAATATCGTGGCAAACTTGATACCCGTGCCATTAAATGCATCTTCGTTGGTTACTCAACCAATCAAAAAGGTTATATATGTTTCTCTCCCATCACTCGTAAGTTTTACCATTCCTTAGACGTTACTTTCTTCGAAGAAACTCCAATCTATTCTAATTCTGCAATTCAGGGGCAAAATCACACTAATGAATTGCAGAATTGGGATTGGTCATCACTCATTGAATCGAATTTATCATCTCATTTGCCTTCCACTACCTTATCCTCTTCCAACCTGATACCCATTCCAGATTTTCCTTCAAAAACCAAACCTGATCAATCTCCCATTGTCTATCTTAGACATATTCTCTTTCCTAATGATGCCATAAAAGTTTATGGAAGAAAAAGAAATCCTGACTTGCCCACACAAAATCAACAAAGCCAAGAAACTCTCCTGAGCCAGACTGAATCTGAAAGATTACAAGATGAAGCAGAATCTAGTCTAAAACTAGGTTCTGATCCTGAGTTAGATCTTCCTATTACACAAAGGAAAGGCGTTCGATCATGCACTCAACATCCTCTTCAAAGTTACATTTCTTACGCAAATCTGTCCCCAAAATTTTAGGCATTTGTGACATCCTTAGACAACATCAAGATTCCTAATTCTGTCAATGAGGCTCTAAAAGTTTCTGAATGGCACAAGGAAACCTTAGAAGAATATACTGCACTTGAAAAGAATGGTACATGGATGTTAACAGAGCTACCACTTGGAAATAAGACAATAGGCTATAAATGGATATTCTCTGTTAAACAGAAGGCAGATGGAAATATCGACATTTATAAAGCTCGACTAGTGGCTAAAGGGTTCACCCAATCATATGGAATCGATTATCAAGAGACTTTTGCTCCTGTAGCAAAACTTAACACAGTTCGTGTCTTGCTATCTATTACAGTTAATGAGGATTGGCCACTGTTTTAACTCGATGTCAAGAACGCATTCTTAAATGGAGATTTGATCGAAGAAGTTTACATGGATATGCCTCCTGGCTTTGAGACTAAAGATACACAAGAGAAGGTATGCAAGTTGAGAAAGACATTATATGGACTTAAACAGCCACCTAGAGCATGGTTCGACAAATTCACTAAGGTCCTTAAACATGATGGATACTCTCAGACACATACAGACCACACTATTTGTCAAACACTTCATAGATGAAAGAATCACAGCTTTGATGATATAGTTCTTACAGGAAATCATGTAGGAGAAATGAAGAGACTTAAGATGCTATTATCCAAGGAATTCGAGATTAAAGACTTGAGATATTTGAAATATTTCTTAGGGATGGAGGTGGCACATAGTACCAAAGGAATCTCAGTTTCTCAACGTAAATATGTTCTAGATCTCTTGCGTGAGATTGTCATGAGTGTGTGTAAACCTATTGAAACACCCATGGACCCTAACACCAAACTAATGCCTCGAATTGATGAGTTGACAACTGACAAGGGACAATATCAACGTTTGGTAGGTAAGTTAATTTATTTGACTCATAGACGTCCAGATATAAGTTTTTCAGTCAATGTTGTTAGTCAATTTCTTGGCAATCCATCAGTAGATCACTTGGAGGCAATAAATCGTATTCTAAGATACTTGAAGAAGGATCCTGGAAAGGGGCTCATGTTCAAGAAAACAATTAATAGGAGATTGGAAATTTATATTGACGCTGATTGGGTTGGATCTCCTACTGACCGAAAATCTACATCTGGATATTGCTCATTTATTTGGGGAAATTTGGTAACATGGCGTAGCAAAAACACAAGCAGTGGTAGCACCTAGCAGTGTCGAGGCTGAGTTCCGTGCATTGGCTTTGGGGATCTGTGAAGGAATTTGGTTAAAACGACTGCTATAAGAACTCAATGTTGAACATTTAGAATCTATTAGAATCATATGTGACAACCAGTTAGCAATTGGAATTGCCAAAAATCCAATCCACCATGATCGAACTAAACATGTTGAAATTGATAGACACTTCATCAGTGAGAAAATTGAAGGCAGGATGATCTCTCTCAATTATGTTCCATCTAGACAACAAGTAGTAGATATCTTAACCAAAGCTTTGTTTCGACCTAATTTTACAGAGTTAAGTGTAGCACTTGGTTTGGAAAACATATATCGCCTAGCTTAAGGGGGAGTGTAGGAAATCAACCTAGGAGTATGGTCAGTTTCTTGATTTCTAGGGTAGAACTAGCCCCTGATTTCAGGAGGTCAGTTTCCTGATTTTCAAGATGAAACCATCCCTTGATTTTAGGATGTTAGTTTCCTGATTTTCAGAATGATTTACAACTGTATACAAATGACTTCCAGCAGTATATTAGGCATAACAATTATATATATAAAGAGATTTGATATTAAGAAATAAATGAAGTAATTTTCTGTAAAATAAAAACAGTTTCAAACAGTTAGGTCTTCTTTGTATCATCAACATTGACAATTTTTTTTGATTTTTTCCTTGATATTAGTAGAGAAGTCTGTAGTGACAACTTTTCCTTTGTCAGTATTCTTCGTATAATTTCTTAAACACAAAAGATAAAAAGTTGAGCTTGAATTGTGGATCAAGCACAAGTACAATGAATAAAACTTTATTCACTTTATTCACGTCGCCCCAATATTTATCAAACTTTGATTTTATGCTTTTGGCTATAGCATTCATGGTAGGATCATTTGAAGTAGTTAACATCATCAATTGTGATTGTATGTCATGCAATTTTTGAACATAGTCGCTAGAGATAACACTTAAGGAGGCACTGGATTTCAAAGTTGCATTATAAAAGCTTCTACAAACTTCAAAAAGTTTGCAGTTTGTGTCCAATTAGATTCGAATGGTGGACCACAACTATTTTCTTTATTCTCATCATTTTCAAAGATCTTCATATTCCATTTGATCAAATGCTATTTTATATTTTAGTGTTGCCTCCAACATTAAATAGGTAGAGTTTCATCTTGTGACATCCAAACAAATAGTCCCTTACTTTCAAGATTCTCAATCTTTGCATAATCTTTAAATTTTTGAAAATGTGAGGGAGATGATTTTACATAACGAATAGCATTACGAATGGTTTTGATTGACCAATTCACTTCCTTCATACAATCAGTGACAACCAAATTCAAAACGTGGGCAGCACACCTCACATGTACACATTCATCATCCAACAACATTCCGTTTTTATACTTGACCTAGTCTTCAACCAATTAATGGCAGCTCCATTGGAACTAACATTAGCCATTGTTATGTCGACGATGAGATAACTGACTGGAGGAGAAACTAGAGGAGTTAACGTTGGTATGTCGGTTGTGAGATGTAAGTGAAAGCTTAGAGGACTCTGAGAGATGAGAGTGAGATTTAGGTTTAGAAAGAAGTTTACATTTTATATATAGGAATAATTAAAAATTATATTTAAAAAACTAATATGTATTAAAAGTAGAGGTGAGGTTCGACTCAGTTTGGTAAGGTTTTTTAATTTTCGAACCTCCAATCGATTGGATAAGGTCGGTTTTGATATTTTTTGGACCAACCAACTTCAAAAAAAAAATAATATAGGTTCGGTTTGGACTTGTACTCTGATTGGTTGGTCGGTTTTTGAAAAAAAATACCCCCTTAGTGTATGTGCAACATGTGAAGAAGACGTGTTAGAGGGTTTTACAAACTCAGTTGTTTTTGACGATGATAGCATAGATTGCTCATATATATATCTTAGCTCTTTCTTGTCTCCAAAAGGTTTTCCTTAGTCAAAGATCTTGTTTAGCTTTTTGGCTCCAATAATTAATCTTTTCACAACTTCTTTAGATTATTCAAGTTCCTGTACAAGATTTTTGTTTTCTTTTTTTAGATCTACAAGACTTGAATTCAAACTATCCACACGTTCGGACAACTCAAGTTTTTCTTTTTCTAGCATGGTGGAATTTGCTTCATAGGAGTTAAATTTATCATTTAATTTGGTTACTTGCAAGTAACCTATCATTTTCTTTCTTACAATCTACTAAATCTATAAGCAGTTTATCAAGGCTAATAGCATTAAATTTATTTAGTAGGAACTCAAAATTACTTTCCTCATTATTTGAATCAATATCAGAACTGGAGTGTCCACGAATAGTTGTAGTAAATGCCAAAAATTTGGTGCTACTATTTTCTGATTAACTTGGGTTGTCGTTGTCACTTTTTGAGTTACTAAATGTAGCATTGTTTGCACACTCAGCTGCAAAATGAACATAACCAGTACATTCAAAACATTATGGTCTAGTGGGTTTAGATTTCTTACATTCGAAACTCATAGGTTTGAGTTCTTTTAGATTTTGATCCTTTGGACGACTTGATTGCCTTTTGCTTGGTGGATTCTTCCTATTGAAGATTTTCTTAAGTATTCTAGCTATGAGTACCAATTCTTCATCATCTTTGTCATTCTGATTGTTACCATCATTAGTCATGACGGTTTTGAAGGCTACACTTTTGTTCTTTGTAGGTGTTCGAAAGTTCATCCCAAAGGTTAGAAGTGAGTCAACTAGTTCCTCAATTTTGATGGTGTTAACATCCTTGCTTTTATTTATTACAGTGACTTTTGCACCCAAGTAATCTATTTACAAGTCGTTGCTTCTTTTACAGTCTCTATTAGATAGGTGTACGAATTCGGATCAACGTTTTGATAAATTCGAGTCACACGAGCAATCGAACCTGTTTAGCTGACACATGAAATGATAACACAAATAACACAAGTGTAAAGTGTGTCTTAGAGCATATTCAATAATGAAGAACTCTAGCTAGATGATTTAATAAATAATCAGTTAAATCAAACCCAACTAGCAAACCCTAGAACAAAAATTGAAACACATGATCATAAAATAAATAAGCTCATTAATCAATCAAAAACAACCACACAATTTTTGATAGATTAATTTACAAAAAGCCTAACAAAATATGTTTCAGGCTCAATCGATATAGACCCGGCTCAATCGATTGAATCAATAAAGTTAATCTATCGAAACCCTTTTCGATCGATCCAACAACGATCAATTAATAATCGATCGATCGGAACTTTTTTTGATCGATCCAGACAACGATTAATAAAAATCCGAGATAAGGTAGATGGAATACAATTGATTCTCGATCGATTTATACTAATTTAAAAATCAACCTGAGAGGACATGGATCATACACGATCGATCTAGTCATTACTCGATTGATTGAGTAACATATATACTAAATGTTCTTTAAGTGCATAATATGTATTCCAACGTGCTTACGAACAAGTGTATACCCGAACCATGTTCACTTGAAGTCCGGAAGTTTCTTTGTTTTGAATAGTGATATTGACATTGCGCCTAGAAAGTAATTTACATATAAACGTTTTGTTCACGAATATCGTCAACTCTTATAAACCTTGTAATTTTTCTTAATTTTCATGGGTATTAATAAGTGAATATTCTCTCTCCCTTTTTTCTTCTTCTTTTAATTACTTAATATTTTTGATAATTTTAACCCTAAACAATCCAGATAAATAATCGTAGCTATGTTCGTATGATGTTTTTCTTATTAAAATATCACTTTTGATTGGCTTTTATTCACCTACTCTGCAGTTTCTTTGGTAGTTATATCCATATTATTGTCTGTGCACAGCTTTCAGGACAGTCATGCAATCTTTCTTTAAAGGGCAGTCCTTACTGGATGGCTCCAGAGGTACAGTAGTATGGAACATTTTCTTTTCCAAGTGAAATCTCCTAGTATATGAAAGAGTGAAAAAATGCTTTCGTTGTTGTGGAATAAGAAGTCTTCGTATCTTAACGCATGTATTTAATTTATTCGGAGTTATTAAAACGGGATCCACTTTTTGGGGAAACAGTTAATTTCATGTCATGTCTGGTTAAATGTCTGCAGGTCATAAAAGCAGTTATTCAGAAGGATGCAAATCCTGATCTTGCTTTGGCGGTTGATATTTGGAGCTTGGGTTGTACAATAATTGAGATGCTGAACGGAAGACCTCCTTGGAGTGAATTTACCGGGGTAAGTCCAAGATCAAACTTGTCAATGTTTAATTTCTCACAGTTTTAAGCTTTCAAGATATTTTTAGTATGCTTCATTTTCAGCTTATAGTTCAAGTGCAATTGAACTCATATCTAGGAGCATACTAGGTCAATTTTCATATTGTTTACTACAAATTACAATGGAAATAGCAGCGAATGTTTTATTAACAAAGATTAAGTAACTGCCTTGCCAAATAAATCTTCCTTTCGGAGGATTTGGGGTTGTAGTACTAATGTCTTATTGCTGTGGCATGCATGTACTGGTAAATGATTTACTGAATAGAAGAAAACACACGACTGTAGCAGTCATTAAGGGTTTGCTTTGTACAGATTCTTTTTTCAAGTCGAGTTTTTGAACCCATGTTTTAAAAATGAGTTTTGTTTGGGAACTAATTCTATTTTCAAGTTTGAAATCAGGTTGGAACTCATTTCAATTTTTACACATTTATATTATTTTTGAAACTAAAAAAAGTTCTGGAAACTCTTCCAAATTCACTTTTTTTCATTAGTAAACTTTACACATTTCTTTTTTTGTATTGTTGTTGTTGTGACTTAGGAGGGAATGGAAGAAGAAAACATAATTTTTTACTAAACATGTTTTTTTCCCCTGTAAATAAATTAGAAAGTATAAAACTAGTTTTAAACACATGAAAACAAAACTTGAAAACTACAAAACTAACCCTAAACAATTCTTTGTTACTAGGATTATTGCTTAATATCTTTCTAAATCCTTGGATGCAAGGAATCTTGATCAAAATGGGTTAAAAGGTCTCTTTACTTCATTGTTCTCATGTATTTGTGGTTTTCTTTTCAACAATTTCTCAGTAGCTGTTGATTTCTCTAATCCTAGTGATTTATATGGACAGATAACTATAACTCATTCGTTATCTTTTTTTATTTTTATACCATATTTTTCTTGACTTGTTTTGTTCCTTGCTCGTATAATTTATGTTCAATCTGACATTCTTCCATTGCCTCCCTTTACATGTTTTAATTTTTACATATCTAATGTGACAATGTGGATTCATTTGAAATAACTAGAGAGCTTTACCTTAATTTTCTTTTATTTTACCTTAATTTTCTTTTATCAGCCTCAAGCTATGTTCAAGGTTTTGAATGGAGCACCACCTATACCAGAAATGTTGTCTCCAGAAGGAAAGGATTTCTTAAATTGTTGCTTCCAAAGGAATCCTGCAGAGCGTCCATCAGCTAGTATGCTACTTGAGCATCCATTTGTTAGGAATTCAAATGATACCATTGTGTCAGTCTCCATGCAAGCTTTTTCTGCAATGAACCTAATGGTAACTTATTAAATAGCATTCCTTTGATTTTGACTACAATTAAATAACTAGTTCAGAAAGTACGTCCATATTAAAGAAAGAAAAGGAATGTGAGCTTATTATTATGGCTAAAGAGCTGATATGTTGCTTCCAAAATGTTATTTGCAGGATAAGTTTCATAGCCCAAGAGACCATGCTAAACATAAAATGTTTTGATTCAACTTCTTTGTGAGAGGACTAGAGCCATGTGTTTTCGATGCCGTGGATAATTGGCATCCTCCTTCCTATAGTACTTACCATAATGGTTGAATCCGTTTTGTCTCCACTGCCATTACTTCCAAAAGTGAAGGGTCACTGGACCTTCAAACAATGCCACAGTGATTGCTATCTGCAGTAAAGAATAAGGGTAATTTTGTATGAGGCAACACGGAACTGAGAAAGTTTCAGTTGTGATTGAAGTATCAGCACCTGACAAGAACATTGTTCAGGCATTTAAGTTGTGGCTGGGCTGCTTACAAGAACAACTTTGACTTCTGCTAAGAGGAAGGTTCTGATTGAAAACTTGTTGAGACTTCAAGAAGCTTAGTGAGGTTCTAGCTAATTTAGCAGTAAGTAATTATGGTAGAAAGTAGCATGGGGCTATCACCTTGACTTCAAAGAATCGTAACAAGGTTTGTTTCTAGTCTCATGTTTGGATTTTATACCGTAGGAATGGTCTTGTAAGTTTATTAACCTGTTGTCCTAATTACTCTTATTTCTTTAAATATTTACCCATGAGTACATAGATTAACATGTAAATGAGGAAGGTTTCATCATAGTGATTAAGTTTTGAGATACCAATTTGTAACGTGATTACTAATACAATTTTAATAACTATTTTATACGATGACAATTGATGTAACAAATAATTATTGATTGAAACTGTAAGATTTATTTTTTTACAACTTTGGGTTAAGTATTGAAATGTATTTTAGTTTTAAGAAAGATACATGAAAGTACTTTTATCTTTTACCAGGTACACCATGTTCTTTTTAAATAGATACAATTTAGTCTAAAATAATTATAAGATAAGATTGACCAAGTTTGATCAATATGATCCATTAATGAAGGGGATATTTGTGTCATTTTCAATTTTTTTGTATTCTCTACATATTTTTCATCCAAAAATAGTTATATATGTATTACTTTACCCACTATTCCCCTTCTTTCACATTTTCTTTCTATTTTCTCTCATTACTCATTTTTGTATTTTTTTTTTGTTAAAACTTATTTTTACTCCATTTGAAAAGAAAAATGAACGAATATGTGCTAAAATATTTTTATGACAATAGTTTTAGTAACCACTAAAACTATTTACATAGTTTAAATAAAATATGTTTTATCACATTTTAAACACAATATGTTTACAAAACTTTTTTGAGCAGTTTAACACAGTTTATATCTGCATGTTTTCACAAAATCTGTATGAAACAGATTTTTAATTCTATTTGTATTAAATCTGTAACATATTTTTTTTTAAATTATATTTACAATTCTTACAGAATAAATTAATCGATAGATGATATACATTTAAACTTTTTATCTTAAGACTTTTAAGTAAAAATATATAAAATAATATTTGTAAAGCTTATCATAACAATAATATCACATAATAATATTAAACAATGTTCAATTTTTTAGAATTAAAACATTAAATATGTTTAATTTATCATATTTTAATTTAAATGATATCAATTTTAACTATATTTAATGTGAAGGTTTTGGGTTAAATATTTTTTTTATTTTGATAATAAAAATACACGAGTTAAACATAATAAATTTTATTTATATAATTGGGGTGCTTTAAATATTATTTCACATTTTGATTGATAAAATAATATCTTTATAAAAATGAAGAAATTTGATAAGAGGAAGAAATAATAATAATAACAAAAATGTGGTAAAAGAATAAAAAAAAGAAATATATTGTTTGGATTAGGGATAATTTAAGAAGGAAAGTAGACAGAAAAATGATTTTTTTCTTTCTTTTTTAGAGGTAACTTTATCATCATGTCATCTTCAATTCCTCTTTAACGTATCATTTATCATTTTTTTAATGAGATCATTTAAAAAAGACTACTAGTATACCCATACATAAAGTAAGGTATTAAGCTAAAAAAGACTATTAGTATATCCATACATAAAGTAAGATATTAATGATGTATTCTTGTATAATTTTGAAATTAATTTATATTTTTATAAAAACTTATTGTACCTGCTAAGATTTTTATCCAATGATTAATTAACACATGTAATATCACAACTTGTATTAAATATGTTTTTTCTTCAAAAAAATAAAATAAAAATAAATTATCCATATAATTCATAACAAACGTGTTGCTTACAAACTTTACCCTAAAATAGTCACAATCAACACTCTTGTCATTTTAGCTTTAAAAAGACTTGAAATAAAGAATATAAACAAAAGCTAAATGAGAATTGAGCTATTCAAAAGAGGAGATGGAGATAGACAAATTGGTATTATCCTTTTGTGAATAAAGTGCCCGTTTGATTCAAATTTTTATGTTATGTTCAAATTGAATACCTGGTTGGATTCAAGTTATTTGTCTAATAGGAGGTAGCAAGCAACATTTTATTCCCTTATCAAATCACAAAGGCACAAGGAAGCCACCAAAGCTGGCATTTTTAGTTTTCGTAGTTGATGAACTAAGTTGTTAGTTAATTCCATCCCTTATTACAATAAAAAAGAAGATAACTTTGTTCTTACAAGGGTTACCTCTTATAAAAAGAGTAAAAATACCACTTGACAGATAAAAAGAATTGAACGAATATCAAGGCAAAAGCAAAGGTAAAGAACATGGCTAAATTGGGCAAGAAAGTAGTATTCAAGGGTAATACTCAAGCCAATGGAAATGTTCAGGAAGAGTCACTAGCTCAGCAACATCCAGTTCATCAGTCCTCAACGTGCAAGGTTGTTATAAGGAATAATAGATGGAATGAATTAGTTACAAAAGGAATATTTTTTTTTTTTAAGAAAACATTAAATTCTTATTTTTTATTAAATAAATGAAATATTACATGGGTGTGATTCAAAATTAGGTCCGTGAGACGGAGAGTTATACTATGTAGAACATTTACCAAATTCTTGTAATGATTGTAATTATTATGCTATTATGTTGACTTTTGTAATGATTGTATTTACGTGAGCAGCAAACTCTTTACAATTATATATTCATTTACTGTGACTCAACAATTGAATTAAGCAATATACAAATGAAGTTTTCCATTCTACTCTCTGTTTCCTTCTGTGCTTTCTGCTTCTTTATTGTCATGGTATCAGAGCCATCTGCTTTGTGAGTTTGATTGCTTATTGAATCATGGAAGATCTTCCTGCAACAATTCTTACAGTTCCTGCTCCACCACCACCAGGTCAAGATGAGCCTAAGGTTATAAACCCCAACTCGAGTAAAGTAGATCGTGTTCTTTTTAGTTTTCACAATATCTTAGTTGCTATCAAATTAGATGAGAAAAATTGCTCAATATGAAAACATCAGATATTAAAAATATTACATAATCTGGAATTAGACAGTCATGTTTTACTTAATCCACTCTCTCAATTTCTTAGTGACGGGTTAGTGAATCCTAATTTTAAAAACTGGAAGAAGCAGGATGATGTGCTTGGTTGTTGGTTTATGTCTTCAATGGATGATGATATACTAGAATAAATTTTTGGGTTTGATACTTTCAAATATGCTTGAGTTAGATTAGAAAAGTCCTATGCATCTAAGTCAAGAGCTAAAGTTATTCAAGTTAAAGAAGAACTACAAACTTGAAGAAGGGGAATCTCAGTATTTCTGCATATATGCTCAAAATTAAAATGCTCAATGATGACTTGTATTCTGCTAGTTATGGTCTTTCTGAAGAAAAATTAATGTCAGTGCTAGTAGCGTTGGATGAAAACTATGACAATGTATTTTCAACATTGACTGAGAGGATTTTATATGAAAAAATTACTATGGATGATGCTTAAGGTCTAGTGCTCACTCATGAGTCTCGATTAGAGAGGCAGAACACTGTTCCTATTTCACCTTTGCCATCGGTCAACCTCTTGGTTAGGAAAAAATATAAACCCAGTAAACAATGCAGTTCCAAATCTCTATGAATCATCTCCCAATGGATCTCTTCATTCACCATCCTTTTATCCTCCTCCTCATTATTTTGGGTGTGGAAGAGGACGAGTTCAGTGCCAGCTATGTGACAAAATAGGTCATATTGTAGCAACCTACTGGTTTCGTTTTGACAGAAACTATGTGCCTCTTAGCCAATCTTAGCCCAATTTTAAACAGCCACCATGCAACCATATCAAGCTCCTTCATATTCACCACAAACACCATCACAACCATCAAGACCTCTACAATCATTTCCTAGATCAAATGGTTAAGCTTTGATGGCCACTGTTGCTTCTAAAACTTTCAATTACTCACCACTCCCTTCACAGTATGACCCTTCCTTATATCCTTCACCTTACTCTCCTCAGATTGGACCACCACTTGTTCCTTTTTCTCCATCATCCCAAGGTTACCTTGCACTATCTCCTTCTGCAGTGTCTTCTGAACCTCAATGTTCCCAGATTCTGGTGCCATCCACCATGTCACATCTCAGCTTTATCACTTGATTACACCTAAACCTTGTGGTGGCTCTGAAAAATTGATTATTGGTAATGGTCAGACTTTAACTATTTCCCACACTAGTAACAATAATTTTATTTCCTCTAATTTCACTCATAAACCTTTACTCTTAAATAATATTCTTCATGTTCCTTCTATTGTTAAAAATTTACTTAGTGTCTTTCAATTTGCTAAAGATAATCATGTCTATTTTGAATTTCATCGCACTCATTGTTGTATTAAGGATCAGCTGGAGGCACACTGCATAATGGTATATATTCCTTTGATCTTAATTTTCCATCTTTTTTCTTCTAGGCTTAGCACTCCCGTTCTTTGACTGCTGTTTCAAATAAAGTCTTTGAGGATATGACTCTTTGGCATTAGGGATTGGCTTATGCCTCCTTATCTATTGTAAAAAGAGTTTTAATTAAGTGTAATCTTTCTTTTCAGCACACTACATCTAATGAATTACCATGTAATGCATGTGAAATCAGTTAAAGTCATAGACTACTGTTTGTTCCTAGAACTACTTATTATACAACTCCTTTACATACTATTCATTCTAATGTTTGGGTTGCTCTTATGCAATGTTGGAGATTGTTATAAAGCTCCTTAATTTAAGAAGCAAATTAAGAAGCAAAACAAGGAGTAAAATATGGAGCAAAACATGAAACTTAATTCAAGGAGCAATTCAAGGAATCATTAATTTAAGGAGTAATTCAAGTAGTGAATTTTCCTATAAATAAATGTGTAATTGTAATGAATTAATCATCCAAAGTGTTCATTCTAATTGAGAGAAAAGCTTAGAGAGAAAAGCTTTTGTGAGAGAAAATTGAGAGTAATTTTCTTGGGTGCAATTGGGTTGTGAGTTGTGAGTGTTGTAAACACCTTGTGTAATTTCTCCTATTTCAGTAAAAAGATCTACAACAGGTCCGGAGACGTAAGCAAGATTGGCCGAACTCCGTTATCAAATTTGTGTTATTTTTATTCTTGTTTTCTCATAAATCTGGCTTATCGGAAATTTGCGTAATTTCCCAACAACTGGTATCAGAGTTTTCTGCAAGGTAGTAATTTACGTGAATAGTGAATTACGTGAATAGTAAAATTTTGTCGACGATATTTGTTCGTTGACGGAGGTGTTCTAATTCACGGTGGTTTACAGAAATAGTCAGAAACGATCCGGAGGAAGTCAGATTTGAGTGGGAGCAATGGTCGTAGATGAAGGAAGGGTGAAACTCGAGAAATTTGATGGCACAGATTTCGGGTTTTGGAAAATGCAGATAGAGGATTATCTGTATCAAAGAAATCTATATTAACCTCTCTCAGGGAAGAAGCCAGAGGCTATGAAGGAAGAAGGTTAGAATCTTCTAGACAGACAAGCCCTCGGAGTTATTCGGTTGACGTTATCTTGTAATGTTGCTTTCAACATAGCAAAGGAAAAGACAACGGCGGGTCTTATGGCAGCTCTCTCCAATATGTATGAGAAGCCATCAGCCTCAAACAAAGTGCACTTGATGAGGCGTTTGTTTAATTTGCGGATGAATGAAGGTGCATCGGTAGCTCAACATCTCAATGAACTCAACACAGTCACAACCCAGTTGAGTTAAGTGGAAATTGAATTCCATGAAGAAGTACGAGCATTGGTACTTTTGTCTTCTCTACCAGAAAGTTGGAATGCTACTGTTATGGCTGTGAGTAGCTCATCAGGAAGCAATAAGTTGAAATTTGACGATGTTCGTGATTTGGTTCTCAGTGAAGAGATCCGACGTAGAGAGTCAGGTGAATCATCAACTTCTTCAGTTTTGCATACAGAGTCAAGAGGAAGCAATTCAACCAAAGGGAATGGACGTGGCAGAACAGATTACCGAGGTAGATCAAAGGACAGGAGGTCCAAATCCAAGAATCCTAATAATTCCCATAACTCGAAGACTATCGAGTGTTGGAATTGTGGAAGAACCGAGCACTACAAAAATTAGTGTAAAAGTGCACCGAAGGACAAACAAGTGAAGGTAGAGGCAAATGTTACTTCCACCTCAGGAGGGGATGATGCATTGATATGCTCTTTGGAGAGCAAGGAAGAATCTTGGGTGTTAGACTCTGGAGCATCATTCCATGCTACTTCACAAATGAATTCTTCGAGAGATATGTCCCCGGAAACCTTGGAAAGGTATATCTTGGTGATGATCAACCATGTGTTATTATTGGCAAAGGTGTAGTGAAGATTAAGTTGAACGGGTCTATTTGGGAGCTGAAGGATGTCAGGCATATTCCCGACCTAAGAAGGAACTTAATCTCAGTAGGGTAGTTGGCCAGTGAAGGCTACACTAAGATCTTCCATAGTGATGATTGGAAGATTTCAAAGGGTGCAATGACAGTTGCTCGAGGCAAGAAAAGTGACACTTTTTACATGACATCAGAGACACGTTGTTCAATCATAGTTACAGCAGGCAATGAAACACCAAATTTGTGGCACCAGAGACTAGGCCACATGAGTGAGAAGGGGATGAAGATTATGCAGTCAAAGGGAAAACTTCCAGGTTTACAGTCTGCAGAGATAGACATGTGCGAAGATTGCATACTTGGAAAGCAAAAGAGAGTCAACTTTCAGACAAGTTGCAGAACCCCAAAGAAGGAAAGGCTAGAGCTTATTCACTCTGATGTTTGGGGACCAACGACTGTCTCATCTATTGGTGGGAAACACTACTTCGTGACTTTCATCGATGATCACTCTCGGAAGGTATGAGTTTACTTTCTAAAGCATAAGTCTGAAGTATTTGAGGCTTTCAGAAGATGGAAAGTTATGGTGGAAAATGAGATGGGTTTAAAGATCAAAAAGCTCAAAACTGATAATGGTGGTGAATATGAAGACACCAGATTCAAAAATTTCTGCTATGAGCACGGGATCAGAATGGAAAGAACTATACCAGCCACGCCTCAACACAATGGTGTAGCTGAGCATATGAACCGAACGTTGACAGAAAGAGCCAGAAGTATTCGTATACAGTCAGGTCTACCAAAGCAGTTCTGGGCAGAAGCAGTCAACACGGAAGCTTACTTAATCAACCGAGGCCCATCTGTTCCATTGGAGCATAGAATACCAGAGGAGGTATGGAGCGGAAAAGAGGTGAAACTATCACATCTAAAAGTTTTCGACTGTGTAGCATTTGTGCATATCAGTGATCAAGGTAGAAATAAGCTTGATCCCAAATCCAAGAAATGCACATTTATCGGCTATGGTGAGGATGAGTTTGGCTACCGCATTTGGGATGACGAAAACAAGAAAGTTATCCGTAGCAGAGATGTGATTTTCAACAAAAAGGTGATGTATAAGGACATGCAAAAAATAGACGCCAATGACTCAGAGTAGAATGAGTCAGTATTTGCAGATGCAGATGATGTCCCAGATAGTTCCGCAACGGACCAAATTGTAACAAGTCCTCAGCCAGAGGAACTTGTTGGACAGAGTAGTACGCAACAGTCTGACACACCACAGCCTCTTACTCCAGCTCCTGTATTGAAAAGGTCTTCTCGACCTCATGTGCCTAACAGGAGATATATGAACTATATGTTATTGACTGATGGAGGGGAGCCTGAATGCTATGATGAAGCTTTCCAGACTCGAGATTCTAGCAAGTGGGAGCTTGCCATGAAAGAAGAAATGAAATCTCTCATCTCCAACCAGACATGGGAACTAGCTGAGTTACCTATGGGAAAGAAGGCACTTCACAACAAATGGGTGTACCGGGTGAAAGAGGAGCATGATGGTTCCAAGAGATACAAAGCCCGCCTAGTTGTCAAAGGGTTTCAACAGAAGGAAGGAGTTGACTACACTGACATTTTCGCTCCCGTTGTGAAGCTCAATACTATCAGATCAGTATTGAGTATTGTAGCTATTGAAGATCTTCATCTTGAACAGTTGGATGTGAAGACTGCATTCCTTCATAGAGATTTAGATGAAGAGATATACATGTACCAGCCAGAAGGTTTCTCAGAAAGAGGGAAGAAGAACATGATTTGTAGACTTAAGAAGAGTTTGTATGGCCTGAAACAAGCCCCGAGACAATGGTACAGAAAGTTTGACAGCTTCATGCACAAGGAAGGTTTCCAGAAGTGCAATGTTGACCATTGTTGCTACTTCAAGAGATATAGGTCCAGTTATATCATTTTACTACTTTATGTTGATGATATGTTAGTAGCAGGTTCAGATATGGATGATATTAAAAGGTTGAAGCAGCAATTGTCAAAAGAGTTTGACATGAAAGACTTGGGTCCAGCAAAGAAGATTCTTGGAATGCAAATAAGAAGAAAGGATCTTTGTAGTTATCTCAGGCAGAGTACATCAATCGTGTTTTGCAAAGATTCAACATGGGCGATGCCAAGCCAGTTAGCACACCCTTGGCCAGTCATTTTCGCCTATCTAAGGATCAGTCCCCTCAGACAGAGGAAGAGAGAGAATTCATGGCTAAGGTTCCTTATGCCTCAATCATTGGAAGTTTGATGTACGCAATGGTCTTTACGAGACCAGACATTGGCCATGCAGTGAGAGTTGTTAGCAGATTTATGTCAAATCCAGGGAAAACTCATTGGGAAGCAATCAAGTGGATTTTGAGGTATCTGCGAGGCACCACAGAAAAATGCTTGTACTTTAGTAAAGGAGAGTTAAAAGTACAAGGGTACGTAGATGCAGACTTTAGAGCTGAAGTTGATCACCGAAGAAGCACCACCGGTTATATATTTACTGTTGGAACTACAGCTGTTAGTTGGATGTCACAAATACAGAAAATTGTCACTCTATCCACTACAGAGACTGAGTATGTAGCAGTAACTGAAGCTAGTAAAGAGATGATATGGCTTCAAGGTTTGTTAACTGAGCTGGGATTCAAACATGAGAAGAATGTTCTGCATAGTGATAGTCAAAGTGCAATACACTTGGCAAAGAATTCAACATTTTATTCTAGAACCACGCATATTGGACTTCGTTATCACTTCATCAGATCTCTATTGGAAGATGATGTGTTAATATTGGAAAAGATTCAAGGAAACAAAAATCCAGCAGATATGTTAACAAAGGTGGTGACTATTGACAAACTGAAGTTGTGCTCAATTTCAATTGGTCTGCTAAAGTAACAAAGACTAGAAAAGTTGTTGCATTGATCGAGGTGTGAAGACAAATTGAAATCAATCTTCAAGTGGGAGATTGTTGGAGATTGTTATAAAGCTCCTTAATTTAAGGAGCAAAACAAGGAGTAAAACATGGAGCAAAATATGGAGCTTAATTCAAGGAGCAATTCAAGGAACCATTAATTTAAGGAGTAATTCAAGGAGTGAATTTTCCTATAAATAGATGTGTAATTGTAATGAATTAATCATCCAAAGTGTTCATTCCAATTAAGAGAAAAGCTTTTGTGAGATAAAATTGAGAGTAATTTTTTTGGGTGTAATTGGGTTGTGAGTTGTGAGTGTTGTAAACATCTTGTGTAATTTCTCCTATTTTAGTAAAAAGATCTGCAGCAGGTCCGGAGACGTAAGCAAGATTGGCCGAACTCCGTTATCAAATTTGTGTGTTATTTTTATTCTTGTTTTCTCATAAATCTGTCTTATCGAGAATTTGCATAATTTCTCAACATGCAATCCATCAATGAGCATACTTACTATGGAAACTTCATTGATAAATATAATAGGGACATTTGGATATATTTTTATTAAATCTAAATTGGCTGCTTTTTAAGCTTTCATTCGATTTAAAATTGAGGTTGAATTATAAACAGGACATAAAATAAAATTTTACACAATGACTAGGGAGTGAGATTTTAGAACACATGAATAGAATGACATGACTAAAAAAAATAGACATTATGGATTTAGGTATGTCTATGTTACACCATGCCTCACTTCCTATGTAACACTGGGATGAGGTTTTCTTTTCTAATATCTTTTTAATCAATAGATAACATACACTTATCTTGTTAGACAAATCTCCACTTATTTTTTTTGGTCAAATCTTAGATTATTCTTTTTAAAAAGTTTGACTTTTTATGTCACCCTTGTATTAGACCTTATAATATTCATAAATTGGAACCCAGATCAACTCCTTGTACTTTTGTTGGATACAATCCAAGGCACAATTGTTATTAGTTCCTTGCTCCAAATGGTAGAATGTTTATTACTTGAAATGTTCTCTTTTGTGAGTCTTAATTTCCTTTTTCTAAATCCATTATTTCTCCATCCATTCCTCTTAAAGCTCTCTCTCTAATTCTGTTCTACCTATTTTGCAAAAGTCTTTTCTCCTAGTACTCTATCTCTATCACCTACTGTGCATAACGTGCCTTCCCTTTCTACTTTTTCTAATACTTCCTAAATTTTGCGTCTTCACCTATTACTTCCTCTAAACAGTCAATATCACCTTTGCTATTATCCCTACCTACCAATTCTGCTGCTTCTATTGGCTCATCTATACTAAATTCAAATGTTCCTAGCTCTTTACCGTCGAATACAGTTTCCCTCTATTAGTACTATTTCTGTTCAACTTCATACAAGCTCTCTACCATCAAGCAGTAATGTACATCCCATGATCACTAGAGGAAAGCTTGGTATATTCAAACCCAAGTCTTATATTGTAGCTCTTGCAGAGTTTAATGTTAAAGAACCCTCTACAGTGAACCAAGCACTTCAAGATCCTTTATGGAAAGCCTCCATTGAGGCTTAGTTTCATGTCCTTACTAACAATAATAATACCCGATCTTTAGTACCACATCACAAGAACATAATTATTATTGGAAATAAGTGGCTATTTCAGGTTAAGACATTATCAAATTATTCATTGGACAAAGGAAAATCATGTGTGGTGGGTAGGGGATATGATCAATCTCTAGGTTTTGACTTCTCTGAAACCTTCGGGAATATGATGGATCTCTAGGTTTTGATTTCTCTGAAACCTTCAGCTCAGTGGTTAAACAAGTGACTATAAATTTTTTTCTCACATCAGCCTTATTTAAGAGATGGAAATTACATCAATTAGATATCAATGATCTTTTCTAAGTGGAGCATTAATGAAGAAATTTATATGTCTCAGTCCAAAGGTTTTGGAGATCAAGAGAATCGTCATTATGTGTGTAAGTTTCACAAAGCCATCTATGGACTTAAACAAGCTCCAATACCTTGGTTTGACACACTTATCTATACTATATTGAAAACAGGTTTTTTCTCAATCAAATGTTGATTTATCTCTCTTTATTAAGATCACTTCACAAGTTGTGGTTTATCTTCTAATCTATATTGATGATATAGTTGTTACATGCAACAATGAATCTAAGGTTTCTTATCTAATCTCTGCTCTTAATTCTAAGTTTTCTTTAAAATATATGGGCATTCTCTCTTAATTTTGGGTATTGAGGTGTCATATTTGTTAAATGGTGATCTTCTGTTAACACAAGGCAAATATATTAGACATTTTTTTGGTAAAATCTAGTATGAAACATGGAAATAGTATTGGAACTACTACGTCTACTTCTACATCACTCTTTGCTTACATTGGAGATTTGTTTTAACATCCTACTAAGTATAGAAATCTTGTAGGGGATCTCCAATATATTTGTACCACTCGATCTGATATTTATTATTCAATGAAAAAGTTAGTCAACTTATGAGCAATCACTTATAGTCTCATAAGCATGCTCTCAAACATATCCTAAGATATCTAACAAGGGACATCTATCTTTGTTATTATGCTTCGTCAATCACAAGATTTACAATTACATGATTTTCGTAATGCCGATTAAGCATCTTCACATGATAATTGAAAATCCACATCAAGTATTATTGTTTTCTATGGGCTTAATCATGTTATGTGGTTTAGTAAACAACAAGGCATTGCTAAAATAGTGTGGATTCAATCACTTCTCTGTGAAATGAATCTTCAACTTCATCACATCCTATTATTTGGTGTGATAACCTCAGTATTGTCTCTTTAGATGCAAATCCAATCTATCATGTACATACAAAACATGTTGAGTTAGATTTTTGCATTTTGTTAGGAAAAAGTATTAGTTCATTAGTTCTTGGGTGTATTACATTCCTTCCACTGAACAACTTGTTAATGTTGTCACAAAACCCTTATCCATTTCTCAATTTTTTATTCTTAGACCCAAACTCAGTCTCTACTTTCTTCTACTGAGTTTGAGAGGGATATCAACTGTAATACTTTAAGCCCATGGAAATGCTTTGGAAGAGTTGCCAGCTCAGCAGTCCTCAACATGCAAAGTTGTTACAAAGAATGATAGTGATGGAATCAATTAGTTACAAAAGAAATTATTGGTAAAATCGGGTATATTTTTCCTATTTTAAGTAGTTACTATTTACTTATGATTTAAATGAATAGAACTCAAACTATTCCGACAAAATAATGTTATTGGAAATATAATGCTAAAATAAACTAAAGTAGATATTGAAATAAAAATATTAAAGTAGATATTGAAACAAAAATATTAAAGTAGAAAAATAAAAACACCAGAAATTTAATGAGGTTCGGTATAAATGTTACTTAGGTCTTCGAGCGTCGTTGACCACTTCCGCTATCTCCAAATGGATGACCTCCAAAATTATAACTAATTGGGCAAAATTGAGCTAATCAATTACTCTTACAAAAGAGAGAAAAAATTACAAATTTTGGGATGTTTACAAATGGTGGAGGAGGGTTTTATTTATAGCCCAAAATACAACACACACATCTTCATTCCTAATCAATGTGGGACTTTTCAAATTTGCTCACTAAGGAGCTATACAACAAATCTCCACCTTAGTGACTTATTGATTCTCAAATGATTTCTTCAATCACTAGATTAGCAACACCACTGCTAATTCAGATTTGCAGGATGTTAATCAAGTCTAGACAATGTTTGAACTTGATTGACGTTACAACATTGGTCATCATATCTGTAGGATTCTATGTAGTACTAATCTTTTGAACTAGTACTCCATCTTCTTCAATAATCTCTCGCACGAAATGATAACAAACGTCAATATGCTTTGTACGTGCATGGTAGACTTGGTTCTTTGCTAAATGAATAGCATTATGACTGTCACAAAACACCTTAATATGTTTTTGACCAACTCCCAAGTCTTCAAGAAAACCTCGTAACCAAATAGCTTCCTTCACAGCCTCTGTAACTGCCATATACTCTGCCTCTATAGTAGACAAAGCAACTGTGGACTGCAAGGTAGACTTCCAACTGACTAGAGCTCTAGCAAGAGTAAACATATAACCAGTAGTTGACCGACGCTTATCTAAATATCCTGCATAATCATAATCACAATATCTGACTGTACATTGACCAATGGTATTATCCTACTGAAATACTAAACCAACATCTACAGTATTTAGAATATACCGTAGAATCCATTTCACAGCCAACCAATGTCCTTTACTAGGATCATGCATGTACCTACTTACAACACCAACCACATGTGAAATGTTAGGTCTTGTACACACCGTTGCATACATCAAGCTACCAACCGCATTTGCATACGATACCTTTGCCATGTATTCTCGTTTTGCATCATTCTTAGGAGATAATTAAGCACTAACTTGAAATGAGGAACAAGTGGAGTGCTTATAGGTTTTGTCTATTTATTCATACCAAAACGTTGTAATACCTTTTTCAAATATTGACTCTGGGTCAAACTAAGCTTCCCCTTCCTTTTGTCTCTACTTATCTCCATGTCGAGAATCTTCTTGGCTTCTCCCAAGTCTTTCATCTCGAACTCATGACTTAGTTGAGCCTTCAATTTCTCAATTTCTGCTTGGCTCTTCAATGCAATCAATATATCATCGATATACAGTAGAAGATAGATGAAAGACTCATCTTGTAGCTTGCAAAAATATACACAATGATCATGTGTGATTCCGGTATACTTCTGCTACAACATAAACTAATCAAATCATTTATATCACTGTCTCGGAGATTGCTTCAATCCATACAATGATTTGTTCAGCTTACAAACCCAATTCTCTTTACCAGTAACATTAAACCCTTTTGGCTGAGACATAGATTTCCTCTTCTAAGTCACCGTGTAGAAACATGATTTTCACATCAAGTTGAACTAGTTCCAAATCCAACTATGCTACCAAGGCCAACAAAATTCTAATGGAGGAATGTTTTACAACTGGAGAAAATACCTCATTATAATCGATTCCCTCATTCTGAGCGTAGCCTTTAGCCATCAACCTTGCCTTGTAACGAAGACTATCTTTGTTAGAAAATCCTTCTTTCTTTGTAAACACCCATTTGCAACCAATTGCCTTCTTGCCCTTAGGTAGTTGTGTCAACTTCCATGTCTTATTCTTCTAAAGGGACATAGGTTCTTCGTCCATGGCTTCCTTCCATCTTTCAACTTCAGGACTTCTGATTTCTTTTTTATATATGGAAGGAACATCATCATGTACAACTGAAAGTGCACATGCCAACGTATTCTTAAACTGAGCAAGTAGGTCTTCAAAATCTTTGTATCGAGCAAGCACCTTGACATTTTGTCATCATGGCCTATCAACTGCAGTTTCTACTTATTGTTGTGGAGGTTCTTAGGTTAAAACCTCTTCATCTGATTCATCTTCTGTCAATGGAGGATCAGCTTCTGTCTTATCTTCACTAACTGGATTAACAATTCTACTTTCAAACTCCACCTGCTTCGGAGTTTTCTATATCTGCTCCAAAGTGCCATCAATCTTTTTAGTTACCTTTCTCAACAAGGCAAATTCATCAAAGGTAACATCTCTACTGAAGATTATCTTTTTCATTTCAAGGCATTATAGTCGATATCCCTTAGAACCAGAAAGGATCCCCAAAAAAATAATTTTCTTAGCTCTTGGATCCAACTTTGATTTTGTTACATGGTAGTATGCAATAGAACCAAACACATGTAAGAAATCATAATCTCTAGTAGGTTTTCCAGACCATACCCCCATAGGCGATTTGCATTCAAGAGCAGACGATGGTAGACGGTTAACGAGATGACATGCATATGTCACAACCTCTTCCCAATACTTCTTGCCTAACCTAACATTTGAAAATATACACCGAACTTTCTCTAGCAAAGTCTGGTTCATATGTTATGCAACTCTGTTCTATTTTCAAATAGTGAAGTGTCGCATTATCCCTTCTTCTTCACAAACTTTCATAAATGGATCGTTTGTGTACTTAGTGCCATTATTAAACCTCAGACGCTTGATATTTCTACCAGTCTGAGTCTCGATCATTTTCTTCCACTTGAGAAAAATTCCCATCACTTCATCCTTCTTATTCATGAGATACACCCAAACTCTTCTAGATAAGTCATCAACAAAAGTGACATAATAGTGTTTTCTACTAATGGATAGAGTTCTTATTGGCCCATATACATTAGTATGGATGTAATCCAAAATGTCCTTTGTATTATGGAGAATAATGCCAAAGCTTACTCTTTTCTGCTTTCGCAATACACAATGCTCACAAAATTCTAACTTTCCGGTTATCGCACCTTTTAACAGGCCTTGTTTTACCAAAATTTGTAAAGCTTTTTCACCAGCATGCCCCAAACACATATGCCACAACTTGGTAGTTTTTGAATCTCTTTCTTCCTCTGAAACTGCTACTGATGTTGTCCCAATAACCGTACTACCAAGGTAGTAGTACAAGTTATTCTTCTGAATATCTTTCATCGCCACAAGTGCTCCAGAAGTAACCTTCAATGCCCCATTTTGTATGGTCACAGTGGAGCCTTTTGATTCTAAGACTCCCACAGCAATGAGATTCTTCTTCATATCTGGAACATAATGAACATCCGTCAAGACCCTGGTTGAACCATCTTGATTCTTCAAACGAATTGTATCGATCCCCAAAACTTTGCATGGATAATCATTACCCATGAAAACAACTCTACTGTAGTTCTTCAAAGTTAAAGAACCATTCCTTATTAGGGGCAATATGAAAGGTACACGCTGTATCAAAAATCCAATCACTAGGATGGGATGCTGTTGACGAACCAACCAATGCAAAATCTGAATTTGAATTTCTTTAAGCTATGCATGAATCAGACGGAACAAATTTTCCTTTCTTCTGCAACTTCAGACCGTTTTTCTTCCAATGGCCTTTTTCATGACAAAAGGCACATTCATCTTTACCAAGCCTTCCTTTTGATAGATATCTACCTCTCCTTCCTTTCTGTTGTGTTTGCGGACGTTCTCTTACAGACAGTGCTTCTGCTGCTTCATTCCTACTTTCTTTTTATCTTTCTTTCTAATTTCATAACTATACAAAACAGTGCAAACTTCATCAAAAGACACTTTATCCTTCCCAATGAGTAAGCTCGTAATAAGGTGATCAAACTCATTAGGAAGAGAAGCTAACAACATCAAGGCTAAATCTTCTTCTTTAAAAGTTTCATCCATATTTAACAAATCTTCTACTAATCGATTAAAAGCAGTAATGTGGTCGTTTATTATGGTACTTGGAAGATATTCAAAACGGAACAACTTCTTCAAATAGAGCCGATTATGTCCGCTCTTCTTCATAAACTTTTTTTCCAATGTCTTCCATAACTTACTTACAGATGTCTCCGTCATGAACGTGTACTTTTGTTCTCTTGAAAGACACGAACAGATTGTACCACATGCCAATTGGTTGATATTTTTCCACTTGACTTCATCTGCTCCATCTAGTTTCTCTTTTTCAATGACGATATTTAGACCTTGTTGAAACAGAGCATCTAGAACTTCGTCTTGCCACATGCCGAAATGACTGGTTCCATCAAACTTTTCCACCTCAAACCTTGCAATCATCACCATAGTTCTGCCTGATATGGATGATTGGTCTTTGTTTGAAAGAAAATTTTCTTCCGTCATTTCTGCAAATTAGAACAACTAGCAACTATATTCCAATAGCAAACAAACGGAATACAAACAAATGCCTAGGTAGAAACCTTCGGCTCTGATATCAATTGTTGGGAAAATCGGGTATATTTTCCCTATTCTAAGTAGTTACTATTAACTTATGATTTAAATGAATATAACTCAAACTAACCCGACAAAATAATGTTATTGGAAATATCATGCTAAAATAAACTAAAGCAGGTATTGGAACAGAAAAATAAAAACACCATAAATTTAACGAGGTTCGGTATAAATGTTACTTAGGTTCTCGGGCGTCGTTGACCACTTTCACTATCTCCAAATGGATGAACTCCAAAATAATAACTAATTGGACAAAATTTAGCTAATCAATTACCCTTATAAAAAGAGAGAAATATTTACAAATTTTAAAATGTTTACAAATGGTAGAGGTGAGCTTTATTTATAACCCAAAATACAATACCTATCTTCATTCCTAACCAATGTGAGAATTTTAAAATTTGATTACTAAGGAACTATACAACATAAATGTTATTATGCTATTATATTGACTTTGTAATGTTGTATTTACGAACAAGAAAGCTTTTTACAATTATATATGGATGTAATGTGACTGAATTAAGCAATATACAAATTAAATTTTCCATTCTACTCTATGTTCCCTTATGTGCTTTTTGCTTCTTTATTGTCAAGTAGCAATAATGGTACTCTTTAATTTGGTTCGTGTGCTATCCGCTCTTCAGGTTTCGCCGACACAGGTAGTGAATTAATATATTGGCTCAAGTAAATTTTTTTAAATCAGCATTTTCTAATAATAATTCTGTTGATCGAATTATAACATGCTCACAATCATATATAATATTTGTGGGTCAGTGGCTTTGTGTTGAAGGAGGACTGACGTTTTTGGTTTGAGTTATCAACACTTGATTCATCTTCAAGCCAACCACACGAAGCTCCAATGTTTTCCTAAAATTATTAGTGCTTTGATGTTGTTACGAATATGGCCTTTTTAATGCACAAATTTCTCACAAATGCAATAATCAGTAGTAGATTAATAATAAATTATCCAAAGATTGGTCTCTAAAAGAATTTAACAATTTTTCTAAAAAGTCACATTATTTTCTAAACTAATTAAGAAAAATATTTCTAAACATTATATGAGTTGTTAGTCGGTAGCGGTAGAAAAGTGTTCGGTAGAAAAGTGTTCGTAATTTCTAAATTAATTAAATAAGTAAGATCACAAGTAAATTAAATTATAAAAAACAAATTAAATTATAGTTAAACTAAGGATGATATGGATAAATATGGGATATTAGTTTACACGTCTCTTCTTGGAAAGAATAAATTAAATGATTTAAATACAAATTAGATTTATTGATTTTTTTTAAATAAGCAAAACACACACGTTCATTAAAATTGATCAATTGATAAATAATAAAAATATATAAACCAAGATTCTCAATTAATTAAAATTTTCTTAGTAAATCCAAGGTAAATATATTCTTCAATTATCAAACAAAATTGGTCCATTATATATTATAATTAAAAATATTTTTAACCATCTAATTTAATCGTAATTGATAAACAACTTTCTTAATCATACTTGAAATTAATCAAGAAAATTAAATTAAACTATCATTCACATTATAACCAAGTACATATGATGTGTTTCATGCTTAGTTTTAAAATATTTTTTAATTATAAATCAAGACTTGATCTATCATTAATTTATAATTAAATATTTTAAGAACATAAACAAGAAATAAATAAAACTTTTATTTATTTAAACTATAAAATTATTATTCCAATCACTAGGAGCAATCCTAAAATCCTATATTATAAAATTAATCAATCATAATTAAATTAACAAAAGTTTACTCAACTACAAAAGACATCATAATATAAAAAGAAACTAAGATATAACAATAAAAATGCCACATCTTTATAAAGATGATTCAAGATCTTTGAATTGGCTGCCACTACTTACTTCAAATCCATGAATCTTCTTTATAATTGAGATGTTTTCTCTCTATATTTGTATATGGATGATGGAATAGCTACATGAGTTGATGGTTGGTAATGTGGCTTCATTTTTGTTTAAGAGGAATTAGGGTTAAACACGTTTGGATTATGTATTAGGATTTTTGGCAGTTTTGGACACTTATGCCATGACATAATTTAAATTGCACCGTGGTGCATATTGATTGTTGATTTTTCAGTTGCAACCCAGGTGGATCGTGCCATGGCGTGGAATAAGTTTCACTGTGATGTGTATAGAAATTTAGAAAACACAAGTTAGATGTGAGAGCTTAGTGCTATGGCATGAATAGTGTTGAGTTCTAATGCACACAGGATCATTTTGACTTGTATGAATTTCCATTAATTTCTCTGTCTTCACTCTTTTACTTCTGTTTGTCCAGAATTCTTTTAAAAGTACTTTAACCTACAAAACTAGATAATAATAAAATAAAACATAAAATAAATTCTTAAAAACATAGCAAATAATAGATATAAATAATGTTCATTAAATACACTCAAACCTTCATTTTTCTAGACCTTAAGAAAAATTAAAACTAAAAAGACTAATAACAAAACTGAAAATAACACTACAAACTTAAATTAACAAAATTTCTCGTGCTTTAGTTTCTTTTGATTTCATAATTAAAAACTCAAGCACAAATTTATCCAACATCTCATAGGATCAAGTTTCATCATGTAAATCAATTACATATCATAAATTTGTGTCCCATTACTAGAAACATATCACCATTAATTCCCCTAAACCTAGTGTTAAGAATCCGAATTAGCTTAAATTTTATTCCTCACACGATAAAGTCTTAATATCATAACGATCCTATAGGTTTAATCACTCAACAAAATACATGAAAATAGAATTTTTGTAAATAAGAAAACAAATAGGTTCACATATGTTTATAAACAAGAAAACCTCAAATGTACATAACTTAGATCTTATGAAAGGAATCAAATGCTAGGTTAAGAAGACATCATATTGCTTATATCATACTTCAATCAAAATCATTAAACAAGAAATATCAAACATGTGCCTATAAAAGAATGAAAATGTTTTTGACTTCTAGGGGTTATTTTCTATTATCATGCAACAACCACATTATTACTTTCAAGATTTCAGGGTTATAATATTTAGTTATACTATTTTTTTTCTTTTTTTCTTTCTTTATCTTTTTTTAGAGAAAAGATCCACATATATATATATATATTATGGTGAGTAGCTATTATAGCTTCTTCTTCTTTTTCTAAGGAAACCCCATATGTATCATTTTTTTATTAGAAGTCAAGCATCAAATTAAGATAGGAACACACTTTCAATTAATACTTTAAATTATTTAATCAAAGTAATAAAAATAAGTAAATAATACTTCATTACTTGTTTAAAATCCTAACATTCAATGCAAAACCAATATATATCATCTTACAATTTAAAGTCATAGGAAAAGTGTTTAAAAGAAATATTATCACTTAGAATAAAATGCTACTAGCTCAATAATCTTACAAGGTAGTCTCCACTATTTGATTTCTAGACACCAATTTGGGTTCATTTCAATTTCAACATTCCAAGCATGAAACATAAACTATCAATAGAACTAACTTTTACAACAATCCTTGGACATGTTTAAGAAATCAAACAAAAATGCATAAAGATTGAATTACTCACCTAGAATTAACCAAAAGCATAATAATTTTGTATCATAAGTTTTTTATTGAGCTTATTTTGCACCCATAAACCTAAACTAAACATTGTCCTAAATGTTTTCAACTTCGTACTTATTCAAAAAAGTATTCAAAAGGAGCAAATAGTAAATTAACTACTAATAAATAAATGAAAATAGCTAAAGTAAAACAAAAGAAAAGAAATACTATTGAAAATGGAGGGTTGACTCTCACCAAGCACTTTCTTTAATGCCTTAGCAATACATTGCTTGTTCTTTTCAAGGAGATTTCAATGTATCCTTGAAGTGCTTTTTCCCTCCTTTATCTTGGCCTTCTTCAAAAGAAGGCTTTATTTTTCTTGAAAAAGATTTATAACGAGTATTACACACATTGCATTTATTTTTAGGATAAGAGAACTTACAACTCAAGTTTGTGTCTTGGCAACACGTAATGCATTCTTTGTAGGCATCATCTTGAATTGAGGCTTTAATGTTCCTTGCACCCTACTTTTATTGTGTGAATTATCAATGTTATTACCTATCTTCTTCTAAAAATAAATGTCATAAACAAGTGAGTTTACATAATAAATATAAGAACATGTATCAATTTTAAAGATAGAAGGAGTAGGTAAAGAATCAAAAAGTTTAAAGTGTACAATCTCTCCTAAGACTATTATGGTTAAACTTTTCTTATAGACATCAATAATAGTCTTGGTTGTGGCAATAAATTGCCTAGCAAGAATAATAGTTTGCTTCTCATCTATAGATGGGCTTTCCTCCATATCTAAAATATCAAAATCTACATGTAGAATTAGCTTATCTACTTGTACAAGCAAATTATCAACTATGCCCTTCATAAATTTAATAGACATATCAACTGATTGAAGGGAAATGATTGTGGGATCCACTCCTCTAAACCTTGTTGCAAGTATATTGAGTATGACATAAGGTTAATACCTAAAACAAATTTAGCATAGCCTTAACCATCTTCTTACCCTAAAGTAATGTTAATATTAAAACTACCAAGATCCTTCAGGTGTTGTGGTAATGGGATAGGAGTTATATATGGATCAGGTGAATTAATGCAACATAAGAGGGTCAATTGACTCCCCCTATACTCTCCTTAATTTCTTTAGAAAGATTTAAGACTTCATTGCTCTTACCTTTGCATTCATTGGGATTTTCTTGCTCCACATATGTATTTTCTATATCTAAGTGGTAAATTATCACAAGTTTTAGGAAAGTAAGTATTGCTTAAAATATTACCACTTTGATGGACTATTAGAACCACGACTTGTTCTTACATCTTCCCTTTCTCTTGCCTTGCATATTCTCAACTATTTTCCCAATTTGACCTTCTACCCTTTTCATAGATTCCTCAACTAATCCAACCTTTGATTTGTTTTTTATGTGGTTAAACCTACTCACTTGAATGAAAGAATTCAAGTTATCCTCTAAGGTTGGCTTATTAGGTACATACTGTGGTATATTCTAGTTAAATTGAGGTCTTGCATTTGGTTTTGGACATAAGGTGGGTTATGGTTTCCCTTCCAAGAAATTTTAGGATGATTCCTTTAATTTGGGTCATATATGTTTGCATAGGTACTATAAACTCCACATACCTCTTGAGTTGGTGCTTTTTTGAAAGTGAAGAGTGCAACTTGCTTGTTTAACTCTACAAGTTGCATAGCCATCTCATTACCGGAGCCTATCTCATTGACTTCTACTCACTTTAGCAATCTTTTGTTGATAATTAGCACCCATCATTTCATAGCTCTCATAAGTCACTAAAGTTATTTTCCCCCATAGCATCACTTACAGTATTATCAATTGTGATTTGACATTATTGTGTCAACCCATCATAGAAGAATTGGGTTTATGACTACAATGGGAAGTGATGATGTAGGAATTGTGTGAGAAATAATTTGAACTTATCCCAAACTTCATGGAATGGTTGTATTATCATTTGAGAAAATATAGTAATTTTGATTCTCAAATCGGAAGTTTTCTAATAGGAATAGAACTTTTCCGTGAATTTATTGTAGACTCTCTCCCACATTATCAGGGAAACTAGTAGAAGAGTCATTATCGAAGCCTTTTCCTATCTTTGAGCATGTATGGGAAATACCTCATTTTAATTTGGTCCTCATTAAGCCATTTCAAAGTTTGTACAGTTAAATAGAAGTCCCAAATGAATGTCAAAGGTTCTCTATTAGGAATTCCATAGAAGGAGGTAACATGGAATAATGAATATTTTTCAATTCATAATTCTTAGCTACCTCCTCCAAATGTATGGAGACAGTTGTGTCAATGATTAGCCTTGCATACTCATTCATTGCAATCCTCATTAGTAAAGCATCTCCCATGTTTAATGGTTCTAGTAAAGGCTCTAATGGTAACTCTAGTAAAGACTCTTAGATTTTAGTATCCAATCTTTTTAAGTACTCTTTGGATCTGTTAATGTTATTTATGAAAGGCACAAGTTAATTCTCAAGGGATCTCCTACCTTGGATATACTAACGAAAACAACAAATAAATTAAAGCATTAGAAGGTATACCATAACAAAAATAAATAAAATAGACAAGAAAATAATAATTAAAATAAAAAAATAACTAAACAGATCACAAATATTCATAAAATCATAAAAATAAAAAGAATATCACAAAAATAAAAAATTACAAAAATAACTAAAAGGAAAAAAATATATAAAATTTTAAATGTTAATTCCTTGATAACGGTGCTAAAAGCTTAATGTACAAACTTTAATTGTTACAAGTGCACGAATCACTAGGAAATTAATGATAAGTTACGCAAATGTCAATTTCAATAGAAATTGACTGATTTTTCTAAAAGGTGAAGTTATTTTTTTAAATTAGTTAAGGAAAATAATTTTAAACATTATATTAGTTGTTGGTAGATAGAAAAGAAGTATAAATTCTAATATAATTAAATAAGTAAGATAACATGTAAAACAATTTATAAGCAAAGCAAACTAAATTAGAGCCAACTAAAGATGAGGAATGAATATGGGATATTAGTATGCATGTTCTTCATGGAAAGAATGAATCAAATGATTTAAATACAAGTTAGATTTATTGATTCTTTTATATATAAACTTATCGCCATAGTCATAGCGAGTTCCCAAAATTCTTATTTAATCAATAATATCTTGGGTCGGACTTGAAATTGATTAATTTGACAACTAAGAAGAATATATAAACCAAAGTCCTAATTAATTAATATCTTCCTTGATTGGGATAGAAATTAATTAATTAGTAAACTTAAGGTAAATATATATTTTAATTATAAATCAAGATTTGGTCAATCATTAATTTATAATTAAAGATATTTTTAACTATCTAATTTAATCTCAATTAATCAATAACTTTCTTGGTGGGGCTTGAAATTGATCAATGAAATTAAATTAAATTTTCATTCACTAACGCACAACCAAACACAAATGATGTGTCTAATGCTTAACTCTAAAATATTTTATTTAATTATAAATTAATATTTGGTCAAATCTTATATTACAAAATTAACCAATCATAATTAAATTAACAAAAGTTAACTTAGCTATAAAAGACATTATATTATAAAGAGAAAAACAAAATAAAACAATTAAAATACCCTTTTCTTGATAAAGATGATTCAAGATATCTGAATTGGCTATCACTACCTTCTTCAAATCCTTGGATCTTCTTTATAATTGGAAGGTTATCTTTCTGTATCTACATATGGATGGTGAATGGCTAAGGGAACTTGTCACTGGTCATGTGGCTTGATTTTTGTTTCAAAGGGGTAAGAGTTGTATTTATAGACTAAAATTAGAATCAAACATATTTGGGACGCATTTAGGATGTATGGAAGTTTTGGACACTCAAACCATGACATGATTTAAACTGCATTGCGGTTTGCATTGGTTTATTATTCTGTTGGAACCCGAGAGGATCATGCCATAGCATGGATATGTTATTCTTTAGCACACATATAACTTCAAAAAACAAAAGTTGGATCTAAGAGCCTTGTGTCATAGCACAGATAATGTTCAGCTGCGATGCGTACATAATTTTTGGTCTTTGACATTCTGGTTAGATCCGACTTGTATGAATTTTCATTAATTTCCCTATTTTCAATCTTTTTACTCACGTGTGTTTAGAATTCTTCTAAAAACACTTTAACCTATAACACAAAAATACTTTCCTAAACAAGATAATAATAAAATATAACATTTAATAAATTCTTAAAAACATAGCAAATAATAAGTATAAATAATGTTTATTACATTTTTAACTAGTTTTTATATATGATTTATGATTTTAACTTCGTAACCACCTAACAATCCTATTAGTAGTCAATACTGAATAAATTAAATCTCTTATTTCTTCTTATGTATGATTTATAAATTTTAAAATATAGTTCGTAGTAACTTCTTTTCATAACAAACATTTTAAATAATATAATATTATAGAATATCAATATGACCAAATTGAGAAGCACTTTCCAAGAAGCATTGTTTACTGAGATTATTCGTACAACCTATTAGGAATTCAATTCTACTTTATGATTACTCAATTTACTTTTTCCTATCTCCATTGGAATTTTCCACTTTTTTCAAGTTTTTCATTAATCTCCCCCAAATCTCCATCAAATATATAGGATTTTAACAATTGATCATCCTAAATCTTCTATTCTTGGTGACTTACTTCCATAATTGATCCAAAAAGATGAATCGATAAACTTAATCCTGGTTCTTAGTAATCTCATTTTTGAGAGCAATTAAGATATTTAGTTGTGATTCTCTTTGATTATGGTTCATCTTTTTTTTTTGTGAGCCATTATACTCAATCTACATCATTCTTTGGTATTGATTGTGATTGGTGATAACCCTGTATAGGTAGAGTTATTTGACTTGTCTTGAGATAAACTATGGTAATGTAGGTGAAAAGGCATCAAACAAAGCAAAAATATACAAATTAAGAAAAAAAATCATGATCGACAAGACTTGATAGGTCGAGACACCTATCGTTCAATTGAGGAAAGACTGGATCACCAAGGATCAATCAAGGAAATATGGCATTACACCTTGGAATGGAAAAAAAATTTAGATAGATCGAGAAGGGTATTGATTAATTGGGTATAAGTAGATCGATCAAGTTTCATTTGAATGCTCTTAAGTTGAACAATGACATCAACCTGGATTTGAAGTCCAACTTTCAATATGAGTCATTATATCAAAACTAATACAAATTCTAATATAGTTAGGACCTACCTCAACCTATTTACCATTAAAAGGCCATAAAATAACTAACATAGAGAGGAACTGTAATGCCCTAAGTTTTCCACGAGGACAAACTAATAGGTGTTACCTTTTTGAATATTTTATTGAATGAATATTTATCAATTAAAAACTCCTTCCTTTGTTTAAAAATCATTAAAGGAACAATTATATTATTTTATCATAAAATATTTTTGGTCACAATAAACTGAAGCAGCAGAATTCAAGGTCATAAAATAAACCATAAGGGAAAAAGTATTTAAAGATAAATAAACTTTTAGAGGTCATTTGGTTTGAGAAATCACTCGAAGGCCACAACATTAGTGATCCCCTCTTTGTCATCTAGGTCTTTATTCATCATTTGAAAAATGTTAAAGCCCATAAGGGTGAGTTGATACTCAATAAGTAAATCAGTATGTAATATGCACTATGATGAATACACATGGTAATCATGCATTTGTTTTTTCTATCATTATACATATATCCTCCTTTGTGAAGTATTTATTTGTTTGTTGTTTCAGTTGTTATCTTTCATTTCCATTTATTTCTATCGTAAGGCCCTTGTGTGATACTTATTCTACTTGTAACTAGTGGATCATGATTTTTGAAACATGTTTCAATTAACAAATCCTTGATAGTTTTGTACTTGGGACATCACATGAGTATGGACCAATCATGTCACCACACACACATCGGCGATCCTAAAAGGGCCTATCATTTCATAGGCCATATGAATAACCTCTTGCATATTATCATTTGTTTATTATGGTGGTTCTGTTGGTCCCTTACATTCTTTACCCTCTTAGCCCTAAAGACATAAGCATCCATAAACTTTAAACATTTATATTTCATATATTCATGGTAACTTCTCTTTATTATAGTACATGTGTCTTATTTTTTATTCTTAAGATGCATTAAATGTTGCAATGCTTGTGCATGGTATGGGTATTCCATAATGAGTATGTATGCATGGACATATATCATATTATCATACAATGCAAAGATCACTTTTTCATATAACCATATAACATATTCATAAAACTACACTAGAAAAATAAGGTTGGCATTTACTTACTTGAATCTTGTAGTAAGGAAGAATGGAAACAAAGTACTAAAATCCAAACTGAGCTTCCTATAACTTGGTAAAAATATACAAGACACTTAAAAATAACACATTAAAAAGGGACAAAGGAGGATTTTTGGAATTGTGTGAAGAAAATGGTTAATTTTTGGCATTTTTATAAATTTTTCTTCACCTTGCCACCTATTCACTAGGGGTGGGTAGTGAGTAGTTTTTTTCCCTCATATAAGGAGAACATGCTATTCATTTTAAAATTTGTGAAATCAATTATTTAATCCAAGTTAAAAGATAAAAATACGTTGAGAAAAGTAAATGAATTTAGGGATCTTATTGGAACATAGATAATCCATAAGAAAAAAGAGAGATCAAGTAAAGCAAAGTTAAAGAGGTAATTGAATTGCAAGAAAAAGGAGATTAGCGAAGGAGCTAGATTCTTTATCAAAGTTGGATTTAAGTCTTTTCTTCATCATTATTGTAACTTTTATACACTCATATATTTTAATTATGAGTTTTAGAGATATGAGTGGCTAGGTTATTATTTTGGATTTTTGATGAACCTAGCCATGAAACATGTTATTGATTTTATTCAATTGAATGAATTTTTCCATTATCAGTTGTTATAATAATTTTGATGTTAGTGCTTTGATTTTTTGGATAATAATTAATGATTTAGATTCATGCCTTATATTTACAAAGTAGGTTTTTGAATTAGTCATGAAATTATTATCACATGAATTGAAATAGTATGACAATTATTATAAAAAAAATAGTATGACAGTTGATGAATGTGTGACATTTTCATGTGATCATAATTGATGTGTGAATGAAATAGCATAAATAATTGTTTGCAAGTAATCCAAAAGAATGCTCGATAAAGATTCATAAGTATATAAGAGTATGTAGCCAATCAATTAATTAGAGAAACCGTTCAACAATATTTGATATTGCATGTAGAGAGGTTAGGAGATTCATAGATCTTACATCCTTAAACAATGTTTACTTAATCACTATTTGTTGCTTTGATTCAATTTTATGTCTAATTAGTAGCTTAGACAATTTTCTTTATTATCATCTAGATAGTATTACGACTACTGCGTATTGATACTTAGTTATAAAAGGCAATCACTCTTTAGGATGATACTTGTGTTTAACACACTTTATTACTCAAACGACCCATATACTTATAGAATCACTACCAAGTTTTTTGCACCGTGGCTAGAGAATGCAGTATATTTTATAATTAAAATCAAAATTAGTATACTAGTACTAGTTTTGGCAATTTAATATTTTGTTTTAGTTTTTTTTATGCTTAGAGAGACATATACTAATCTTGAACCTTTTGATCCTGAGATAGAGAGAATCTTCACAGGTTAAGAAGAGAAAGACTACACCAACCTTCGCTTGGAGCTATGAGAAATTTAGGAGATCAATGAGACATCATCATACTTAAACCTCTTTGGAACTTTGTACACCGCAAGTGGATGGAGTTAATCATCCATCAATAGACTCTCTTATCAATGAAAATAACTTTGAGAAACCTGCTATAATCCAAATGTTATAATCACTACTACAATATTAATATATATCCATGATTTATTACCGTGATTGTAGTTTTATGGTCACGGTTATAAAAATTATGGCCTAAGTAAGAGAGACCATAAACTCTTTCATATGGTCACGATTTTTAATCATGAATATACCCATACCATTTGGTCATAGTCTTATAAAAGATCGTGACTAATATACAAAAGCTTGATAGTTAAATTTTATATTTATATAAAGCTCTCAAGTGCATGTATCACTTATAGTAAACAATAAGTATAGTAATGAGATTGCCTCTCAAGAAACTATATTGGTTTTAAAAGTTTAATTATTTTCTAATATAGTTAAGAAAAACTAACGTCCTAAACATAAATTGTTGGTTTGAAAGAATAGAATCATTAAGTCTAAATGAAATTAACATCTAAAGAAAGCAAGTACACAAAAATAGATAAATGGAAGACATGAATTAAAGCGATAAATGAAAGTAATAAAACTATGCCGAACCTAGGATGATGGATGTGTATGAAATTTTTAGCGAGCATCCCTTCATAAATAGAACAAATTAAATTATTTAAATATAAACTAGATTTTATTGGTTTAATTTTTTTTAAATAAAACTTCCTATAATCATGGTGAGTTTTTAATGATAATCAATTTATCAGTTCCTCTTTAACCAAGGTTGAAATTGATTAATTGATGAACCAAATAAATATATATACAAAATTTTCAATTAATTGATAACTTCCCTTGGTCGAGCTTGAAATTAAAAATTGATAACCCTATGGTAGATATATTCTTTAATTATAAATCAAGATTTGTCCATTTTTTTAATTTTTAATTAAAGCTATTTTTCATCCATATTATTTAATACAAATCAAGGAAACTAAAAAAGAGTCTTATTTATTTTGCACAACTAAGCAAATATGATGTGTCTAATGCTTAGTTCTAATATATTTTCTTTAATCATAAACCAAAACTTGGCCCATCATTAATTTATGATTAATCACATGATGATTTGAATAAGAAATAAATCTTAACTTTTATTTATTTAAATTACAAAATTGTTATTCAAATCATTGAAAGTAGACATTACAATCCCACATATAGATTACAAAGATAAATAAAAAATATAACAATAAAAGTATCCCTTCTTGATAAAAACGATTCTAGATCTCTGAATGGTTGTCATTACCTTTTTCAAATTCTTGGATCATCTTTACCATTGGAGAGTTTTCTCTCTATATCTTTACATGGTGGTGGAACAACTAACCTAAAATCTACCCTAAAACTACTCCTACGAATGGCTAGAAAGAAAAAAGACTATTCCATGTTTTTTCTATGATTTTGGTATGGTTTGAAAAGAAGAATGAGGTTCTTATTTATAGCTAAATATGGCTTAAAAAGTGGACTGTGAGGGAAAAATCTCTGTGCAATGCGGCCTAAATATTCCTTACTGTAGCATAGGTGAAACATCGTGAAATTGGTGTTAAACAGCTTGGAAAGTACCATGACCCACTTTACTTAATGTCATGGCCCACATTGTTTTTCTTCACTTTCTTATTTCACCCCTTATAAATTGGTTGGATTACATATAAGCTTTACATGTATAATTCTTTTATTCTTCTAAGTTGCAAATGAGTGTTTTCAGGCATTTAATCTTCATGTGTTGACCATTTTATCAAATTGAAGTTAAAAATACTTGAAAAGTAATAACAAATATCTGTTATTTTAGACACATAGATTTTCTTAAATAATTATAAAATTATGCATATTCAAATCTAATTATAACATTTAAGTGTAAATAAATCACGTAATATTAGTACTTTTCAAGCATTCATAGTGACCATACACATCATTTGGTCAAAATCTTGTGAAAGACTACGACAATACACATACCATTTGATCACATTTTGGTCACGATCTTAAGACCATGAACGATTACATTTTTACGGTTACGATTATAACATTAGCCTACGACCCCAGCTTCATATTTGGTCTCGATTACATGAAACATATGGCTTTTTATCAGCATATTTGATTTCAATTACACGAAAATTAACCTTCTATATTCATATTTGGTCAATTATACTAAAACCATGACACTAAAACTACAATAGGTTACAACTTTAACGAAAAATCATGACCATAATTATTACTAGGTGAATTTTTTTGCCACCGTTTACATTAAAATTTGTTCATATACATTGCTCAAGTAACCATATTCTACTAATTTTCCCACATTCAATAAATTCAAATAGTTGTTTTCTCTTCATAATTTGCATTATGAAAGCATGGTAGCACTCAAGAAGAATGGATTTGACAAATTTGTAAGTTACTATATTAAAGTTAATATTATATTAAAATTAAGAATGTAATTACATATTATATTAAAATTAAAAATGTAATTACATATTATATTAAAATTGAGAGTTTATGCACTAAAAGATAATAAACCTTACAAGCTAATTAAAGTATTGTAAAATATTAAATACATGCTTAAAATTTGTCAGTAACAATACTAGTAAGATAGTATCGATTTAAATCAATCTAATAAATATTAATTAAGAGTTCACAGATGGTTTAGCTTGCTATTACTATAAGAATATATTTTTGAACTCTGCCCATTCATTCTGCATTTCATCAATATCACTATCAATGTAAGTTTCTTTATGATTAAGCTACGTATGTACACACATATTAAATTATTATTAGACATATTTTGATAAAGAAAAAATTGAAATCACACTTCATACTAGGAAAGAAAATACAAATAATTTCAATTATTATCGAGTCAATTATGAAGCAAGTGGTTTGACAATAATTATCCTTATAAACATAAAGACATAATACCCATAAGTCACCAAGCCATTTTGCTTAAGAAACTACATATTTTAAAATTAAGCTTAATATTTCAATAAAAATTAATATATATATATATAGGGTAATTTAATAATTCTTTTCATGTGTTAGTTAAAGAATAGTCCTAATTAACAAATAGTCTTATGGGTCAAGTCCAATAAGTGTCTAATCATCATACAAGTGAGAAAGCAATATAGTTATCCCAAGGAAACAGTGATCCAATAATTATCCTTTAGTTATCTTAAATAGATAAAAGCTAAAGATTATCCTTGTCGATTTAAAAGGATAATCCAATAGATAATTAAAGATTGATGTCTACAACAATTTTGTGATCATTCTTCCTACAAGGAATTGCCTTATTCTATTTTGGAAACATAATCAGCAGCTATTAAGATATACACGTAACCGAATGAAGAAGAAAATGGACCCATGAAATCAATGCCTCAACAATCAAAAATTTCTATAGTTAAAATAGGGTTCGATGGCATTATTTTTCAATGAGTTATGACCTCCCAACTTTTGACAATGATCACAAGCTTTACAAAACTCATATGTATCTTTAAAAAGAGTTGGCCAATAAAACCCACATTGTAAGATTTTTGTAAAGATTTTTTAGATGAAAAATGGTCACCGTATGCTTGAGAATGACAAAGAAGATCACATTATGAAATTCTTCATCAAGCACACATCTTCTTGTGATTTGATCATGACAATGTTTAAATAAATAAAGGTCATCCCAATAAATTTTGTTTACCTTACTTAAAATTCTTCTTATCTTGTGTATTCCAATATGATGGCATTTTTCTTATGATTAGAAAATTAGCAATATCAGTAAACCAAGGTAATCTAGAGACATAAAAAAGTTGTTCATATGGGAAAAAAAGTCGTTGATTGGTGTAGCCTTAACTGGTTTATCAAAGACAAGTCTTGATAAGTGATATGTCACCATATTATCTACTACTTTCTTGTCTTGAATAGTGAGATTAAATTTTTGGAGTAAGAGAATCCATCTAATTAGTCTTGGTTTAGCATCATTCTTAGGAAAAAGATAATAACACTACTGAAAGTTTATAAAATATGGACTAAATTAACTTAAAGGGGGTGAATAAGTTATTTTTAATTTAATCAATTTATAAATTGATAACCAAAAAAAGTGGTCAGGCATGCAATCATGTATAAAAATAAAGTACAAAAATAAGAGAATAACACAAGATAATCTTAAGTGGAAACAACTATGACTTAAGAGGAAAACCACCTGTCCAACGGACCACCTAACTTTACATTATGAAAATCAAATGTTCAAATACAAACTTGGTCTTATGATACACTCTCTATGATACTGGCCCAATATACTTTACTTACTAACATCTGCTCTATTTTACATTTTCTAATATTAGCGTGTGTGTTCTAGAATAAATTTAACAATGAAAAATCCTAACTAGATGATTCAAAATATATGTCATTTAAATCAAATCAACTAGCAAATTCTAAAGAAGAAAGATTAAGCATAATTTCAGTAAAAATAACTTATTTAAAATCTAATAATTAAATCAAAAAATTATGATCATTCATAAAATTATTTAATCTAAATATGTAAAAATCTAATCAGAAAGAATTAAATTAATTAATGCAAGTAAATATATATATATATATATATATATATATATATATATAAAGAAAAGGATAATTAATATATATATCAATTACCTTTATACATCCTGCGTGCCTTTTTTTTTTTTTTGCTTACTTTTGCTGCTCAATTCTTAATATATACACATATTAAGTATATATGAACTTGCTGCTTGTAGTCAACTCCAATTATATATATCATTATATATAAACTTCATATCACCATGTGCTCAACGCCGATTGAAGCTGTTTTCAAAATTTTTTTTTTGTTTCGTCAGTTTTTCATTTTCAGCGTACACACCGACTCAACCCTAGTGTGTTATAGATAATAAAAATGACTTAATAGTATTAAGCTTAAATATATTTTGAACTTTATTTTTCAAAGCCTATAAAAAATCTTAATATTATAAAAGATTATTTTTTAAAGCACATCTTAAAAATATTAAGACACATCTAAAAAATATTTAAACACATCCATCTAAGAGATAACTAATTGATAATTTCATAAATTGATTCCAGTTTAAATAAATATTTTAGCACCAAAAATAATTTTAGATTCATGAACATATGCTATTAAATGCATAAATGCAATCATATGTATCCTAGTTATCAAAGATATACCTAAAGTACAATTATTTAGAACTCGAGCATTTGTTCGGCTTTTCTTGATAGACTTGATAGCAAGCCTAAAAACAATTTACAGATAAATACTTTGTCCACAAAAATAGCCAACACTCATAGTACTTATAAACTCCCCCTTTGGCATTTTCGTGTGGCAAAACCTCTCACTTACTACATGACACTTATAAATTTAAGATAAAAATACAATGGTGTCTCAGACTCTATAGTGGAACTATCCTATAGTCTGGTGAATCCATTTTCGTTGCAACTTGACAAACTTGTAAGTATCTAAAATGATATAAACAAAGCATACGATAGTTTGGCTTGAAAACCTTATTGTACATTAGTTCAGTTCACATAAAAATAAGTGAAGTGTAAAGAATAGTGATGTAGTATGCATTCGTACCAGTCAAGCTTAATTAAATATGTTCTCCCCCTATATGATTAACAAAATAAAAACATGGAAGTAAAACACATTATTCTCTCCCTTTTTTTGACAAAAGAGAAGGACAAAGTATTAGACAATGCAATGAAGCTAAATACCTCCTAAAGATATAAAAATGTAAAATCAGAATAATGCAAAAGTGTAATGCGTTGTAAACTCCTCCTAAGTTTTATGACCCTCTAACTTAGAAACCAATTAAAAAGATAATAAATGAAAAGAAGATGTAAATGAAAAAAAATCTAATTTTTTTATATTAAATTTTCATAAATAGTCATAAGGTATTAAACTCATTTGATTACAAACGAGCACATAACCAATTGACAACTCATCATTTTTATAACTCAAGTTGTGATTATTTATCATATAAATAAACAAGTATAATAAAAGAGGCACACAAGTACATATAATGATATATTGACATTTACTTAAAAGTAGTGTATATGTTTAAACTTCACAAATATGTCAATTAAGTCATTTATGATCAATCAAGAAATACTAAAACAAATATCACCTATCATGTAAAATTATAATCGACTCTTCAATCTCACAAAATAAAATATATCTACTAAAAGAGGACTTAAATTTTTTTATTTTATATATGAGGTAAATGATATTAATTTTTTTTAACTTATATTGGCCTTTTATTTTTGTGCATTCAAGTACAAAATTTATAAGTAGTCTCTTTTTGCATAATATTTACCTCTTTTTTTTTTTTGCACGAGCCATAAACTTAGCATGATGACTTTCATACTAGTTGTGGGATAGCTCTTTTCGCTCACTACGGTAGCTTCACACATTATAGTAAGTAGCCCTCTCAATACTAGGTGCCTCCATAAGGTAAAGTTTTAGTAAACCAAAAATAGAACTCGATACAATTTTACAATCAAGATTAGTTGAAGTCCTAGAATCTTTCAAGAAAATTCATAAACTTTAAGCATAACATATATGTGTGTTCGTGAGTGTGTGCATAATTTTATGTCAACATCGATCATCACATGTACAAGAATATGTGTGTGCATAGGTCAAAATTATAAAATAATTTATACAATAAATATCAAAATTAGTTAAGTCATTAAAAATAAGGTCATGTGTTTGTAAGGGTTGAATGATTTCAATACCATGTTGGCCAAATAAGGATTCTACTTTTTTTAAGTTTAACTAATAAATAAAATAAAGATTTTTCACCTAGTCTCATTTAAGCATTCTAACAAAAAGACCTAGAGAAAGGAATAAAAGACGGTCAAGTGACCAAGAAAAAACAACCTTTTTTGACCCACATTTTCTTGCATTTTGGTTTCTCTATATCATTGGGTTGGGACTTAACAAACTTAGGTTTCATAGGCATGTTCTTAGACTTAGCTATACTTTTCTTATTCATCCCAAATGAAGATGCAGTATGCATAGTAGGATGATGATAATGAGTCCTAGCATTAAAAGTATTGAATTTTGCTTGCCTCCTTGAACCTAAGACTTTATGCTTCCTAGTAGAATTTATAAACAAGTTATTATAATTTCCATTCATCCTTGAATATTGATAAGAGTCAAATTATTGCATTTTTTTTATGATTTAAATGTTGATATTTGTGTGAAAATTGCGTTTACTTGATTATTTAATCCACAAATGTCATTTCATGGGTATTTCGTGTTTAAAATGCAATTTCAGGTAAAATCATGATTTTGGAGAAGTTTGGGACAAAGTTCAAGGGTCGGGATTGAGTGAAAATAAAAAGAAAACAAAGTTTCAAAATTTAGAACTCCCGCCACCGGCTAGATTAATCTCGCCGCCGGCGAAAATCCTATGGAAAGCTGGGCGAAAATCTTCCTGAGAGCACAAATTTTGGTAAATTCATCTCGCCACCGGCCAAATAATCTCGCTGCCGGCCAAATGCATCTAGCCGCCGGCCAAAATCGGAAAACCAAAAAAAAATTATTTTCCAGAAATCTCCCCGCGGTGAGAATAATGTCGCCGCCGGCGAGTTTCATCCGAAAACACATTTTTGTGTTGTTTTGTTCCAAAATTGCCCCCCAAACCCTAGATCTATATATACAATATGATGGAGAAAGAGGGGGACCGGAGAGAGAGCAAATCTAAGTTATTTTTGGAGGAGAAAAGGAAATTTTGGAAAGAAAGGTTGGAGAAGCTTGAAGGATCATCACCATTGTTGCTACCAAGTCTTCATCTTCAAGAGTTTTTCATCTCTTCTCCTTAGGTTTTATTTTCTGCATTTTATTCAGATTGTTTGTTCATGGATTCAATTGAGAATATGTTTGTTCTTATTTTCGTTATGAACTAATTCGTTTTTGCTAAGGCTATGATGTAGTTAAATCAAGGAAATCTGATTTATTTTGTTATTGTTATATGAATTCATTGTTTTCAAGTCGAGTATTTATTTCCATGCTTAATGCTTTTAAATTTCTGATCAAGATTTAGATGATTTGTTGCATTATATTGAGACCGAGAGGAGATGTGTAATGAATGCTTCTTGTGATAAATACCGTATGTTGAATGCGAGTTTGACATCTAATGCATGATGTATGTGGTTATTCTAGAAATTCCATAAATCGTAATGTGCTTATTTGTGATTAAATCTTCATAGAAATATAGTTGGTTTTCATAGATAAGTAATTCTAATATAACTTGAGAGAGAGTATTAGATAAGTTTGGGTTTTTCAACCATCACTTTTAGCATTGATTCTCATATAACATGACTTGAAATCGGATCGAATTGATTTAGCAAAATCAAATGCCTTAGCATTTTTAATCATTTGTGAACAACATTAAATTTTGTTATTTGCATTTAGTTTTAAGTTAATTTGCTTTTAAAACAATTTCAACAATTTGGTTTTCAAATAAAATTAGGGTTAGTCAATTTCGGTACTTAGTAACGCCATTTCTTGTGGGTTCGATATCCGTACTTTTGTACACTTTATTACTTGAATGATTCGTACACTTGCGAAAATAAGCATCAAGTTTTTGGCACCGTTGTCGGGGAGTGGTTTGATTTTATTAATATCGATACTACCTAATCTTAGTTTTAATTTGAAGTTAATTTTCTTTATCATTGTTTCATTTTTAATTTTGTTTATTTTGCTATTTTATTTTATTTATCATAAAAAAAGAAGGGTAACTTTGTGTTGTTTTTATGCTAGTTGATTTTCTGGTTGTAGGATTTTTGTATGAGACGTACAAGAAGCCTTAACCTTCTTCCATTTGATCCCGAGATTGATAGAACATATAGGCGTCTAAATCGAGAGAGAAGACATTCAACTTCAGCTCCTAATAGACAATCAACCATGGATCCACCATTTGTTGAGGGAGATGGAAATCGTAGAGCTTTGAGGGATTATGCTACGCCTAATGTTGTTGGGACTATTTCGGGTATAAGGAGGCCAGCTATTCAAGCCAATAACTTTGAGATAAAACCATCCTTTATCCAAATGGTTCAATCAAATTAGTTTAGGGGAATGTCAAAGGATGATCCAAATGCACATATTGCTTACTTTCTGGAGGTGTGTGATCTTTACAAGATAAATGGTGTGTCCGAAGATGCTGTAAGATTGAGGGTTTTTCCTTTTTCACTTTGGGATAAAGCCAAGGAGTGGCTAAACTCATTACCACCGGGATCAATTACAACATGGAATGAATTGGTTCAGAAATTCTTATCCAAGTTCTTTCCTCCTGCTAAGACGGAAAAATTGAGGAATGAAATTACATCTTTTACACAGTATGACCAAGAATCATTGTATGAAGCTTGGGAAAGATTCAAAGAAATGTTGAGGAAGTGCCCACATCATGGTATACCAATTGGGCTGCAAGTCTCTACATTTTATAATGGGTTGGTTTCAAACTATCGTGCAATGATTGATGCTGCAGCTGTAGGGTCTTTAATGGGAAAAACACCAGAGGATGCTCATGAGTTGTTAGAGATTATGGCAGAAAACAACAATCAGTGGCATTAAGAGCGGGTAATTGCAAAAAGACCAGCAAGAGTGCATGAAATTGATTCAGTGAATGCTTTGTCGGCTCAAGTTGCTGTTCTTTCAAGAAAGATGGATTCTTTGTCCTCAAAATTCGAATCCAAACCAAATGCACAATGTGATTTATGTGGTGGAAATCATGCTAGTATCGAGTGCCAAGTTGGAAATCCATTTGCTTCACCAAATGCTGAGCAAGCAAATTATGTTTCAAATTTCCAAAAACCTCAACATAACCCATATTCGAACACCTATAATCCAGGTTGGAGGAATCATCCAAATTTGTCATGGGGAAATAACCAAGGGGGATTTAAACCGTCATCATCTTCCTACCAACCCCAAGAGAAAAAACAAACAGATTTGGAAGAAATTTTGGGAAAGTTCATTGAGGAGACAAGAGCTAATTTCAGAAATCAAGAGGCAATCAACAGGGACATCCAAAACCAACTGGGGCAGCTTTCAAAGCAGATTGCAGAAAGGTCTCAAGGATCGCTACCTAGTGACATAATAAATCCCAAAGAGCATGTAAAGGCTATCACATTGAGAAGTGGTAAAGAACTTGAATGGTAGAGGAAATCGGAGAAAAAGATGGAAGAATCTAAAGAAAAGCCATCAAGATCCCAAGATATTCAACCTTCCCCATATGCAAAATATGAGCCTCCTATCCCATATCCTCAAAGATTGAATAAGAAAAAGATTGATAATCAATTTGATAAATTTCTGGATATTTTTAAGAAATTGTATATTAACATTCCTTTTGCAGAGATGTTGGAACAAATGCCCAAGTATGCAAAATTCATGAAGGAAATTCTATCAAAGAAGAGGAAGCTGGGAGATTATGAAACTATCATGCTAAATGAGGAGTGTAGTGCAGTTCTTCAAAGAAAACTGCCACAGAAATTGAAAGACCCAGGGAGTTTTACTATACCTTGTACTATAGGGAGTTGCAATTTTGATAAAGTCCTATGTGATTTAGGAGCAAGCATTAATTTGATGCCACTTTCTGTTTTCAGGAAACTAGGCCTGGGAGAAGTGAAGCCCACTTCAATCTCTTTACAATTAGCGGATCGATCGGTGAAATATCCTCTAGGGGTAATTGAGGATGTTTTAATTAAAGTCGACAAATTTATTTTCCCTGTAGATTTCGTGGTGCTTGACATGGAGAAAGATAGAGAGATACTGTTGATATTGGGGAGACCGTTCCTTGCAACTGGAAGAACATTGATTGATGTTCAGCAAGGAAAGCTCATTCTACGGATGCAAGATGAACAAGTAACTTTTGATGTTTTTGAAGAAATAAAAGTTCCAAGTGATGTACATTCTTGTTTTCAAATTAACACTCTTGACGGGTTAATCTCGGAAAATTTTGAGGAGAGAACTCCATTGCTACCACTAGAAGCTTGCCTTGTGAAATCTGCAATAATTGAGAAGGAAGATGAGGGGATGAGACAATGTTCTGAATTACTGGCAGCACCTAATGAATATTTATGCAGTGATGAAACATTTAAGGAGTTGGGAACAAATGAAACTCCAACTGGTAAAGTATGGAGCCAACAAGATTGAGCTAAAGCCAATGTCATCCCATCTAAGAAAAAAAAATCTTACGTTCATCGCCGGTGAGGGCAGTTTCATCGCCAGCGGGAAGGAGATTTCTCTTTCCTTTCTTACATTGAGGACAATGTAAGGTTTTGGTTGGGGGTGCAGTAAACAGTAAATCTTTTCTTCCCTTCATTTTTATTAGTTTTGTTTGTGTGTTTATTTGTGTTTAATTTTGATTTTCCATTTATTTTTCTACATTTTGATTTAATTTCTTTTATTTGTTTATTGTCTTATTTCTATTTTATTTTATTTGCATTTTACTTATTTTAATTTGCACGTTGATGATAATAATGTGATTGTGATAACAAGTAGCTTTTAGAAAACATTAAATTTTGCTTCGGTTTAAAGATAATTTCAAATGTTGATTTTACCTAGTTGGCGACTCTTTTGGTATGTGGTATGATTTGGTTGATTAGTCTAAATGCGTAGAGAAGTCTTATGTGCGAATTTTTCATGGATATTTTTGTGATCTCAACAAACTCTAGAACTCATTTGAAAACCTCTTAAGGCGAAATAATTTGGAATTGCACTGTTTAGGATATGATATAGGCCATTTTTGGATCGATTGTGCCATTTTAAGCCTACCTTGTTATCCTTATATCACTAGTTACCTCTTTGAGCCTATTTAAATATATTGTTAGCCTTACTTTTCTTTCTTTCTGCCTTCTATAACCTACCTTTTATTGAGCCATATATATATATAATTCCTACCTTATTTGTTAAGAGCACTTAATTTTGAACACAAACTTTTCAAGAGCAATTGGAGAAATCTTCCACATATATTGGAAGAAATTGGTTGGGGGTTATGTCTTTTCAAGAATAATTGGAGTAAGGATGAAAAAAAAACTATATTGGAAGAAAGTGGTTGGCTTTTCAAGAGCAATTGAGTAAAAAAAAAGAGAAGAAGAAGAAGAAGATATATATGGAAAGAAAGTGGTTGGCTTTTCAAGAACAATTTGAGTAAAAAAAAAAAGAAGAAGAAGAAGAAGAAAGCCTTCACATTTTAATGAATAAAAGAGTGTTAGTGATGGATGTACTGAGGAGAAAGATTGAGGAAGAATTTTGTTTATCTTTGGAAAAATGGGTTATGTTCAGAAGAAACAATTTGGGTTAAATGGTGTTACTCTTTTACTTAATTGGTTGTGTTTAATCTAATAAGTGCCCTTATTTGTATTTTGACACTTCCCGTTCTTTCTTAACCAAATACTTAAGCCTAACATTACAACCTCGTAAAGTCCTATTGATCCGAAGTGGTGTATTTTTCTTCATTAGTGGAGAGAGGTTTGAAAAGTGAGCCTATGGAGTTTGAAATTTCACCTTTTTGTTTGTGGATGTTGTGCATAATATTATCTGGGCATTATGGCTATTGGTTTGTGGTTTGATGGATGTTTAAGAGTCAATAACAAAAGTGAAATTGGCATTTGAGATTTCTTAAAGCTTAGGTGACATTTAATAATTCTATATGTTGGGTGTTATTTACAATTTTTGAGACATTTGTGCAAATTATTTGTTATGTGATTTTATTGTTTTAAGTTAGGATAGTTATAGGTAAGATGTTTGTGGGTATCATCACTAGAAGCCCTCACGAGACTACAACTCATCCTACTAGGGCCGCCTAGGGGTTTAAAGGCTTATTGCATACGCTTAATGTAATGTTGTAAATAGAATAAATTTCCTTTGAATTTTTCTTTTAATGTCTCCTTTGAAATTATTCATAGATCGTTTTTCTTGCTAGAGACTAGCAAGAAGCTGGTTGGGGGTTGTTGATAAGAGTCAAATTATTGCATTTTTGTTATGATTTAAATATTGATATTTGTGTGAAAATTGTGTTTACTTGATTATTTAATCCACAAATGTCATTTCACGGGTATTTCGTGTTTAAAGTGCAATTTCAGGTAAAATCATGATTTTGGAGAAGTTTGGGACAAAGTTCAATGATCGGGATTGAGTGAAAATAAAAAGAAAAAAAAGTTTCAAAATTTAGAACTCCCGCCGCCGGCGAGATTAATCTCGCCGCCGGTGAAAATCCTATGGAAAGCTGGGCGAAAATCTTCCCGAGAGCACAAATTTTGGTAAATTCATCTCACCGCCGGCCAAATAATCTCGCTGCCGGCCAAATGCATCTAGCCGCCGGCCAAAATCGAAAAACCAAAAAAAAATTATTTTCCAAAAATCTCGCCGCCGGCGAGTTTCGTCCAAAAACACATTTTTGTGTTGTTTTGTTCCAAAATTGCCCCCAAACCCTAGATCTATATATACAATATGATGGAGAAAGAGGGGGACGGGAGAGAGAGCAGATCTAAGTTATTTTTGGAGGAGAAAAGGAAATTTTGGAAAGAAAGGTTGGAGAAGCTTGAAGGATCATCACCATTGTTGCTACCAAGTCTTCATCTTCAAGAGTTTTTCATCTCTTCTCCTTAGGTTTTATTTTCTGCATTTTATTCAGATTGTTTGTTCATGGATTCAATTGAGAATATGTTTGTTCTTATTTTCGTTATGAACTAATTCGTTTTTGCTAAGGCTATGATGTAGTTAAATCAAGAAAATCTGATTTATTTTGTTATTGTTATATGAATTCATTGTTTTCAAGTCGAGTATTTATTTCCATGCTTAATGCTTTTAAATTTCTGATCAAGATTTAGATTATTTGTTGCATTATATTGAGACCGAGAGGAGATGTGTAATGAATGCTTCTTGTGATAAATACTGTATGTTGAATGCGAGTTTGACACCTAATGCATGATGTATGTGGTTATTCTAGAAATTCCATAAATCGTAATGTGCTTATTTGTGATTAAATCTTCATAGAAATATAGTTGGTTTTCGTAGATAAGTAATTCTAATATAACTTGAGAGAGAGTATTAGATAAGTTTGGGTTTTTCAACCATCACTTTTAGCTTTGATTCTCATATAACATGACTTGAAATCGGATCGAATTGATTTAGCAAAATCAAATGCCTTAGCGTTTTTAATCATTTGTGAACAACATTAAATTTTGTTATTTGCATTTAGTTTTAAGTTAATTTGCTTTTAAAACAATTTCAACAATTTGGTTTTCAAATAAAATTAGGGTTAGTCAATTTCGGTACTTGGTAACGCCATTCCTTGTGGGTTCGATATCCGTACTTTTTGTACACTTTATTACTTTAACGATTCGTACACTTGGGAAAATAAGCATCAAATATGATGTAGCAAGTATAGATGGATGATGCTTATGGGTCTTACTATGTGAAACATGGAAAGAATGATTAAGTTTAGAAGCATTCATCAAAAATCTACATTTTGGTCTTATATGACCTTTTCTACTACAATGATGATAGACAAGCACAAACTTAATAATTTTTTCTACCATAGGTGCAATAGTTCTTTATGAATAAGTAGTAATAGTAGGAATAGAGTTTAAGGATCTTAAAAATGTAGTCTTTGATGTTGAAGGTGTTTACTGTTCATCTATGTAACTAAGACCTCTCTTATCTCCATGTAGTTTTCCATAGTCTAAGACTTTGGTCAATTTTTCTGCACCTATGGTCAAATTCCTCACCATCTCTTTAGCAATACTAAGTACTTGTCTAAGCTCTTTATTTTCATGATTGGTTTATGTAAGACTCAGATTCAAAGTATTAATATGTTCAGACAATTCTTTTTTATCTTTCTCTAGGCTAGAGAAATTTTTTTTGTGAACAATGATGATATCATTAAGTTTAGTTACTTCCATAAATAGTTTATTCCTCTCTTCCCTAGCACCTAGACAATCCATGAATAGTTCCTCACAACTCGATACATTAAACTTAGACAATAAGAAAGAAGAGTTTACTTCCTCATTTTCTTCATCCGAGCTAGAGTTGAAGTCATTGTGGTGTGCTTTGGTAGTTGTGTGAAGGCACGATAATTAGTGTCATCATGTTCTGAGTTAATAGCATTATCTACTCACTTTTTGTGTCACTGAGTGTAGCATTAAAAGCTTTTCCAACTTTCTTTATATTGTAGCACATTCTATAGAAATATGACCAAAGCCTCCACAAATAAAGTATTGAGGACTAGTGTGGTTAGTTTTCTTGCCATCAAAACTAGAAGACTTGATTTTCCTTGACTTTCTGTCCCTTGAACAACTAGATTGTCCATTGTTGGATTGATTATTCTGTTGACCCTTCTTTTTCAAGAACTTCTTCAATTTTCGTGCTAGCAAGACTAGGGACTCATCATTCATATCCTCATTACTATTAGAGATGTCCATTTTGGAGCTTTTAAATGTCACATCTTTGATTTTCTCAGGTCGACCAAGAGTAAGCTCATAGGTTTGGTTTGACCCAACAAATTCATCAATGTTTAGTGTCGACCAAATTGTTACTTTCTGCTATTGATTTAACTTTCATCTTGTAGTCTACTGTTAAAGAGCTTAGGAGTTTGCGTACTTGTATTGATTGTGAAATTTTATCACCAAGGTTAGAACAAGCATTTGTGATATCACAAAAGCGAGCATAGAATTGACCAAAGATTTCAATGTTGCTCATTTTAATGGAATCAAACTTAGATGTTAGCAATCTAAATTTTGTTTATTTTACTTGGGAAGTTCCCTCGTGAGAAAGAGCAAGTACATTTCATACATCTTTAGTAGTCTCACAGTCGGAGATGTGACGAAACTCATCCATCAACACTACAGCAAATATTGAGCTTAGACCTTTTTGATTTACCCCACTTAGGGTGTGTTCTTCAATGGTTCCCAACTATCAAGAATAGTATCCCAGACTTTTTTATCTTGTTTGAGAAAGGCTTGCATGCGAGCCTTCCAATAAGGGTAATTAAACCCATCAAAGAGTGGGATCTAACATATAATTCACCTTATTTCATTTAGTCAATAAGTATAAGTGTGTGTCACTAAGGATCAATCTCATTAAGTGTGTCTAGTGCCGGCTTTGATACCAGTTGAAAGTTTATAAAATATGGACCTAATTAACCTAGAATGATATGAATAGGTTATTTTAAATTTTATCAATTTATAAGATAATCAAAATAAAGCGCACAGACATGCAATCATGTATAAAAATAAGGTGCGAAAATAAAAGAATAACACACAATATTTTTAGGTAGAAACAACCTAGGCCACAACCATGACCTAAGAGGAAAACCACCGGTTCACTGGACCACCTAACTTTCAACCATGAAAATCAAATGTTCAAGTACAAACTCGGTCTTATGATACATTCCTTATGATACTATCCCATTGTACTTTACTTACGAGCCATTGTACTTTACTTTCACTGTTTCTAATATTAGCATGAGTGGTTTTCAGACTAACGTTCCAATAAGCTTCTCGTCAATCAAATCATTCACAAATCAACTACAAAAAAGTTAGCATAAAAAAAAACACAAGTTACTATGTGTGTTCTAGAACAGATTTAACAATAAATAATCCTAACTAGATGATTCAAAATATATGTCATTTAAATCAATTTAAAATCAAATCAACTAGCAAATACTAGAGAAAAAAAATTAAGCATAATTTTAGTAAAAATAACTTCTTTAAAATTTAATAATTAAATTAAATAATCATGATCATTCATAAAATTATTCAATTTAAATATCTAAAAATCTAATCAAGAAGAATTAAATTAATTAATACAAATCAATATATATATATATATAAATAAAGAAAAAAATAATTAATATATATATCAATTACCTTTATACATCGTACGTGCATTTTTGTTTGCTTACTTTTGCTGCTAAATTCTAAATATATATATATATATATATTAAGTATATATGAACTTGCCGCTTGTGCTCATTGCTCAACGCTAATTATATATATCATTATATATAAACTTCATATCATCAGGTGCTCGAAGCCGATTGAAGCTGTTTTCAATTTTTTTTTGTTTCTACAGTTTTTCTTTTTCATCATACACCCTAACCTAATTCAACCCTCATGTGTCTGTATATATATATAGATAATAAAAATGACTTAATAGTATTAAGGTTAAATATATTTTAGTCTTAATTTTTCATAACCTATATAAAACCTTAATATTATAAAAAGATTTTTTTTAAAACACATCAAAAAAATATTTAAACATATATATTTAAAAGATAACTAATTGATAGTTTCATAAATTGATTCAATTTTAAATAAATATTTTAGCACAAAAAATAATTTCATATTTATGAATATATACTATTAAATGTATAAATGTAATCTTATGTGTCGTAGTTTTCAAATATATACTTGAAGTACAATTATTTGGAATTCGAGCATTTATTCGACTTTTCATAGACTTAATAGCATGCCTAAATACAAATTTACAGGTAAATATTTTGTCTACGAAAATAGCTGACACTCATAGTACTTACAACTACAAATAATTAATTTTAGTGGTGTAATAATTTATTTGGGTACTAATCAAGGTTCTACTTGCATATGAAATTACATAATGTTTTTTTTCCTTTCTTTGACCTAAGACACCTTCAACTACATAATTACTTATATCGCACATGATTTCAAAAGGTAAAGACCAATCAAAGGGTTGTATAATTAGAGAAGAAGTAAGCATGGATTTAAGCTTTGAAAATGTTTCTTGTCACTTATTAGTCCACTCAAAAGAAGTTTCTTTTACTAAGAGATTAAACAACAATCTAGATATAGCACTAAATTTTTGGATAAATCTCATATAAAATTCAACATGTCCTAAAAATGATCTAAAATCTTTTACAGACTTAGGAGTGGGAAGATTTGAAATTAATTCAATCTTAGACTTATCAACCTTCATTCTTTTAGATGAAACTATATGATCAAGGAAAATACCATGGTTTACCATGAAACATTTCTCCCAATTGAGCACAAAATTATTTTCTTTACAACTAATCAAAACTTTCTCCAAATTTGATAAACAACCATCAAATATTTTAGTTACAAACCTAATTAGTTGGAGGTTGAGTGAATAGAATATCAACTGAAGTATGAAAAATTAAAATTTCACAAAATAACCATGCATGTAATTACGTGTAAAAATAAAGTAATGAAGAAATATAAAGATGAACACATAAGAGTTTTAAATGGAAACAACTTAGGTTAGACCAATGACTTAAGAGAAAAACCACTAGTCCATCGGATCATCTAACTATCCACTTTAAAAAATAAGATCCAATTATAAGGCTAGGCTTCAAACTATCCACCAATGTAATGTCTCCAAGTAATCTACTTACAAGTTACTACTTTGAATGTAGTCTCTACAAGAAAGGTGTTCGAATTCAGACCAACGTTTTGAAAAAAATTGAGTCCCACAAGTTAATCAAACCCACATCACTATCACCAGAAAATTTAGTACATAAACACAAGTGCAACTATGTGTCCAAGAGTAGATTCAATAATGAACAACCCTAACTAGTTGATTTAAACAATATATAAGATAAATCAAAAATAAATAGCAACTTCAAGACAAATATTGTAGGCTTTTTAAGTCATCAAACACAATCACAAATATTTGATAAATTAGCTCAATAAAAAAGCCTACTTGAAAACATTTTGCAAAACAATGAGAGAGATATTAAGATGTAGAAAAGAATGCTTGAATATAGTTAATAAAATTGTGAGCGAATAGTATGAGTAGAAATCCTAGGTCAAAGGTCTATTATAAATACGTCTTTAAAAGTATTTAGAAAAGCTTAAAAATAAAGTAAAAATACTAATTGGTTTGAGTAAAAATTAGGTTAAATTTAAAAACTTGGTCGCTCTATCGATCTTGGATCGATCGAGTATGGTCGCTCGATCGATTGACTATGAATAGTTTGATCAATCTAATTAAATCTTGATTTATCTAGTGGGAAAATTAATTAATTTAGAAATAAATATATTGATCTAGTAATTAATCTTGATCAATCTAGTGCTTGATCGATCGAGTTAATGCTTTGATCAATCTAGTCATATTAAAAATTAATTTAGCTAGTTTTTTGTTAAGCTCGATTGATCTAGTTACCACTCGATCGATAGAGTGATCTATTTGAAAAATGCTCCTATGTGTTTAAACTTTACAATCTCTAATACTTGTAAATATTGCTAATACTTGTAAATATTGCTAATACTTGTAAATATTGCTAATACTCACAAACCTTTAAATCTTCTCGTTTGGCATATGCGTGTGACAAAACCTTTTTCTCACTACATAATGCTCATAGGAAAAACAATTATTGTGAAAATTGTCCTATGATCTAGTGAATAATATTCACTTATATCTTGACAACTCTTTTTTACATTAAAAAACAAAAACATCAACAAGCAAACAAATTGTCCTGAATAACTCATTGTTCATAATAGTTTAGTATATATAATAATAGAAAAATGAATAATTTTCAAAAGAGAATTAAAATAATGATAGAAATTAAAAAAAACTCCCCTTATGTGAAATATCTCAACAAAATTCAAAGTAATTCAAAAATAAAAATATCTCTCTAATATGTTTTCCAAAACATAGAGTTAAAAATAATATTTTTTCCAAAAATAAATAACTCCTCTTAAGTTCTACGACTCCTCTAAGTAAATTAGAATAAAACAAAAAATTATACAAATTGATTTATATATATATATATATATATATATATATATATATATATATATATATATATATATATATATATATATTGAGCCAAGTGGGAATTTAAAAAGCTATTATAAATCTTAGTACTTTTTATCTTCACTTGGTGTAGAATCTAGTTTAGATTATGTATCTATTCATTATTGCACTAAGTTATTTAGAATCATAGGAATTGGTAGTAAGTTCTAAGGGCGTAGTAGTAAAACGAAAAGAAGTGTCGATTTCCGTGGTATAGTAGTGAAACATAGTTGAGTTTGAATGAACATTATATAGTAAAACAAAGACAATGAGTCCTATCTTCTATAGAGTTGTTCTTTCTTCACCTTGACTTATTTCAAAAATATGATACAAGAATATGGATAGTTATTGAAGAAATTACTATTAAAGATTAAGAATATTATATTGATAAGTTATTTTTTATTATGAGTTTTACAAATTCTTCTTTTAGTTTAAGTAAATATTCTTCGTTTTCTTCTTCTTCCAATAAAAACAAAAATATTATCAATAGTGAATAAATCACTATTAAAGACTTTTCAAAACAAATTGATAACTGGGAAATATCCTAAATTCTAAAAGATCAAATTTACAAAACCAATTTGCTTAGAATCTTTAAATCAGATTATTCTATAAAAGCTGAGGAGAAAAATATCCAACTCTCTTCATCATTTGAAACTATTGACTTATTTTCACCAAAATCTTTACAAAACCATATAAAAAAGGGTTACCAGTATATTCATATCAACTTAGTCCAAGTCAGTTTGAAACCCTTGCCCAAAGAAGGTCTAAATACATTAAACCTAGCTACCCTAACTTCACAATATCCTTAAATGATAAAAACATTTTAAAATCACTTATATTACAAATCTAAACCCACAACTATGATATGATCGAATGATCTATCTCGGTTGTATTAATATTCAGAGTGCATTACAAAGATATGGTATATATGTTCAACACAGGACACAAATACCAAAGTAAAAAAAGGAGAAACACTCATCCTACAAAACAAAATCCTTCCAAAACTTATTTCTTGGAACCAAATAACCCTATAGAATGAGTGGCTCTTTGAAGGAATGACTCAACCTGAGTTAGAAAACCTAAGACCTGAGCAAAATACCCAGCTTAGGAATATAACTCGATATAATGATGATAGTGTAAAACTAAGTTTTGACAAACCTTCTAGATCTAGGTATTCTAATGTCTCATCAACCGAAACCATAGATCTAGGAAGAGTTTCAACCTCATCCCCTATCATAAACCTACCATAAAAAACAAAATATAGGTATTCTACATGAGACATACCTACCTCAAACCTCAAAGGTGTAGATTACAATACTTAAATAGAGACTAAAACCAGGATCAAAACGAATCACCTCCTCAATCTCCAACAACCTCAACTATAATAGAAAATATAGCCAATGAGTTAAACGACTTGGAAAAGGATGATTTTGAACCTAATAGACAATACCTGCATAATGACTTCATTGTAGAACATAACAAAAAGAAACGTTATTGGTTTCTAACAAAATACATGGATACTCGTGAAGAGTTCCAAGAAATTTTTTATAAATTCATTTATAAACATAAAATTAATATCCTATCCTTTGACTGGTTTGAAATCTATGCCAAAGAAAAAAAATCAAATATCCTTTCAAATTAGTAAAACTAGTTAACATTAAAAAGAAATATCATGTTTGGGAAACCCCAGATGGTATAATGGAGGTAGAATATCCTCCGTTAAGGCCAATAAACTTCCCATACAGTAAATAAAAGGTGGAAGCATGTCCTCTTAAGAACCCTCAAGAAGTCAAAACCACCAACCTCAAAAATATTTTTCTTCAAAGCAACATTACCAATATAAGCCTAAATACTCTAGGTAAACAACTTACTAGGATAAAGAAACAAAACCCAAAAACTAAAGTTTCTTCTAGCTTTAGTAAAATCGTTGATGGTAAAGTAAAAAACCCTATCTTCAAATCCTTACAATTGTCAAAGTTAGCCAATGAAGAAGTAAAATGAAACAAAATTAAGTTTCTTGAAACTATAAGAGACCTCCAAAGCAAACTCGAGATTACTGGCTCTAGCTCAAATGTAGGCCATATAATCCCAAAAACTCCTTAAACACCAAAAACCCTTCAGAATATTTGTGTTTTAGACTAAGGCATTGACACTTCTAATGAAAAAGATTTTCAGGAATAGTCTCCTAAAATTGTAAAGTTAAATTGGCAAAACCCCCTACCTATGAATATAATATCTACTAGGTCCTCTAAATTAGAAATGAGTACCCAGCCAAGCCAAGTCATACGGCCAAAATATAATGTCTTTTCCATTTATCAATGGAAGATGGATGGCATGACTGAGTATCAGATCTTGAACCTATTACAACAAATGACCATGGCATCAAATGCCTATAAAACCCAATTAGGAACCTTAGTTAAAATAGTTAGTGAACTCCTAATAGTTGGAATTTTTAGGCCAATTAAAAGGATGGTGGGATTTCCATCTCACTAAGCAACAACAGTTGGATATCTTAAGTGCTATCTTAAGTAGAGAGTGTGGCGAACCCATTCCCGATCAATATAGAGAATCTATCCAAGATACAGTATCAACCTTGATATTCATAGTATTACTACATTTTACGGGTGACTCCTCTTATATAAGCAATAAAAATACTGATCTTCTTTCAAACCTTCGGTGCGAAAATATGAACGATTTTCAAAGCTATAAAATGACCTTCCTTATAAGCTTGGGAAAACTCAAACTAGCCTTTTTGGAAAAAGAGAAGTTCCTTACAGGACTTCCTACTCTCCTAGGAGAAAAAGGTTATGGATAAAATTTGTGAAACTTATGGGAACCATATAATTCCTTACAACTAACTCACCTATGGTGAATTGATTAGTTTCACCCAAAAACAAGGACTTCAAGTCTATCAAGATTTGAAGTTACAAAAACAAATGAAATAGGACTCCAAACTAGTAGAAAAGAGTTAATATCTTTCTATAAAAAATTTGACAATTCCCTTCCTAAGCAATGTGACAGAAGTTTTAATAAGAAACCTTTTACAAAAACATATTCAAAATCTTACAAATCTTTCAGAAAATATAAAACCCCTTTTGAGAGAATCCAAAAGGAATCTTATTATAAAAACCTTTCAGAAAACCTTATAAGAAATTTGATAATTTTTTCAAAACTAACTTAAAAGACATTAATTGTTTTAAGTGTAATAGGAAAGGCCATCTTGCAAAATACTCTCGGGTTGTTAAGAAACTCTAGGAATTAAAACTTGAGGAAGAGACTCTTCAAAGAATCTCTGCCCTCTTAATTGAAACTTCTGAGTCTGAAGTTTGGTCTGATGACTCATCGGATGATCAAAACCCTAAAATTGATGAGTTAGACACAAATTGTTCTAACTCTGAGAAATCAAAACAGATTAATGTGCTTACTAGAGAACAACGTCTTCTCCTTGAAATTGTTTAGCATATTAATAACCATAATCTTACAAAACAATATCTTGATCATATAACCAACTCTTTAGATGACTAACAAAAAAAAACCCCAAAACTTCCTTCTACTAGCATAGGCCATTACGACCTAACTGTCATACTTGATAAGAAGAAACAACACAAAAAGCTTCAGGCTTCTATTCAGGATCTTTAGGCTGAAATCAAAACTATTAAAATAGAAATCCAATAAATTAAAACAAGACAAAAGGAGGATTCAAAAGTCATTCAACTTCTACTCTCTAACCAAAATAAAGAAGGAATCATCTCTGATACAAATGAAGACTTTGATCCACAAAGCCTAGAAAACATAGAAGAAGTCTCAGAAGACTTTATCTTCGTACTAAAAGAGATAACCACCAAAAAATGCATGATAGTCATAACTCTTGTATTTCGTGATGATTTCAAAATAGACATGGTCTCACTTTTTTACACCGGTACTAACCTAAAATGCATTAAATAGGACTCATTCAAAATGTTTCCATAAAAAAACCAATGAAAAACTAACTTCAGCCAACAGTTCAAAAAAGCAAATTGATGGCAAGAATGAAGCTAGCCTTTTAAACAAAAACTCTCTTAAAACCCTCTTTTGTCCTAGTTACTGATATCCATCACTCGGTAATATGAGATACACCCTTTATAAATCTTATCACTCCATTATATGTAAAATATGAGAAAAATTCCTTTAAAACCCATAATGGAAGACTTGAATTTTCCTTTTTGGAAAAACCTTCAACAAGAAATCTTAACATTATAAAAGCAAATTCCATTTATAATTATGAGATTTATACTCTTAAAAAAGGGAAGAAAAATGATGTTTTACATCTAAAACAAGAAATTCAATTTCATACTATTGAAAGAGAATTAAAAAAAGATATCATAAAACAACAAATTTCAAAATCACAAAAAATGTTTTGAAACAAAAGTTTTCTCAGATTTGCCAAACGTTTTCTGGGACATAAAGGAACATATGGTAGACTTACCATATGAACCAAACTTTTCCATAGAGCTGTGTGACCTTCTATGTCAATAAAGCCTATGAGATTGAATGAGGAACACCTCGATTGGTGATCAACTATAAATCCTTAAAAAAATCCCTAAAATTGATTCTGTATCTGATTCCAAATAAAAAAGATCTTTTACAAAAAATATATGCCTCATATATATTTTTCAAAATTTGATATGAAGTCTGGATTCTAGAAAACCTAGATTAAACTAACACACCGATATAAAACAACATTCATTGTTCCATTTGGACAGTATGAATGGAATGTTATGCCTTTCGGGTTTCAAAAATACACATTCTGAGTTCCAGAGGATTATGCAATTTTTTTAATCCATACTCAAAATTTTGTCTTATTAAATAACTTTTTTTATAAAGGATTTATTGTAAATCTACAAAAGAAATTTTGCAAAAAGATGCTCAAAATGTTGCCTCTAAGTAGATCTTTTCTAGGTGGCAAGCAATATCAAGTATCTATGATTTTTATATTGAGTTTATTAAAGGAGATGCAAATTCATTACCAGATTTCCTAACCAGGGAATTCTTACAGAGTAGATAACTTCATGTCACCCGAAAAGAAAGATAAAGAGAAGGAAGGGCCATATTCTATGCTGACCATAAAGCTCCTCTCATCATCAAAACTTATCATTACTTGGTATAAAGCAACCCAGTCAAAACCTTAACATGATTCATAATCCGATGATAAAATAAAATAGATCTAGAAATGGGTCATGGGCCTCATAGAATCACTTAAGCTCACCGAAATAACCTCTAAGATATCGAAGAACCAAAATAGCTAGAGATCCCAACCTCTATAGGTAAAATCTCATAATCAATAAAAAAGGAAGAACCTTCTTCCAAAATTATTACTACTAAAACAGAGACAGGGTGAGTACTCTTTTCTAATTTAATTTCTCAAAAGGGAGAATCATCTTCCACTATAATCCCTAGACTAGGGAAAAGAGAGGTAATCTCTCAAAAAGAATTTTCAAAACCATTTGAGTATGTCTTAAAATTTGAAGCTCTTACTATTATAACATTTGAACAAGGATTCCATGACAAGAATCCTTATTCTTTTCTTCATAAAATGTTTGGAAAGAAATGGTTTTACAAACCATGGGATATTACCAAAACTCTAGAGTATTTTGGAATTTACTGGATGTGTAGAATTCAAACATTTCTTCCATCCAAACAATAAAACAGATCCCTCTTATTCCACATGTAAAATCCTAAAAATATTATCTCCATCAAAATAGGACAATGATCTATCCAAACTAAAAAATTCCCAATCATCCTTAAAACCACCCAGTATCTTTGTAAAACATTTCATTACTAGGGCTATCAACATAAATGATGAAATTAATTTTGTTAAAAGTGTGACCATCGATTGACAATATAAGTATACGTAGACAAGTCACACAAATATACTAACATATATAGTCACATATCGATAGTCACCAAAAGTGAGATAAAAATTGAAACTGCAACAGTATGTCAATTAGTCTATTTATGATTAGTTATGAAGGATTTACAGGAATGAGTATCATCTATCATAAAAAAAATTATAGTTAAATTCATACTTGAATAAAATAAAATCTACTTATCAAGAGAGAACTTTAATCTATATTCTTATTGTATTCCTCTCTTATATTATTTTTTTGTGTGAAAGATTGGTTTTTTTTATATAACCATTTGTGGTCTTTTCTATTTTGTGCATGTAAAAACTTTTATATTTTTTACAACCATTTCCTTTATCATATTTTTTTTTGCAAAGGATTTATACACGAGCTAATATACCTAGCATGATGAATTTCACACTAGTTATGAGGTAACCTTTTCGCTCACTACAATAGCTTTCACACATCACAATAGGTAGTCATATCAAAACTAGACGTCTCTCATTTATAAACTTCTAACATGACATACTTACTTGTCCAATGAGTATGTGAGTAGGTTCATGTTGACATCAACTACCATATGTGAGAAATATGTAAATGCACAAATCACAATATCCACTTGCACAATGTATAATAAAAAAAATATATAAATGGAGTATATAATGATCATGTCAACATTAAAGCATATTTACTGTTCTTTTTATTTTTTATTTTTTTTAAACTAAAGAAAAATAAATGAAAATAAAGCCAAACAAACAAACTAAATATGTTCACCTAGGGTCAGTTAAGCACTCAAACAAAAGTATTTAGGTGAAACATTAAAGAACGACAGTAAGGTGATCGAAAAGAAACAATCTTTTCTAGCACAAATTTTCTTGAATTTTGGTTTCTTGATATCTTTGGATTGGAAATCAATTACCTTACTTTTCATTAGAACATTCTTGGACTTATCTTTAGATTTTTCATTCATCCTAAATGAAGATGCAAGATGCATCATAGGATAATGATAATTAGTCTTAGAATTAAATGTATCAAATTTCACTTGCCTCTTTGAGCCAACAACTTCATGTTTTCTAGTAGAATTTTTGAACATGTTATCATAATTTTCATTTATCTTATAATATTATGCAACATACATAGATGGATAATGGTTATGAATCTTACTATGTGAAGCATGAAAATTATTATTAAATTTATGAGCATTTCTCAAAAATCTATACTTGGACCTAGTATGAACTTTCCTATAATAATGATGATAGATAGATACAAACTTAATAGATTTTTCAATCACAGGTACAAATGTTCTTTGTGTATAATAGGTAACATAAGGAGTAGGGTTAGAAGGCCTTATAGATATAGTTTTTTATAATTAAGGAGTGGAGTTATTATCCTTATAACCAATGTCATGTGTATCATATGAAAAAGACATGTTTGAACTTTGTTCAACCTTTCAACTTCAATTGTTAACCTCCTTATTACTTCCTTTGATTGTTCAAGTTCCTGTATAATATTCTTGCTTTCTTGTTTAACATTTGTAAGACTTGAATTCAAAATATTAGCATGTTCAAACAGTTCAATTTTTTTTATAATTGAGGAATTTATTTGAAAGGGTTTAAGTTTGTCATTTTGTTTAGCTACTTTCCTTTTGCATCTTACATAATCTATGAATATTTCATTAATACTAGTGACATTAAATTTATTGAGTAGAAATTTAGCATCACTTTCTTATCATCTGAATCAATGTCATACTTATTGAATTGTCTACATAAAGTTGTAGTAAATGCCAAATAATTATTATTTGATTCAACTGGATTACCATTATCACTTTTAGAATCAATAAGTGTAGCATTGAAAGCTCTTCCAGTTTGAATCTTCTTGTTTGCACATTCAACTACGAGGTGATCAAAACCCATACATTCAAAACATTGAAGTCCAGTGCATTTAGATTTCTTACCATCAAACTCACAAATTTGAGTTCTCTTAGACTTTGATCTTTTTGACAACTTTATTGTCCCTTGTTTCGAGTTTGTTGAGGATTTTGTTCAATATTCTAGTTAAAAGTTCCAATTCTTTCTCATCATTGTCACAGTCTTCAATCATAGTAGTTTTGAAAGTGATACCCTTTTTTTTGAGGTTTTTGAACACTCATCTCAAAGGTTTGAAGTAAGCTAGTGAGTTCCTCTATTTTGATGGCATTCATATCTTTGCTTTCTCAATAATAGTAACCTTTGCATGGAAGTGATCTACTAATGAGTAGAGAATCTTTTAAACTATTTGAAATCATCAATTTTATCTCCAAGATTGGCAGATGTATTAGTAATATCACATAATCTAATATAAAATTTAGAGAAAGTTTAATCTTCTTTCAACTAAAGATTTTCAAATTAACTATTAAGCATGCAAAGTTTAATTTATTTAACTTGTGTGGTTCCCTCATAGGAAACCTCTAAAATATCTCAATTATGCGTAGTAGTATCAACATAAGAAATATGACAAAATGTATCTATATACACGACATTAAAAATAGGATTAATACACTTTTAATTCCATTTGCTAGCAGTTTTATCTTGATTGGTTCCTTTATTTCTAGGCTTAAGAGTGACTACATTATATTTGGTAACCATAGGTGGTTCCCAACCATAAAGTACATAGTTTTAGACACTCTTATCTATAAACCATAGAAAGGCTCTCATACAAGCCTTCCAATATGGGTAATTAGACCCATTAAAGTAGGGTGCATGGGTAGTGGAAGAACCCTTTCTTAAATGATCCATAACAAGGTCCTAGGCATACTAAATGTATCTAGTGACTCATTTGATACCAATTTTTAGTTACAGACCTAATTAGCTAGAGGGTGAGTGAATTGAATGTTAGCGAGATTTTTAGGTGAAAATAACCTAGGTCACACCAATGACCTAATAGGAAAACCACTAGTCCATCAGACCACCTAATTATCCACTATGAAAAATAACATCCAATTACAAGGCTAGGGCTTAAACTATCGACGAAGGAAATGCCCTCAAGTAATCTACTTACATGCTACTACTTTGATCAGTGTCTACAAGAAAGGTGTTCAGATTTGGACCAATATTCCTACAAACTTGAGTCCCACAAGTTAATAAAACTCGCATTATTATCACCTGAAAAATTAGCACACAAACACAAGTGCAAGTGTGTCCTATAATATATTCAATAATGAATAACCTTAATTATTTAATTTAAACAATATACTATACAAATCAAAAATAACTAGTAATTCTAGAACAATCAATTAAAAGCACAATATCATAAATATTATATGATTGTTAACTCATCAAACACAGGCACAAGTGTTAGATAAAATAATTCAATGAAAAAGCTTACTTGAAAATATTTTTCAAAATAATGAAATAGATATTAAGATGTAAAATAAATGTTTGAATATGGTTAACAAAATTGTGAGCCAATAGTATGGTTAAATTAGCATAAGTGGAAATTCTAGGTCAAAGGTCTATTACAAATCTATCCTTAAAAGTATTTTGAATAGCTTAAAAATATAAGGATAATATAGTAAAAATATTAATTAGTTCGAGTAAAATTAGGTTAAATTTGAAAACCTAGCTACTTGATTTATCCAATATGGTCACTTGATAGATCTAGTCAAGCTCGATTGATTGACTATGAATAATTCGATCAATCTAGTTAAATCTCAATTGATCTAGTGAGAAAATTAATTAATTTAGAAATAAGTGGATCGATCTAGTTATTAATATCAATTGATCTAATGCTCAATTGATCGAGTTTTCAATCGATTTAGTCATATTAGAAATTAGTTCAGCTAGTTTTAAGTAAGCTCAATCAATCTAGTCACCACTCGATCTATCGAGTAATCTATTTGAACAATGTTTCTATGTGTCTAATATGAAATCTAACATGCATGAGAATATAGATACACTTAAGATGTGATTATTTAAGCTCGACAGTTTCTTCAACTTGAAAATATTCTTAAAAGATACACCTAGAAACTAATATTACATGCAAATATTTATAAAATAATCACACAAAAAAATCATCCTTGAAAACTTCAAGAAAACGTTCAACCATGTCATAAAAAATACTAAGCATGTATCTTTGAAATGTAGCTGATGCTTTACACAATCCAAATGGCGAGCATCAGTAAGCAAAAGTAGCAAAGGGACATGTGAAATTTCTTGATCTTCAAGTGCAATTATTGCAATTTGATTATACCATGAATACCAATCTAAGGAAATAATAAAATTTATGTCTATCCATCATTTCTAAAATTGATCCGAAAAAGGTAAAGGATAATTATTTTTCTTAATCATTGAGTTAAATTTCCTATAATCAATGCACATATGCTAGCCAAAGATGGTTCTAGTTGGAATCAACTCATTATTTTTATTTTTGATTACAATAAATTCATATTTTATAGGTATAACTTGGGTAGGACTAACCTAATTACTATCAAATATAAGGAAAATAATATTTGTATCTAAAAGCTTTAAGACTTCATTTCTTACTATATCTTTCATTTTAAGATTGAGCCTTCATTGCATTTCTCTAGAGGGCTTGGAATTTTCCTCTAGATATATATTATGTTTGCAAATCAAAGGACTAATTCCCTTTATGTTAGTTATGGTTCATCTTATTGCATTTTTGTGACTTGGTAAAGTTTCTAATAACTTACTTTTTTAGGGTTCATTCAATTTTGAAGAAATTATTACTGAACATATGCCATTCTTACCCATTGAGATCTGAATGTAGTGTCTTTAACTCCGATTTTGAAGGTTGAATATTTGATGGTATAAGAACATCATTTCTTTATGATAAATTTTCAAACATTGCCTCCAGACATCCATTTTTAGCTCCACAGAAGCATTGAACAAATAAAAAACATTAGAAGTTTCAATTTGAACATCTTAACAACTAGGAAAATTAGCTTCCAAAATATCAAAAGAAGTAAAGTAATCATACACAATTTCTTCAATCAAATATATTTCATGCACATTGTCATTATCTTGAGATTCTTTGCAAATATTAAATACATTTAATTCCAATGTCATGTTTCTAAAAAAAGAGTTTTAAAATACCATTTCTTCAATTTATTAAAGCATTAGAAGTTGCAAGAAATGGTCGTCCTAACATGACAAAAATTTGATTGTCAATATTTAATACAGGATGTGTATCTAAAATAATAAAATCAACATGATAGTAAAATTTGTCAATTTGAACTAACACATCTTTAACAATACCACTCTGAACTTTTATAGAATGATTAGTAAGTTGAAGTGTTATTGTTTTTGGCATAAGTTTATCTAACTCTAATTGATCATACACATTATATGGCAACATATTAACATTTTCACCCAAATAGAGTAAAGCACATTCTATTTTAATATTTCTAATTCTCTCTTTTGGACATTAAGTTTTCTCTTGACAGTGCACACATTTTTTAATTTTTTTGCTTAAGATGGAATTTTCTTAGTTGCATCTAACAAAGGAATATTAATCTTGACTTGTTTAAAAAGCATAAATTTTTTAGAATTTTGATTAAATTTTTGAAGTAGTTGTAATATTTGATAGAAATATGCAGGAATGGGATATTTTTTAACATTACAAGACTTAGACTTATCATCTTCATCAAGGCTTTTCATGTGATTTTTGTTTCTTTGGAAGAATGGTTTTGTCAATAACTTTATCATTGTGAAGAGTAGAGATGGAATTGGCATTTTAAGGTTGTGTATCACATGAATTAGAATCACTTACGTAAAATTGACCTGAAGGGTTTGATTAAGTTTTAGTTGAAAATTTATCTTTTTCTAATCGCGTAAAGAAGAGTTCAATGTTTAGAGTGTATTTTTTTTATCTCATTTATGGCTTGGGAACTTTGATTGTTTTTGTTTGTTTGTCCTTGCGTGAATGTTTGCAATGTTTTCTTTTTTTATCCTAATTATGTGTGATATGGAAAGTAATTTGAATGTCCTTAAGAAGGAATAATACGAGTACTATTATCATTTCTCCAACTAAAATTGGCGATGACTTATTCATTTAAGATTAAGTGTTAGAGTATGGAGAAGGAAATGGCTTTTTGAAAACATTCATGGCATTTGCTTGTCATTAAGCACTTCTTTAAAAACTGGAATATATATTTGGACAACTTCTTGTAGAATGTCCCATAATTTCGCAAATGCCACAAATTTCATCATTCTACACTAATTTAACTTCCTTAATGTTCCCTAGTTCTATGGCTTCAATATTTCTAGTCAAATTTACAATCCTAGCATTCAAATCATTTTCTTGACTAAGGTGATATTTTCCTCCATTAGAATTAGAAAGATTAAATATTATAGAATTTTGAGAATTTTCTACCAAATGGCCTAAAAATTATAAAGCTTCTTTAGGTTCTTTATCAAGAAATTCACTATTGCACATTGTTTCAACAATTTTTTTTGTTTGTTTTAGGTGTTAACCCTTCATAGAAAAAGCTTATAGTGCACAATTTTTCAAAACTATGGTATGGACAAGAATTTAAAAAATCCTTAAAATGTTCCTAACAATGAAAATATGGTTCATTTGATTTGGGAAAAAATTTTGAATTTATTTTTTCAAAGTGTTGTTCCTATGGTTTGGAAAGAATTTTTTTAAAAATTCAGTTTACATTTCTTTCCATCTATCAATATATCTTGGTTTAAAAGAATTCAACCATGATTTTGCTTTATCTTTTAAAGAAAAAGGAAACAATTTTAGCCTAATAATTTCATCACTACATGATTGGTCATTGGAAGTAGCACAAACTTTCTTAAAATCCTTAAGATGCAAATATTGACTTCCAAATTCTAATCCATGAAAATTTGGAAGTAGTGGAATCATTCACTGCTTGAATCTAAAATTATTAGTACTAAAAGGAAAAATAAAGCATGAAGGGAAAGAATTTCTAAGAGGTTATAAATAATCACACATGATTTGTATTAGTTCATTTTCATATTCATCGTGCACACTTTCATTTTCAACCATGATGTTAAATGTTTGTGGATGATGAGGTAAATCAAAAAGATTCCCAAACAAAGTTTCACTATCCACTTTAAGTAAATGACCAAATTTATTATCCCAATACAAACCTATCATATAATAACAAAAATTAAATTGATGTAATAATGGTAAATAATAAATAAAAGTTCTTAATAAAAATAGGTGGCTTAGCCAACTGTGAAAGAAACATAGGTAGCAAGTAAAGGCTCAATGCTCCTTATAAAAAATTATAAATAAAAATAAAATTATAAAATAAATTAAGAGAAACATTAATAAAGGATATAGTTTGATAATTATAATAAATTTTCTTATTAATGAATCTTTATTAATTAAGATATAAAGAATTAAATAGGTTGATTAATATCAAATTGATATCGTATCAGAGGTATTTATTAATAAATTTATTTGATATGTTTTATCTTTCTATAGCTTCTTCTTAATTAGATTTTTACATGTTTAAATTAAATAATTTTATGTGTGATCATAATTATTTGATTTGATGATTAAATTTCAAAGAATCTATTTTTATTGAATTTGTGCTTAATCTTTTTGATCTAGAATTTGCTAGATGATTTAATTTAAGTAACATATGTTTTGAATCATCTAATTAGGATTATTCATTATTAAATCTGTTCTAGAATACACACGGATACTTGTGTTTTTTTGTGCTAACCCATGTTGTAGTTGATTTGTGAATGATCTGATTAGCGGGGAGCTTATTGGAACGTTGGTCTGGAAACTACTCACGCTAACATTAGAAACTGTGAAAACAGAGTAGGGACTCATAAGTAAAGTACATTGGGGGTAGTATCTTAAGAAGGGTAGCATAAGACCGAGTTTGTACTTGAACATTTGATTTTCATAGTGGAAAGTTAGGTGGTCCGTTGGATCGGTGGTTTTCCTCTTAAGTCATGGTTATGGCCTAGGTTGTTTCCACCTAAAAATATCATTGTATTATTATTTTATTTCCACACTTATTTTTACACATGATTGCATGTATGATTGCTTTGTTTAGATTATTAAATTATAAATTAGTAAAAATTAAAAATAATATATTCACTCTAAGTTAATTAGGTCCATAATTTATAAACCTTCAATTGATATCATAGCTGACACTAGACACACTTAGTGAGATTGATCCTTAGGGACACACACACTTACTTATGGATCAAATGAAAGAAGGTGAGTCACACACTTATTTAATTTTTTAACCATTGCATCATTTTTTTTCACAAATTGATTTGGGCAATTTGAAAATACTCATAGAATAAGAAGGTAAAGAGAGTAAAACATAATTGATATAAGTTAACTTGCCAATTTTTGACAAAAAGGGAGATATCTAGTTATATGTCTTAGAAATAAGAGTATCAAATATCTTTTTGAACTCTCTACTTCTTTATCTATGAATGAATAATTTGTGACCTCAAAATTTTACTTCTTTATCTATGAATGAATAATAGTTGAAACAACTAAAGTTGATTGAATTTGGATGCTTAATTTAGAGGACACATTTTTAAAAGTAAAAGATACAAGATGTTGATAAATTGAAATTTTGATGAGACTATTTAAAATACTTTTGGAGATTCTCATGTATAGTATTTATCTATGTTAGGTTAGTCCTGTAGAATAGAATTAGATTATCGACATAAAGGAGACTGACTTATAATAGGGGCATTTCTTGCTATCTTAATACCGTGAAGGCTAATATTATTTTCAGCATGTACTAATAATCTAAACAAAGTTTTAGCTCTAATAATAAAAGATAAGGAGAAATAGGATTACCTTGACTAAGTCCTATTCTAGGGATGATATTTCCAAAAGAAGTTTCATTCAGCAGTATAGAATAAGAGACAAAGTTGAGGTAAACATAAATTAGATCGTAAAATTTCTCCAAAAAAAAAAACTCAACTGTATTAGAATTTTGATAATAAAAAATTATTAACATTCAAAACCTAATTTTGATCATAAAAAATTACTAACATTCAAAACTTAAAAAAGTCAACAACTATTTATTTGTATCGGAAAAATATAAAAATGATATACTAATAGAAAAATAATAGAACATAAAAGAATAAATTAGAAAGAAAAGTTATAATTACATGACATAATCTATCTTTATATATAAAATTTAATTTTTAATTATCGTTAGAAAAATCTATTTCCATATTATTAAATTTTATAAAATGTTATAAAAATACCATTGATGTAATCAGTGAGAGTTAACAACAAATTACATATATGTTTATGATTTTGTTATATTTATAAAGTTTAATGATATAAAAATAAAAAAAAATTTGATGATATTTTTATAATAATCTTTGTAATAAAAAAAATCTATTTAATTATTAATAATATTTCTCTTTCAAGATTGAAAACAAAGAAGAGAAGAAAAGAAAAATGGTGTGAGGTTAAAAATGAAAAATCACATGCCCTAATTACTCGCTCTCCCTTTTCGACTTTACCATACTATGCTGACCGTCAAGTATGCCGCCGGCTAATAGTCTCCACAGCCCACTCTATCAGTCCCTTGCCCGTGGATTATTATGCTTGGTTGTGTTTTAGTTTGTAATAGGTAATCTCTATGCCTTATCTTGATTGATTGGTTTTCTGTTTTATTCTTTATGCATAGATTTGCTGCCCTTGTATGTATGGTACTGTGACATTTATCTAGTTTAGTGATCTGATATGATGATTTGTGTACCTTGTCAATCATTCAAATGTGTTATTCTCAACTTTTACATTTCGAAGGCCTCATTATTAATTGCGGCCTCGGGCAACACAAACTCTGCTGATATGGGAACAATAGAAGTTCCCCAAGGCTTCGGTAACAAAATCCAGGATGCCTACACTGGTGGCTTGCATTTTGCAGCACCAATTTCATCCTCGAGAATAAATGAACTTGATGTGGTATGCCTACTCTCTTTTTATTTGTATGGGTTTTAATGGGTTTAATGTAAACAGAGAGATAGATTTATTATGTTCCTGTTTTTGTTTAAAGGTGCGATCTGTATTGGAAATGCTACAAGGATTTTCTAGTTCCTTTTTTTATTGGGATTATCAGATGAAGGTTTTTCTTGTCAAAAGTGGGATATATTTGAGACACCTTTCTCAGTCAAGTCTTCATGCCATTCTTAATCAATTTATGCATGCTGCAACATGCTTACAGCTGGTGGAAATTGTAATAAATAAGGCTGAGAAATCTGTTAAAGTTCCTCCACCTACTTTGAGGGCGTTTGCATCGTCTGCGTCTGCATGGCTTAAGGTATGTATGGTGATAAGTAATTTGATGAAATTTTGTTATAGGTTTAGTTTTAATCATGTTTTTGTTATTACTTGTTTTTGGAGCAGAGGTTGCGTGAAGTTGCTTTGGAGGAACATAGGAAGATAACCACTGCTGGAGACAGACTCAGCCCTACCTTACTGGGGCTCACCAATTCTTTATTTAGGTTTGTTAAGCTCTTAGCTTTGATAATCAGTAATGCCTCATTTAGGGAAGTCATTGTGTTGTCATTAAGCCTTGGCATGGAAGAGTTTGCGTTTTATTCTTTTAGTTCTCATTAAAAATAATACATTCTGTATTATTGTTCTTTTTGGAGGAGAAATCAACTATTTTTCAGGCTTAAAAAACTTTTCTTTTTATTCTTTTGGTGGGTTATCTCTGTTTCATCTTTCTTATATGAAGAAATGCTTCCTAATCCATTTGTTTCTTTTGTTAGAAATGTGTTCATGTCTGTGTGTTCTTTGATTAATACCATTTTCAAATTAACACTCATGCCTCGCTTCATATGGTAGCAAAGGTGTAATGCATTTCAGATTGAGTAGTTCCTTGTTCTGTACATTGCTGATTACCATTTTTTGATGGCAGCCTTTGCTCAGGTGCTGAGTATCTATTGCAAATAGTGCATGGTGCTGTTCCCGAGACATATTTTGTACCTAATTCTTCTATCCCCGCGGCTGATGTGTCTGTGCATATCCTTGACTATCTGTACAAGAAGCTAGATGAAGTGTGTCTTGTGCATGGGGGTGAGGTTGTGATTAATTTTATGGCACATTTTTCTTTTATGTTCCCAGTCACTCATAGTTGTCCGAGTATGCAATTTAAAATTATAAATTATGCTAATTTCAGGAGGAAGGTTACCAAATGCTACTTCATATGTTTTTAGGAAGTTTAATGCCATATGTTGAGGCTCTAGACTCGTGGCTTTTTGAGGGAACACTTGATGATCCTTTTGAGGAGGTAATTTTCACTAGAGCCTAGTTTTATATTCTAAAACTTTGGAACATTTTTGTTAAGTGTACTTCGAACTTCAATATTATGAAGTGAAGGGCATATTTAGCAATTTTATTTTGAATCTCTGATATTCAGCAATAGAATAATATAAAGAGATAAGAACATATTAACTATGTATCCTATAAAGGCAATTTTATTTTGAACGTTTGATATTCAGCAATAGCACAGTACAAAGATATGTGGACATTTTAACTATGTATCCTATAAGTGTATGTCATAGATGTATTACTCCTGTTGACAAGTTTGATCTTTGTATTTCTTAACCTTTTGATGTCTGTATGCATTATTTGGAACTTTCTACGATTTATCCATATAATGGTTTGGGTGGTTTTTATTATTATTTAAGTATGCTTTTGACTAGTTGACAGAGGCCATTTATGCAACTCATTGTCTATTTTTTTCCTTGGCAGATGTTCTTTTATGCTAACAAAACCATCTCTGTTGATGAGGCTGATTTTTGGGAGAAGAGTTATCTATTGAGACAAAGACAAAGCCAGCTAGGTGGCATGTTCTCTAACACTGACAATAGAACTATAACAAATGAAAAAAATGAAGAGGGCCAAAGGGAATCTATCTTAAAAGGAAAGGAGTCGATCAAAAAGGGTCAAGCATGCCCATTGTTTATTATGGACATAGCTAACTCAATTGTTTCGGCTGGAAAGTCATTGCAGCTGATCCGACATATTCCTATGACATTGTCTACAGCATCTGTCAAAGGAAGTCATTGTGATATTGATGGCGGTAATGGTTTTTTCAGTGCTAGGAATGGTGCTTATCATGGTCAAAGCTTTTCAGATTTAACGTTATCAGAAGTTCTCTGTGTTTCATTAGCAGGTCTTATAGGCCACGGTGATCGCATCTTTCCGTATCTTTGCAAAGATGATTGGTGTAAAACCAAGATTGCTTCATATGACTTTGGTCCTAAGACTCTGAACAAAAGACAAATTGAAAGTGATAGTGGTGAAATCTTTCCAGTGACATGCTCAGAAAAAAATTGGTATAAGTTCTATTTTGAGACTCTCAAGGATAAAGGAGTCATTGATGAGAAGTACTTGCACAGAGATTGGAATGATTTTCCTGATATAGGAGAAGAGAAAAAGGCTGCTGATGGTGTAAATGGTCTGCCCTTTTTGCGATCCTTTTGTCCTGAAAATCCTGTGATGATTGTCTGCCAAACGATCCTCTCCAGGCATGAGGATGCCTGGAAAACATTAAATTTATCAAAAAAATCCTGTTTGCCTGCTCTAAATGATGAGGATCTACGAAAAGCTGTATTTGGTGAAGGAGAGACTAGATCCACATTTGGATTTGGAGGAACAAGCTATGCTTCTGGTTTTCTATTTGGTGAAACTGAATATATTCGTTCAAAGAATGACTCAAATATGTTAGAAATGGTGTTTCCTTTTCCTACTATTCTTCCTTCCTTTCAGGTACAATTGCTTTATAGTTGAATAATTTCTATAAAGGTTTCTGGCTTCTGTAATTTTCTTTTGGCAATCAATGGGACATATTTGTGATTGATGAAACCAGGAGAATTGCTGTCTTTCAGAACTCTTACCCTTTCAGAAAAATAGCAGCCTTGCTTCAAGAATTCTCAACTGGATTCAGAATTTTGAACCCAGAATCAATCCTCTTCCTGTGGTTATAGTGCAGGAATGCCTCACTGTCTACATCAAGAAGCAGGTAAGTGACTCATAATTGTTGCTTACTGAAACTGTGGCATCATGCTATTCATATCTGTTTAAAAAAATCAACATTGTACTAGGTGGATTGCATTGGAAGGCATATATTGTCAAAGTTGATGAATGGTTGGAAATTGATGGATGAGCTTGCTGTTTTGCGTGCCATTTATTTGTTAGGGTCAGGTATCTCCTAGTATGTCAATTATTGTCTTTTCTTGAAACATATGCGATTAAGAATTGCCTTGACCTTGTCTCCCTGCTGTTTTTAGGTGATCTGCTTCAACACTTTCTGACTGTGATTTTTGAGAAGCTGGATAAGGGAGAAACTTGGGATGATGATTTTGAGTTGAACACTATGTTACAGGTAACTTGCATAGTTGCATTTTTTTAATAAAGAGCATCATTTGTGCCATATGGAGTAGTTATGTGGACCATCATGTCTATTCTTGGTCATCAATTTGGGATATGGATAGTCTGTTTTATGGAAACATACAAAGAATGTGGTTTTCGAAGTAGTTTATCAAATGATGAGAAGTTGCAACTCGTAACTGTTAATTATTATGCTGAAGGAATTAAACTAATATTATTGTAAGTTACAGTTCTGGAGGGAAACCTTAAAAGTTTAAGACGCTATTAGGCAAACTTACAGGAAACATTTTAGGGGGTTGCTACTACAGGATGTAAGATATTGTTATTAGGTTTCACTGCATGAGCTGTTCATTTCACATTTTTATGGTGGTTATTAGTTCTGGAGTATGCATGATCCTACCTCGTAGTATCTGGTCTAGGAGTTGTTTGAATTTCTTTTGCTATTTGTCATAGCAAGGTTTTTTCTTATTCCTGCAGGAATCAATAAGAAACTCTGCTGATGGTAGCTTACTAAGTGCTCCAGAATCGTTGATTGTCTCCATTTGCAACAATCATGGTGTGAATAGCAGTGAGCAGCATACTATGTCTACTTTTCCCTTAACTCCTCGTAAAAGTAGTGCACAAAGTTTTGGGATAAATGGTCTTGAATTATTGAAGTTTTCATATAAGGTTTGTTCTACAATTATTCACTTTTTTGACCCATATTTTCCATTTTAAGTCTATGTATTAATTGCAATAGGTCTCATGGCCACTGGAACTCATTGCTAACACGGAAGCGATCAAGAAGTATAATCAGGTAGCTTTTTTCACTTTATAAATTATAGCTATCTGATTTAATTTCCTTCACTCATCGTCGTCCAAAATGTGGTGTAGGTGATGGGTTTCTTGCTGAAGGTCAAGCATGCAAAATTTGTACTTGACAAAGCTCGGAGGTGGATGTGGAAGGTATAATCACCTCTTGCATAGCAGTATTTCAATTTTTTTTATCTCTAGCCTTCCCTTTTAGAAAACTGTTAATCATAGCATTTTTTTTTGGTTTTTGAACTTGATCATAGTATGTGATTTTAAAGGCACTGCTGGCTTCCATTTTTCCAATTCAGTTTTAGATGCTTTCTTATTTAATGACCTGGTGTTTCCGGATTTTATTGTAGGGTAGAGGCACCATCAAAAGCAACTGCAAGCGTCACTGGTTGTTGGAGCAAAAACTACTTCATTTTGTGGATGCATTTCACCTATACGTGATGGATAGAGTATGCATCCTATACATAAATATATCAAATTTCAAGGCTAGGGTCTAAATGGTTCTGGAACTATTTGATCAGGGCCTTTAGTCCTGTTTCTTTTAAGTTTGGTAGGTCTAGTCCAATTATGCAAAAAGTTTTATTTTTCGCGGGAAAAATACAATTTCTACAAAAACAAATCCTCTCATTCTCTCCATCTCTCTAGCTGAAAGCCAGCAAGTCTGCAACAACACCTCCAACCCTTCTTGGGATCAACAATAAATTATCTTATTTGAAAGGAAAATGCATAATTGAAGCCAAACAGGGGATGAAACAAAACACATATTATGTAGAGGGTTACCTGGGCCAAATTTTTCCTCTACCAGCATGGTGATGTAGAAAGATCATTTACTGATTTTCATAGGAAAAACAAGCACTTCAATTTAAACAAGAGACAACCCAAGTTTGCATCTGAAATTGTCTCGTCCTAAAATACGAAGATGTCCATAAGTGGCATCAAAACAAGAAGACAATGAGGAACAGAGAGGTCTGGTGGTATTGGTTGCTGCAATGAAGCCTCATGGGGTGGTGGTTGTGGAATCTGGGTTGCTGGACAATGATGAAGAGAGAAGCAAATGAGATTTTTTTTTTCATATTACTAATTTTTTAAGATATCTTATTTTGCCCTTTAAAAATATATAACTTAAAAAAATTGGATTAAATTGACTCTATTTAAAAGTTAATGGACTAAACTTACACAACTTAAAAAAGAGAGGACTAAAGTGTTGTTATCAAAGAGTTACAGGATCATTCAGATCTAATTCCTCAAAATACATTGAAATTATTCACAGTTTATTGCTCAAAATAATAATCTAACATGCTGCTTGCTTCTGAAAGGCATATGCCAAGATTTTATTTGGACAAGGAAATATTATTTCTATAGGGCGTTTGCTAGACTGCTTGTTTGACCCGGAAGTATAGCAATTATCATGCATAAGAATTGCTGTAGCTGTCTATTAGCTGTGTTTTAAATCTTTCAATTTGGCAATCTTCTTAAACGGAATCTAGAATTTTTTTTTTATCTAATTATGATTTTGCAAACAGGTTTATCACAGTGCGTGGCAGGAACTATGTGAGGGCATGGCCGCTGCTTGTTCTCTGGATGAAGTCATCAATGCTCATGAGTCGTACTTGCTGTCAATTCAGCGGCAGTGCTTTGTTGTTCCGGATAAGCTGGTGGGTAGTTCTCTTGTTTTTTAGTGCTGAAAATATTGGTTCCTTTATTTAATAATCTTTATGGGGATCTCATACTCTTGCTTTCTTTGGCATTTAGTGGGCTTTAATTGCCAGCAGAATCAACAACATCCTTGGATTAGCTTTGGATTTCTATTCCGTACAGCAAACTCTTAGTGCTGGTGCAGTAACTGCAATTAAGGCCAAATGTGAAATGGAGATTGACCGCATAGATAAACAATTCGATGATTGTATTTCTTTCTTGCTCAGAGTAATATTTTGCTGTTTCCCTGTTCTCTTTTCATTGTCTGACTCCTTCCTCTGGGTTCTCATCTGTGGTCTATTGCAACATGTAGGTGCTTTCCTTCAAGCTCAACGTGGGGAACTTTCCACATTTAGCAGATTTGGTTACTAGAATTAATTACAATTATTTCTATATGTCTGATAGTGGAAATCTGAAGTCTGTTCCCAGCTCCGAAAATGCTATTTTAAGAGCAGGGAGAGCTTCTGTAGGAAGAACAGATGCACTATAATTCCAAGAACTTTTATCTTTTTAGCCATTGGCATTTTTACTAAAATATGACAGGTGTGTTGGTGGTGAATTGTTCCTAGTTTGTACAATGTGAAAGTGATCATGATCCACTGGAGTCGGGAGCGAAGAGATGTATTTCAAATAAGCAGATTGTGCTCTACATATGTTTTTGTATGCGTTGAGGTGGAGTGCAGCCCAGAACTTATTGGAAAGAAAAAGATATGGTTATCTTCTCGTGCAATAAGTAGATACGCAGAAAAGGCATGAAAGCAAGAGCAACATAAGCATTCTGGTTACCCCCCTCCCTCTCCCAAAAAAAAAAAAAAATTCATGCATCACGTAGCTTTATTTAACTCTATTAAGTTTCAAAATGGTACTTGAGTGTAATGTAATGGTGTTTTGGGTGAGATGAAGGCATATCTAGTAATTGGTATTTCTGGATGTCCCATTAGCTGTAGTAAGTTTATAGTAAAGAGCAAGATGTAACCAAAAATAAGAGTTTGCACAGATATTGCTTCAAGTTTACAACTCCAAGGTCCCATGGATGAACACATGTTGTGGTACTGTAGTTATGGGCAATTTTTCATTTTTGACCCCTTGGTTAATTCATGCTTAAATATGAGCACGCGTAAAGCTTATCCTCATTTAAACACATTTAATTGTGGGAAAAATTATTCTATCATTAAAAATGTCATTGGTACATTTTAATCACATGATTCCATAAAATGTGCATACGAAATACATTTTAATCATGTGATTAAAGTGTCATAAATTAGATTTTTTAATAATTTATGTATTCTATGTAACTAAAATTTCTTGATGACAATAAATAAATTTTAAAACTGATCATCTTTAATTATGTCCATGATTCAATACTTATTCTTTCAAGTGTCATAGGGTTATGGTCATTCCATAATCGTTTCATTGCTAGATTTAATGAAGTTTTGAAAGAAAAAAAAATTACTTTTGAACGCACGCACAAAAGAAAAATGATTTTTTACCTGTGTTCAAAGCCATTAGTAAAATGCTTTACAGGCTGCATTGAGTTTCTTCTTTTTCTTTGTATAAAGGCTTAGGAAGTTGCAATATTATATTATTTTTTGAAATATAGAAAGTTGCGTACGTATTATAAATCATTAAAGGGACATCAGCGAAAGGAAAACAAAAAAAATCATTATAGGAAAAAAAAATCTGTGAAACGAAGACTACTTGGCAAAACAAATTCTTTTTCTGACCTGATAGCAAAACATCTTGTAACAACCATGTTATGATAGAATAACAAGACAATCCATGTCTAATAACCCACAATATCTATTGAATGAAATCTGACGTATTGAGACGAGTAAACGCATTTCACATGATTTTTGTTGGTGGTGGTGTTAATCTTGACTATCCAATCTCTCAATTATACTTTGGGAGGACGCCTCATTTTGAGAAGATGAGAAAGACCTGCTATTACATGAAGTCGACTGCTCGGAATACCAGTCTTCGCCAGTGCTTTTCCATTCTTATCCAGCAGTACAAAGCATGGAACATATTTTATGTCATAATGGAGCAGCTGCATTGAAAACCAGGATTAAACGATCAGACAGCTCTGCATTAACATGTTATTGACATTATGCACGAGGACTCGCCTGAAGTAATTCAATAGTTCTCCAACAGTGTGCAAACAAAAAGGACATCAGCAACATTGTAAAAGGCATTGCATTGCATCATTATGTTATGTAGTTCCATTTAATGTACCTCTATGACGAAGCAAAAATGAAATGAGAGACTTAGAAACAAATTTATTAAGATTATACTAAAATGCTTTCAAGTACAGGTGGTATTAGAGTATCTTGCTTGAGACTTCATCTATGCTCGGGCCTAGAGTATTGACCTTACAAGCATCCTCACTTCTCTCGACACGGTCGAGCCTAAGTTAGTTTATACATTTATTATTATACCTGACACACTGTGATATATATACCCTTATATAATTAACATTCGTATATGTATTGTCTTATATATATATATGTGAACTTGATATAAGATATAAAAAATTTCTTCTTATTTTTTAACTTTTCTCTAGTTTCTCTCTCTAGAATCGGATCATCCTAATACTTATAATTCATTATCAACATTGGAAAGAAACAAGACTTATAATAGAAACCTCGTTAGTTCTCTCGAATCCTATACTATCTCACCCAATAGCTACTTTGGATCCTCTCAAGGCTACCAATGTTGAGTAGTTGTTATGTAATGCTCATCATCTTAGTTATCGTAGAAATTGCAAGTTTCATATCTTAAATATTCTAATTTAATCCCTAGAAGGGGAGCAGCATCACCATCCCTTCTTTCAAAAATAGGAAAACATAGTAACGCCTATAAAGGCATAAGCCCATATATGAATGAGATAGCTGGGCTCTGCAAGTTTTCGCCTAAATATTTTGGAATCAGTTCACAAAAGTTAAGCTAACTGTAAATTTGTTTTCGGTCATCACTAGCGTAGCAAGCTACAACATCAGCGTGAATGTTATCCCCTGACACTGGAATAATATCTGAAGATTAAATTAAGGAAAAACATATAATCTTCTTAACTATTTATAATGCGGGACAAAAATTAAGATTTTATTATAACAATTAGGATTTATGTACATAGAGTAAAAATTATTATTAGAATAGTTATTTATTTTAGTTATTATTCCATTAGGATTAGGGTTTTAGATAATGTTGGTTTATTATAGGATTATGATTAGGTGCTGTATAAAATAGAGCCTATGCTACATGTAATTTAACAAGCCTTGATTAATGAATGACTTAATTATACTATCGATTCCTAAACTTTATCAGATTCTACACTTATAATTAAGCCTGAATTACTGAGTTATGGAGTTACTTTCAATTATCCCCTCCTTATCTCCTCTTTCTACTTTCTCTCTCCCTGTCCTACATCAATTTAAATCTGCACTACAAGAAGACCAGCACAAAGAGCTTAAGATATTAAAATAAAGTATGGTTACTTAAAATACTTTAAAATGAACCAGACTATCTTGATTCAAATTTATTGCAATTCAAGTTACAATTTTATACTCATCTTACCTCAGGCAGCCACTTTTCATTTTCTGCATCTGCCATAACAATGTTAAGCCAGTCTGAATTCCTATGCTCTACCTCAGCAACAAAATTAAGTAACGAATTGCAAAGACCGCACTTGGGGGAGTAAAACTCAAACACCGTAGCCTCTTTTCCACTTGCAAGAGATGAGGCAAATGCTCGATGCTCTGCCTCCCCTTGCTCTTCAGGACTTAACATTGTACTTTTCTTTAACATTTTATTTTGAACGGTTCCAGAATCAAACTGAACGGCTTTGAACATATTCATCCATTGATGAGAGGATCTTGAACATGAGGTGATGAAGCTGGAAGCAACAGATCCTAAACTTAGAAAGGACTTGAAAACCCAGGGAGTCTCAAAAGTGCAGGCATTAGGACTTGTAGAATTTTGGTGTGTATCCCATGGAAATTTGAGACAAAACAAAGGCTTTTTTGAAATAGAATCCATTCTCCTCTCTACTATTTTGTTCTCTGATTTTAAAACACCTCCAAACCAGACATTTGTGGCAGCACCAGGACGAAACCACAGAAGTGATGGATACAAAGATAAGGCTGAGTATTGCAAATATGACCAGTTAACTACTCATGAGATGTAAAAAACTAAATGCTATCTATCCATTTGATTCCAACCTATTTCAAATATTACAATTTGATCTCAAACCTTTCAATTCAACCAATTTGGTCCTTAACATTTCCAAATTTGACAATAGTTCAAAATTTTAATTTCCGTCAAATTGATTTATTGGCATTACACATGACCATGACACACTTGTCTTTGTAATTCATTTGATACTCAACCTATTTCAAAACAAATAATTTGGTTACTCACTTATGACAAAAATCTTAATTTGGCCCTCAACTTTTCAATCATGTGATAGTTAATAGTTAAGTATAACGTTGTTAAATCAATTTGATAAAAATTAATATTTTGGATTAAATTTGTCAAATTTAGAAACATTGGGACTAAATTGTGTGAATTATGAATTGGAGGGTTAGACATCAAATTTCAGTCTCTTAAGTGGGTTAGGAAGCAGATAAGCTAAAACTAAATATTAAAATGATAGTTCATGATTCTGCTAAGCAAGAACACGGAAAGTTATTGCAGAAAAGAGACTTTAGGCCTTCTTGAAATACCGAAGCCTCCTTTGGTAACCAGGTCTAGAATAGCAAAACTGCTGACTCAATGTACAAAGTAAATAAGCAGATAGTGATTATCAGTTTTTTATGCTGCAATGATTTAAAAGATAGTAAACGAGTTATAAAATATGAATGAGCTAAAAATCCCACCATCTAATTGCACAACAAGTATTTAAGGGTTCACTACTTTAGTAGTAGCACGATTCTATTTTTGGTACTTTTTTTACTTATATTTATGAGGTGGTACTTTAGTGATATCCCATTAAAAAAAAGTACCAATTTGATATAATTTTTCTTTTAATTGAAGATTTTTTACATGTGTAATAATACACTATTTTCGGATAATCAATTAATTGATTATCTAAAAATATCTTCTAATTGATTATTTAAAAATATCTTCTAAATATCATTTAATTAATTGATTATCCGAAAATTTCATCTAAATATCGCAAATGTATTATTAGGCATATAAAAAATTACAGACAAATTGCATCAAATTAATATATTTTTTCTAATAGGGTTATATCACATCAAAAATATAGATAAAAAGGATAACAAAAGTAAAATTGTGATACTAATAAAGTAGTGATCTCAGTATTTAACTCAATTTAAAATGCTATCACAGAATCATAATGGGATATGTATGACCAATATGCACAGATTAGTTTATCGATCATTTTCAGGGTTTGAATTTTTGGAAAATTGGGATATGTTTTTTTAATTCGCAAGAGTCATGAAACCTATCTTCAAAACACGACGAAGAAACCATTTTAAAAGAACACCTAATAACCCAAAAATTCAGAATAAAAAATGAGTTATCTTACATATTAGAGAAGAGGAAGATGGACTGATGGAGAACGCCGAACGGTTAGAGAGATAGAAAGGGGACTCAGGAACGTGAATGGCGGGTAATGGAGTTCTGCAAACTGCAACGGTGGAAGATTCCTCACCGGTGGGGTTGGTGTGGGAGAAGGAGAGAGTAAAATGGTGCTAACTGTGAAAAAGATTTGATTACTATGGAAAAGACAATGACAACGATTTTATAATCTTTGGGATCGAATGGATCGGGGATTTACTTATATATTAGTTTTTGGATTTGATATATATATATTAATTATTATTTAATTTTTTTTTTATTTTATAAGATAAAAAAAGAGAGTAAGTTTTTGAATATAAAATTTTAAATTATTCTTATTATAATTAAAAATTTAATATTAAAATGTTATATAAAATAATTTACATTTTTAAAATAAGTAGTTAATTATTTTTTATTTTAGTAATAAATAAATATATAATAATAATTATTTTATTAGAAATATAATACAAATACAATATAAATATTAGTAATTTATCATAATATTTATAATAATTATATAATTTTATTTCATAAATAAATCAAATATAATACAATAACAAATAAACTTAATTAATCAATATTTTTACTATTTAAGAAGTTAATCTTACATAAATAATAGATATTATTTTATTGAATTTAATAAGCACTTTTGCTTAAAAATAATATATATTAACCGACAGTTATTTCTTTTATTAATACGAGATATGATATGATATCAATATAAAAATTATTAACTCAACAAAAATATGATTTTTTCATAAGTGAATTGATTAATCATTCGTTAAATATGTAATCATTAATTGTCACCCTTAATATAATAAATATAATTATATTATATAGAATAATTATTTATAAAAAAAATATATTTATTATATGGATATTTAATAAAAAAATGATGTGCTAAATAAATTGATCAAATATTAATTAAATGTAATAATTAACTATATGAATTTTCATTTTTAATTTAATAAAAATAATTGCATTATACAAAATAATTACTCATAAAATTTATTTATTATACGAATATTTTAGTATTTATTAGTGTTAAAAATAACAATATATATATATATATATATATATATATATATATATATATTATATGCATATTTTGGTATTTATTAGTATAAAGAATAAAAAAATTGATATGTTTATAAATGAATTGATCGAATACTCATTAAATTTGTAATAATTAAATGTATGAATTATCATGCTTAAAGTAATAAAAATAATTATATTGTAAAAAATAATCATTCATAAAAAAATATATTTGTTATATGAACATTAAAAATATATATGATATACTCATAAGTAAATTGATCGAACACGTAATCAATAACTATATGAATTATAACCCTTAATTTAATAAAAATAATTGCATGATATAAAATAATTATTTATAAAAATGTATTTATTATATCAACATTTTGAGATTTATTTGTATTAAAAAAGGTACAAAAAAATAAAAAGATCAATCATAAGTGAATTGGTGGAATATTCATTAAGTGGATCATCACTAAATGTATGAGTTCTCACTCTTAATGTAATAAAAATAATTATATTAAATAAAATAACTATTCATAAAAATATATTTATTATTTGGATATTCAACAAAAATATGATCAATCATAAATGAATTGGTAGAACATTCATTAAATATATCATCACTAATGTAATAAAAATAAATATTTATAAAAAATGTATTTATTACTTGTATATTCAACAAAAATATGATATGTTAACAAGTGAATTGATTTAACACTCATTAAATGAGTGATCATTAAATGTATGATTTGTCTATCTTAATATACTAAAAATAATTGCATCATACAAAATAATCATTCTTAAAAAATGTATTTATTATATGGATATTTTGATATTTGTTGATATAAAAAATGACAATAAAATATAAAAATATATTTATTATATAGATATTTTGATATTTATTGATGTAAAAATAACAAAAGTAAATTTTTTTTTAAAAAGGGGTCGATTGTCAACACAAGATTGATGCCTTTTATATATAAATTTTTTCATAAACACAATGTATGTAGATTCCCATTATCATTTTGTGATTAAGTTTATACACGTTAACTGATAAATGTCAATTAGTTCGTATGGCAAAACTTAATTGTTTGTTGTTAGGACATATTCATTTTAGACAGAAAGTAAAAAGATACATTAAATGAGCAATAAATGATGATAACTTGTAAACTTGTCTCCTTACCCTTTTTATTTAGGTTTTGCTCGATATTAGGGTCCCAAATAGATATGGTTGGTAAACAACATAGGAACCTTCCCATGCCGGACAGTGTGATAATTTGTAAGAGTGAAAAGGAGTTTGTCGGTTCTAGAGGCTTTGAGTCTTCTGCGGGCTTGAGCTCAACATTAAGCTGATCTCCTCGGGGAGCTTTGGAAGTAGTTGTTGTGTTCTTAACAAGTATAGCTCAACTTAGAGCCAATACTTCAATTCCTATTCCTGTTCTGATCAAGATCAAGTTTCATTGGATTCGGCAAAAAAAAAAAAGACTAGCAAGCAAAGGTATGGGTAAACCTACATATCAAACTAAGGGATTGATGTATGAGCCCGTGCCTTGTGAGTTCAGATCGGAGCATGCTTTCAAAATCAGGGAGATGTATGACATTCTTGAGTTTGTACAAATCCAAATACCTAGCCCGACCTTTCTTTACAACGGCCTTCCTCTTAAGAGTTAGACCATCTTCCACAAGAGACTACTCTAGTTGGGCTTATGGTTTCCTTTCCCCAACTTTATTAGATACTTATTGAGGCATATCCAAAATAAGACTCGATCAATTGCTTGCCAGTGGATAGAGATACCTGCTTTGTATCACCTTGTTGGGGGAAATATCTTGGTGTGAAAATAGCTATACTCGAGTTCAACGAGGCATACAACCTCAAATAGAATCCTTCGGACCCTTGTTAGATATGTATGTCAGCCAACAAGATCAATGTATGAATGCCCAACTTCTGAATAACGATAAGACCTAGAAGTAATTTTTTTTTATGTTTTTAGTTATTGGGAGTCTGAGGATGTGAGCAGCTTTAGTCCTTCGGTTTGAGGGAATGTGAAGGCTATTCATAGAAGGCCCTGATTTTATATGTCTTTCTTGAGTCAGGAGGTGAAGTACATGTTGTCTAAGCTCTAACAATGTTTACCGACATTGACTTTTTGGAAGCAAGTTTTTTCAGAGGCTACGTTGGTGTCTGATGGAATGATCTACCCATGGTCGGGCTTGCTACAAACTAGGGTGGTGCTAAAGCTTTGCTCCACCCCAAAAAAGAAGAGCGTGAAACACAAGGAGTGTTTGCCCAAATTTGGTTCAAATTTTGAGTTGATACCCAAAGATCATATTTTTTTATTAGGATTGCGTTTGTTGATTTGTTTATGTTGCAACTCGTCTAACCCATTTTCCTTTATATTGTACAAAAATGGACCTAGGTGATGTGTTTTTGGATGAAATCCTTACCAACTTCCAATCCAACAAGGAAGGCCAAACTTCCATCATCTTCAAGTCGAAGAAGAGGATGGTGGTGCCTCAATATTAGAGTGTAGTTAGGATGCGTCCTTAAAACCCACCAACTCCTTAAGCCAATTCTTGAGAGTCAATGGACTTTCGTCTAATCCTGGTGCCTTCTTTTGCACCCAATCTGCCCTCGCAGGCAAAAGCAAGTTTGTGAACTTTATGGATGCACCAGACCCTTTCAATGATTTCATCAAGGGAAATCCCACAACCTAAGATGAGTTCATTAACATAATGCTGATAGGACCGAATGAAGCCATCCTAGTTGACATGTGAAGGAGTTCGATGCCCTCATGCTAGGAAATAGAAAAATTCTTGAGGTGAGCTCAACATTCTTCTCCTCTTTATTCACATTTGATCATACCAAGTTGATTAAAAAATTATGCATTTTTTGCTTGTTGTAGGGGACGATCCTCATCCGTTATTATCAAGTTCAAGAAGCTATGAGGATGAAGTAGGAGGTACGAAAGGAGAAGAAATACCACCAAGCCATACTATCTAGGGTGATGGTCTTCCATACATATATGGTTGATCTAGCAAAGAGGGAGGAGGTCAACCTAAAAGTGAAGAAGAAGGTGGAGAAGTAGTTGTAAGACTTTAAAGAAAAGGTGGAGAAACATTTCTAGGACATCAATAAGGAGCTTAGCTAGTTCGAGGCTACTGAGGAGCAAGCCCGATAGAAAGTAGAGGCAAAAGACTCAAGAAGTACTCCAATCTGGCTTCAACAAAGCCGTGGAGTCTTTCAAGTTAAAGGTAGTATCCAAGGGTAAGGTCGAAGATTACTACTCAATCTTGTACCTAACTCCTAGCCTAACCAAGTCTCTCCATACATTTATGGAGGATGATGACTAGGTGACAGAACCTGAAGATTAGGTGGACACTGATCTATCTTATTACTAGCCCGAAGTTAACCAATAGTCTTCTTGATCGACTATTCCTTTTGTTTTTTCATTTTCTATCTTTTTTTGGTACTTCCTTTTTGGTTGTACTCTATTTATGTAAATAAAAACTCCTTTTTTTTGGAAATATAATGAATGTTTATTTTCTATTTATAATTGTCATTGCACTTGAATGAATTGTGTGTTGAATTTTGTCTTGTATGAAAATGACTAAATCTTCCCACTTTTGGGAGACAAAGGGGGACATATGGGACCCACTAGAGAATGAATTGAAAGTTTTATCCCCTTGATTATTTTTATTGCCTTAGACTTACTCCTCGTCAATAATGGCTACTGATCGGTCATCACATTTTTAAGCTCTTTCACTTAGAAAGAGAGCTCAAAACTTATGAATGAGGTAAAAAGGCTAAAACTCAAAGTTAAGGCATAAGACATCTTCTAAGCTTTACAAGGATGAAGCTGACCTTTTATAGGCTCAACTTGAGGATAGAGTACACCATCATAATATTGAAATTTATATCTTACTGTATTAATGTACGAACTCAAACTTGAAATAAATAATGAATCTTTATTCCAATTGAGCTACATCATATCTCTATCCTTTTTATTTTTTTTATAAGCCCAAGGAATGTGTTGATCATCTCATTTATAATGAGGTGGTGCCATTTTTCCATGGAATTGGAAAACGCTAACTATCCAAGGTTTCCAAGGCTTTTTCCAAGTGCTTTTCCTAGTTTATTACCAAGGTGATCAACTTGTTTATAATGAAGTGGGGCCATTTCAACCTAGAGATGGAAAATGGAAACTTCCCAAGGCTTTGCATGAGTGCTCTACCTAATTCCTTACTAGGGTGATCAGCTCATTATTATAAGGTGGTACCATTTTGGAAAGGAACTAGAAAATGTCAGCTTTCCAAGGCTCCTATGGTTTTGCATGATTGCTCTGCTTGATTCAATATCGAGGTGATCATCTTGATTATAATGAGGTGGTTGTTGTCTCTCTTAGGAGAACATAAAAATGTACAAGTATACACGGTCACAAGTAATAAAATTGATAAGTAAGTTATCATTCTCACGGAGATTTGTTACTATAGTTTGTTAAGTACTAAATTTGTTTCACTCTGATTTTATCCAAACGATCGAAAAGTTGGAGGATATTTAACTAATTAATTTTTGTAAACAACAAATAAATAAAGAAAATTCTAGGATTGTAGTTTTCACCAAATTAATCCACTCGAATCATATCATTTTCTCTTGATTTATATTTTTTGTAAATTTAATTTGTCAACCGAAAACTTCTAATTTTATCCATACATCTCTTCTGAGCTCCGTATAGACACATCTCGTTAAATTAATTCACTATATTCCTATGAGAATTAAATTCACCAAGATTCATTACGTTCTAAGTTCTCAAATGGCCACACATACGATAAAGGTATATTCCTATCCTTTATATATATATATATATGTTATTCTATCCATGAGCAATATACACAAAAATGTCTCTTCCAAGTTTATTTAAGTGTCACAGATCAATTGATAAATTTTCTAATAATCAAAAGCATTAAGCACAAATAGAATAAACAAATTAAAAATCTAATAAATCATTCAAAAATAATTAAACTCAAGCTTCATAAATTTAGATAAAACGCAACCCTAGAAAAATTAAATTACTTCATAAATAAAAATTAAATTACAACACTTAAGGAATATTCGCTCAAGAACACAAAGAAAATTAAAACATTTCTACTTCTAAATTTTTTGGCCCACATAGAACATAACAGAAGCCAAAAATGGCTTCTATGTGTTCCACACTCCAAGTCTCCTAAAATGAACCCCAAAACCGAACATCTAAATTTATCACAATAATCCCCTATTTATAACATCAAATCTCTAAAAACAAATATATTTTTCTACACAAGGGAGACAAAATAATGTATCAAAAATAATAATAAAATCTACGTGGGGGACACAAGATGGTTGAAACACGCAATCACACATGTAAAATATATTTAGAGCAAAACAGGGGAACATGTGCCGTTTATGATTTTTTTTTCAATACACGCTACCACGTGTTGCCATCTGATTCGTTGCAAGATATAATGAGACACGTGGCAGTCATTTATTCGCTGTTAAGAGAGAGCGAATGAAGAATGCGTGACACAGGATTATTGCCATCGAGGACACGTGGAGCACGTAGAAAATGCTAGGATCGCGCGCCGTTTCTGTGTTTTTGTTTTAACGAAACACATACCACGTGTCAGCTCCCGATTTGCTGAAATAATATTTGGGACACGTGGCATTGTATGACCCGTTGGAATGGAAGGGCGCACGAAGCTTCTGTGGACTGCATCGCACGGGAAATTGCTTACGCAACATACACGTGGGTCCTTTTTTTCTAATTTACATTAACTTTTAAACTTTCGTTAATTGCAACTAAGCCCTATTTTAGTTTAAATTATATTTTCAGATTTTTTCTTTGCAATTAAGTGCTTTTTCGATTCAAATTCTTTAATTTTCTTAAAAATATATTCCTTAAGAAATTAACAGTAAATATTAATTTATTCCATTAAAATTAACTAAAAAAGTCAAGAATATAGCAATTATAATTAATAATATAGACGAAAATAACTATATAAAATACAGTTATCAGTGGTACCATTTTAGCCTTGAACTAGACAATGCCAACTATCTAAGGATCTTAAGGCTTTGCCCGAGTGCTTTGACTGGTTCATTACAGAGGTGATCAACTAATTTATAATAGATGGCACCATTTTGGCTTGGAACTGGACAATGCCAACTTTCTAATGCTTTTATGGCTTTGCTCGAGTACTCTACCTAGTTCATTAATAAGGTATCAACTCATTTATAATGAGGTAGTGCCACTTATTTGTGCTTTCTTTATAGATATTTTCATTTTCATAAGCATCCCAATAGGTGTTTTAAAAGCTATACGGTATGCCTACAAAGCATCATCAAGCTTCTTTTCCCAATCCTTTCTATTGGTGTTGACCATCTTCTCAAGGATATTCTTGATTTCTCGATTTGAAATTTTAGCTTGGACATTAGTTTGAGGATGGTAGGAAAGTGCTATCTTGTGCTTCACACCATATTTATAGAGAAGGTTATTGAACAACTTGTTGCAAAAATGGGTCCTTTCATTACTAACAGCTCGTGGAATGCCAAATCTTGTGAATATGTTCTTATGCAGAAATTTAAGCACTACCTTTGCATCATTTTTTGTTGCAGCAATTGCCTCTACCCACTTTGACACATAATCAACTACTAAAAAAAATATAAACAAAGCCAAAAGAAGGAGGAAAAGGACCATTAACATAAATTCCCCAAATATCAAATAATAAAAACCTCTAAGATATTTTGCGATGGTAGCTCTTGATGCCTTGAAATATTTCCCATATGTTGGCACCGATAACATGTCTTCACCAAAGTATAACTATCATGAAAAATAGAAGGCCAAAATGTACACCATATGATGAGGAATGGCAATGATGGAGAATGTCTTCCATCTCCTCTTCAAGGACACATCTTCAGATGATTTGATCAGAGAAATATTTTGAAAAGCAAAGGCTCATCCCAAATATAATATTTCACATCATGCAAAAACTTCTTTCATTGGTGGTAAGTAAGATTTGGTGGTAATACCTTACAAGCTAAGTAGTTTACAATATCAATATACCAAGGAAGCTTGATCTCATATGCAAACAACTACTCATCAGGGAATGCTTCTTGGATCACTAAATCTAGTTTTATTTCCTCTTGCTCCAATTGAGAGAGATGGTCAGCAACTACATTTTCACTCCCTTACTTATCTCGAACTTCCAAATCAAATTCTTGAAGATGAAGAATCCAACGAATCATTCTAGGCTTAGCGTCCTTCTTGCTAAACAAATAACGAAGTCCTACATGATCAGTGAACACTATCACCTTTGTACCAATGAAGTAAAACCGAAATTTTCACAAGAAAATACCATAGCAAGCATCTCTTTCTCAATTGTTGTATAATTCAATTGTGCTTTATTCAATGTCTAGGTTGCATAGTATATGGCCCTAAACAATTTGTCTCACTTTTTTCCTAACACTGCTCCAATTGCAAAGTCACTTGCATCACACATGACTTCAAAAAGTTGACTCCAATTAGGTACAATCATTACTGGTGCTAAAATTAGGTTCTCCTTGATTGTATTAAAGGCTTGCAAACAAACATCATCAAAGTCAAATGTAGAGTGCTTTTCAAGAAGATTACATAAAGGTTTAAAGAGTTTAGAAAAATCCTTTATAAATCTTCTATAAAATTCTGCATGTTCCAAAAAACTTATGATTCCCTTCACATTCTTTGGAAGTGATAATTTTTCTATTGTTGCAATTTTAACTTGATCAACCTTAATTCCTTTAGATGAAACTCTATGGCCAAGCACGATCCCTTCTTGAACCATGAAATTACACTTCTCCTAGTTTAGGACAAGATTTTTATCTTCACATCTTTGTAAAACAAGAGTTAAATTATGCAAACAATGATCAAAAGATGTACCAAAAATAAAAAAAATCATCCATGAAATTTTCCATTATATCTTTCACCATATTAGAAAAGATAGAAATCATGCAACATTGCAATGTTGCTAGGGCATTGCACAAATCAAAGGGCATCCTTCTAAGAGAAAATGTTCCATAGGGGCATATTAATGTAGTTTCTCTTAATCTTTGGGAGCTATGGAAATATGATTATACTTCGAATAACCATCTAAGAAGTAATAATATGGATATCCATCTAATCGATCTAAAATATGATCAATGAATGAAAGTGAAAATGATCCTTATTGCTTTGTTCAACTTGCGATAATCTATACATACACGCCAACTCGTGACTATTCTTGTAGGAATAAGCTCATTGTTGTCATTTTTCACCACTGTTATTCCACCCTTTTTTTGGTTCAATATGCACTGGACTTACCAATGAGTTGTTAGAAATAACATAAATAATTCTAGCATTAAAGAGCTTCAAAATTTCAGCTCTCACAACTTCCTTCATCACTGGATTTAATCTTCCTTGAGGCTTAATTGATGGTTTGTAAGGTTTATCCATTAGAATCTTGTGCATGAAAATGGATGGAATTATACCTTTTATGTCAAAGATAGTCTGATAACTGTATTTTATATAGTTATTTTCATCTATTTTATTAATTATAATTGCTATATCCTTCACATTTTTAGTTATTTTAGTTTAATAAATTAGTATTTTCTCTTTATGTGTTAAGGAATATATTTTTAAGAAAATTAAATAAATTGAATCGAAAACGTACTCAATTGCAAATTTATGTCCAAAAATCTAATTTCAAATAAAAGAGTGCTTAATTGCAATTTATAAAAGTCTAAAATATAATTTAAATTAATATTGGGCTTAATTTTAATTAATAAAAGTTTTAGAATTTAATTTAAATTAGAAAAAGGGCTGAATTGTAATTAAAGAAAGTTTAAAATGTAATTTGAATTAAATTTGTGGGTAAAAATGTAATTAAGGAAATTTATATTCTATGCAGGAAAAGGAAGCCACGTGCACCATTATTTAAGGGCGAGACCGACCGTTCGATCAGACAATCAACGGATACGATGAGGCACATGGATTGCAAGCACGACAAAAGAGAATGAATGCAGATTTTAGGGTTTATGCGGCTCGACGCGTCTGCCAAAGGGCGTGATCCCATGCGGCGGAACCACGTGCAATCGTTCCCTCCAGCCATTTAAAGTCAGCCACGTGTCGCACGTTTCCTTTCAGCAAATCATGTGCTGCCACATGGCACGTTTGGGTGAACGCAAAAGCACAGAATAACGCACCAGTCTCAATAGCTGTCCCCACGTTTCTCGTGCCCCAATCCCGTGCGAAAATCTATCATGCGCCCATTCTTGATATCCAATAATATGTTGCCATATGTCCCATCATTTCTTGCAGCGAATCAAACGCTGACACGTGACATGCATATTGAATTAAAAAAAAATTGAAACGTCGCCTTTGCTTTGTCTCTCACGCGTGAATTAAAATAACATTTTTGATACCAGTTTTGTCCCCCACGCGTATTAATTTATTATTTTCCCCACACTTCTCTGTCTCCCGCGTATTATTAAAAAATATATTTTTAAATGTATTTTTTTTTAGAAATTTGATGTTATAAATATGGGATAGTATGATAGAGTAAAAGAGTTTTTTTGGAGAGTTTAGAATTTGAGATTTTTAGTAGTATTCGTGGGTGGACTGTGGAACATGCAGAAGCCATTTTTGGCTTCTGTTGTGTTCTACGTGTGCCAAATATTGACGATCCGAAATGATTTAATTTTTCTTTGTTCTTCATCTCATTTTCTTTAAACTGCTGTAATTTTATTTTTAATTTATGAAGTAATTTAATTTTTCTAGGGTTGCATTTTATCTAAATTTATGACGCTTTGATTTTAATTATCTTTGAAAGATTTATAAGACTTTCGATTTGTTTATTCTATTTTGTGCTTAATGCTTTTGATTATTTACGAATTTTATCAAATGATTCGTGACACATAAATAAACTTGGAAGAGGAATTTTTGTGTATATTGCTCATAGATAGAATAACATGTATGATGACGGATATGAATATACCCTAATTGTATGTGTGGCCATTTGAGAACTTAGAACGTAATGAATCTTGGTGAATTTAATTCTCATAGGAATATAGTGAATTAATTTAACGAGGTGTATTTATACGAAGCTCGAAAGAGATGTATGGATAAAATTAGAAGTTTTCGGTTGACAAATTAAATGTACTAAAAAATATAAATCAAAAGAAAATAACATGATTTGAGTTGATTAATTTGGTGAAAAATTGCAATTTATTTTGTTATTAAACTCTTTTCTTAACTTGTTCCAATCAACGATCGTTTTGGATAAAATCATAGAGAGATAATTTTAGTACTCAACAAATTGTAGTAACAAATCTCCGTGGGAACGATAACTTACTTATCAAATTTTATTACTTGTAACCGTGTATGTTTGCACGTTTTATGTTCTCCAAAAGAGACAACATAGTCCATACCAAGGCTATTATATACTCTCTTAACACACATAGTAACTTTTCCTTTTATTTGGTAGTAAGTGATGCTGTAATATAATCACTGGAAAGGTGTAACTATGGCCCAAGAATGCATAGCAAAGATGCTGCACTTTGTTTTGTAGAGATTAAAAAATCCATCTTTGCTACCATTGGCTCCATCCTCTCCACTTCTATGTTAAATGGTGTTACCTACTGCAATGCTTCCAAGGAAAATACATAGTGGAGAAATTCTTCACTAACAAAAGGCAAGTCCTTCTCTTTTTGGAAATGATGTCCTTTAGGAATTTGGCATAATTTGGCATCTATTCCAAGGCATCTACATAAGGAATATTTATATGAATTTTCTTAAAGAAGTGGAGTAGAGAGAATATGAGGATTGTTATGAAATGAAATTAATAGAGGCATGTCAGTCTCTCTTAGTGTATCATCAACAATCTTCTATTCTTCTACTTTATTATTGCTTTGGCCATTGTTTGGAGATGTAGGGGTGGACTCAGTTTCCTTTGATGGTGAGCTCTCAATTTCTCTTCCACTCCTAAGTGTAATGGCCTTGAATTGTTCCTTTGGATTCACTTCAGTATTGCTAGGAAAAGTTCCTCTTTTTTTAGCATTGATGGTTTTGGCTAGTTGCCCAATTTTCACTTTAAGATTTTTCATAGTGACTCCTATATTGCTACAATGAGTCTCAATGTTATCCAACCGTGAATCATTTTTGTTAAACATTGCTTTGGTCTCCTCAACAAAGGAAACCATGGCATCCTCAAGTGACATCTTCTTTCCACTTGATTGACTATTAAACCTTGGAGAAGGTTGCAGCACATTCTTTGTGTTTCATTAAGAAAAATTCTCAAGATTTCAAAGCCCTCGATGGTAGTAATTTTCCATAGGATTACCACGATAATTGTAGTTCCGATTGTTGATGTATTGAACCTGTTCTTGACTTGATTCATTCATTGAAACTGTCATACTCGGGTCTGCATCATATTCTGCACTTTGTGGTATTCTTTGGTTTGTCAAGGTTGAAATTTGATAAGATAGAGAAGCTACTTAAGCTGAAAGGGTAGCAAATGACTCCAATTCATGAATCTCGACAACTTTCTTAGCCATAGATCTTTCAATTGGCCATTGATAGATGTTTAGGTCATTTCTTCCAAAAGAGAAGTAGCATCTTTAGGTGTTTTTGAAGTCAAATTTCTACTAGAAGCGACATCAACTATAATTCTAGTTTTCCTATTTAACCCATTATAGAACATTTGAACTTGCAACCAATTTGGCAATCCATGTTGAGGGCAACACTGAATCATATATTTATATCTTTCCCATGCTTTATAGAGTGTCTCTAAATCATTTTGTCTAAATTGATCAATCTCACTCCTTAGTTGGGCTATTTTTGTAAGTGGAAAGAATTTTGCAAGAAGCTTTTCTGCCATGTCCTGCCAACTAGTGATGCTTCCATATTGTAGAGATTGTAGCTAACCTCTAGCCTTATCCCTCAATGAAAAAGGAAACAATCTCAGTCTAATGGTGTCTTCAGTAACACCATTCATCTTTATAGTGTCACAAATCTCCAAGAACATTTCCAAATGAATATTGGGATCATCAAGTGGTAATATGCTAAATTGGGCTTGTTGCAACGTACTGATCAACGCTGGTTTGAGCTCAAAATTATTGGCATTAATGGTTAGTGTCTTACACCTGAATAATTGTCATTCATAATTGGGCTTACATAATCCTTCAAGGTACGTGGTGTTGCAGTATGTTCTCTTTCTGCCATGGCTAGTACTTTCTTCTTTCTTCATGATCTAAAGGTTCTTTCAATCTCCGGATCAAAAGGAAAATGTTTCAAGTTCTACCACGTAGCATCCAACATAAAAAACACACTTAGAGAAAAAAATAAAAATATATAATTCTAAATTAAAACCAAGATTACTTTGTATCGATATTGGAAAAAATAAGGAAAAATAAATCCCTGGTAACATCGCCAAAAACTTGATCTGTCAAAAACTGCAAGTGCACAATATCATAGTTTATAATAAAGTGATAAGAAGAGTATCATCCTCAAGGATTGGTAACTTATTTTTGACAAATGCCAAAATTATACTAATCTCAATTGTATATAGAGAAATCACTAAGATTATTGTAAATTGAAATTTAAAGTAAAATCAATTTAAAGAAAATATGCAAAATAAAATAAAGACATTGTTCAAAGATCAAATTAATAGGAAGGAAACTTCTAAGAAATTGATTTCACCTAATTCCTCACTATGCCTTACTCATCTAGCTAATTGAATTTAATTCTCTCTGTTTGTTAGCAATCTCCAAAAAATATCCAAAAGTCTCTTTCGATAGACTATTGAAAATATTCTTATTCATTAATTTACACAAGAGTATGCAATTTAGTAAAGCAAGAAAGCATTAAGACCAATGATTTTTAAAACTATATAGTTCATACCAGTCTTTCAATCTCTATATTTACTTATGCCTAGATATTCTAGATCTATACTATAATTCCTTCTTTCGATAGTAAATTAGAAGACTAAAATCATCTAATTAATGGCTAGTTAATTAAAAGCAATAAACTCAGAATAAGTCAGACAAACATGAAGATAAATAATTCAAATTAACATAAAAAATCAAGATAGTTTAGAATTAAATTACATCTTTTTCCTAAAATAAAGATAAATTAGTTCATGCTAATAATTAAATTAAATATAAAATAATTCACCATAATTTCCTAAGAAGAGTTGAAAGAGAATTGAATCGCAAAAAGAATCTATTAATTTTAGTGTTTCCTTGTTCTAGCGTTCCCCTTTTCTTTTCTTTCTTCCGCTGGTAGTTCTTGTTTCTTTTTTTTCCTTTACTGGCGGCCATCTCCCTCTCTATTGTCGTTTCCCCTTTCCCTATATATATATATATATTTAAAAAATTATTAATTTAAATTTGATTTAAATGAACATTCATTTAAAGTTGAGTATTTAAATGATATGCTTCTAAATTTTTGGATCTTCATTTTTTTCAAATATGCCATAATTTAAATAATAATAATGAAGTCTAAAATCAATAAAAAATAAATAAAATTAGACTAAAGTTAAAGTTGAGAAGTGATAAATTATACTAAATCATATAAGTCTTCATTGACCCACTTGCCTTTTGACATTTTGAGCTTCTTTCTTAGTAAAGTGAGAACTAGCTTGTTTGAGGACTTCACTTGTCTATTTGCTTACTAATAATAGAGGGAGAAATGAAAAAACTTCACACAATGCATTTACATGAAAGCCTTCACCTTGCTACTGGTTAATTGTTCTACACTGTCCGTGATGATATCATTGGGGTGGCTAAATTGGCAAACAATTTTTTTTACATAAGAAGATCATAACCTTTTCCTCTCGTATCTTACTCAAGGACTTGGTTTCTATCTATTTGGTGAAGTGCAATCAAGAGGAGTTTTTTTTGATCGGTTGCTTATGATATGGGTCCTACAATGTCCAATCCCTATTTATAAAATAGATAGAGGATAATTACATATGTCATTAGAGCTTCAAAGGGAGATATGTGTGAGTGGATTGAATCGATGGCACTTATCACATGCCTGTGAATGCTTTATGCTATCCACCAATATAGTCTGCTAGTAGAACTCTTGGTGCATAATCCTTTGTGATATTTTTTGACCATCAGAGTGGGATCTGTACTCACCCTCGTGTGCCTACTTAAGAAGGTTTTAGTTGGCCACCTTGGTAACACAATGAAGTCTAGGCCCTAAATGAATTTTTTCAATACTGTCTACCTTCTTATAGGAGGTATCTGCTCGACTTGATGAAGATGGAATGTGCCTTCCTTTTGGCTTCAAGTAGCACTCCATCACTTAGATATTTGGTGTAAGGATCAAACCTTGTCTCAGTCAAATATTCCACCTAATTTATCACCTTTATGGACTCAAATGGGTGGGCTATGGACAACACCATTATGGTCACCGTCCTCTAGTGTTTGGTGTCTAATGCATAAAAACATTATCGTCAAATTTTGTATTTATAAAAGTCTTGCAATTGCATGAATCATTTATAATAAGCGATAAGTATACTCTCAAAATAATCTCTCAAGGAATTTTGGTGGTTTTAAAAAGGTCAATTAATTTTCTAATTAACTTAAGAAAAACAAATTCTAAACATTCTAACATATTGTCACTTTGAAAGAACAAAAATGTAAATTCTAAATTAAACTAACATATAAAGAAAGTAAATAAATAAAAGTAGATAAATGAAAGTAACAAATTAAAGTGATAAATGAAAGCAATAAAACTATGTCGAACCTAAGATGATGGATGTGTATAGGATTTTAGCGAGCATAACTCTTCATAGATATAATAAATTAAATGATTTAAATATAAACTAGATTTTATTGTGAAAGTTTAAAGTTACAGATCAAATCAACTAGATGGGTTAAATAGGTAATTTTTTTGAATTATGACTAATTAAAAAAAATCACAAGTGACCAGACATACTAATCGATGCAAAACTACAAGTGCACAATATCATAATTTTATAGTAAATTGATAAGAAGAGTATCATCCTCAAGGATTGGTAACTTACTTTTGACAAATACCAAAATTATGCTAATCTTAATTTTATCTAGAGAAGTCACTACGGTTGTAATTGGAATTAAAAATAAAATCAATTTAAAGAAAATGCGCAAAAGAAAAGAAATATGTTGTTCAAAAATCAAATCAAAGGGAAGAAAACTTCTAGGATATCGATTTCATCTAATCCTTCACTATACTTTACTCATCTAGCTAATTTAATTTAATTTAATTTAATTCTATCTATTTGTTAGAAATCTCCAAACAACATGCATAAGCCTCTTTCAATAGTGAATTAAAACATTCTTGTTCATCAATTTACATAGGAGTATGCAATTTAACAAAGCAAGAAATCATTAAGACTAATGATTTTAATACTACATGGGTTCATACAAGTTTTTCAATCTCTATATTTACCTATGCGAAAATGTTCCAAATCTATCCTATAATTCCCTATATCGATAGGATATTGATAACTGTATTTTATATAGTTATTTTTTATCTATTTTATTAATTATAATTGCTATGTTGTTTAGATTTTTAGTTAATTTTTGTTTACTAAATTAGTATTTACTGTTTTTTTATATTTTGAGAAAATTAAATAATTTGTATCGAAAACTTACTTAATTGCAAATTTATGTCAAAAAAATATAATTTCAAATAATAGATTTCTTTATTACAATTTATAAAAGTTAAAAATATAATTTAAATTAAAATTGGGCTTAATTTTAATTATTAAAAGTTTAAAAATTTAATTTAAATTAGAAAAGGGGTTAACTGTAATTAAAGAAAGTTTAAAATGTAATTTGAATTAAATTTGTGGGTCAAAATGCAATTAACTAAAGTTTATTTTTCGCATAGGAGGGAGAAAGTCCATGTGCAGTTTGCCACGCTCGCAGCGTGGACTAGGGGGTCCATTAACCGGACCGGACCGGACCAAACCGAACGGTTTTATTAATCAAACGGTCTGGTTCGGTTTGTACTAATTTTAAACCGTTCGAACCGGACCGGACCGGTTTAATAATATATTCAAAATTTCACATTATTCTTCATTAAATTATAAAAAAATCGGACCAAACCGAGAACCAAACCGGACCAAACCGTTTTATAAATCAAACGGTCCGGTCCGGTTTTTATTTCTTAAAATTGTTTCAAACGGTCCGATCCGGTCCAGTCCGAGTAATATGAACGGTCCGGTTTGGTTAAATATTTTATAGTAAAAACCGGACCAGATCGTACCGAACCATGAACAACCCTAGCGTGGATCGTCAGATTAGCGAAGAAATAGCTATGATGCGCGTGTTTCTATCACACCCGACCAATTCGCGTGGGTGCAAGTTTCTGTCTTTCACGCTGCTCAGTGCCGAATGGGGTCTACCTACTGCGCAGGCCGGCGTGCACAATATCATAATTTTATAGTAAAGTGATAAGAAGAGTATAATCCCTAAGGATTGGTAACTTACTTTTGACAAATACCAAAATTATGCTAATCTCAATTTTATCTAGAGAAGTCACTATGGTTGTAATTGGAATTTAAAGTAAAATCAATTTAAAGAAAATGCGCAAAAGAAAAGAAATATGTTGTTCAAAAATCAAATCAAAGGAAGAAAACTTCTAGTTTGGAATTAAATTACATCTTTTATCTAGAAATAAGAAAATTTAGTTCATGCTAAAAATTAAATTCAACATAAACGAATTCACCATAATATTTCTAAGAAGAATTTAAAGGAAAATGAATTGCAAAAGGAATCTTCTTTCATATTAAACTATTCCAATGTTCCCTCTTCTTGCTTTGCTTTTTATTCTGCACTTCATTTTTCACTTTTCTCTTTTCTTTTTTTAATTCCTCCTACTTTGTTTTTTCTGTCTATTTTTGTTCTTCTCGTAGTGCCGTTTTTTTTCTATCTTATATATATAAACCATGTGAATATTTTTTTCTTTCCTTTTTTTTCAGCACTACTTTTATATTTCAATAAATCTTAATTTAAATTTGATTTAGATAAATCTTCATTTAAATTTGAGATCCCTTAGAAAATATGCTTCTAAAATTTTGGATCTTCATTTTCTTCATATCTATAATAAAATTTAAATAATAATAACAAAGTCTAAAACCAATAAAAAATAAATAAAATTAGACTAAAGTTAAAGTTGAAAAAAAGTGATAAATTATATTCAATTATGAAAGTCATCAAACACCCCCAAACTTAGAAATTTATTTGTCCTCAAACAAAAATGTAATAAAATAAAAGACAACTATAGACAATATCAACTAGGCACCATAGAGAACTACCATCACTCACCAAGCCATGATTTGAATTTATAGTTGATCACTAGTAACTTACTCTTTTTACATCAAAGATAGTAGAAAAATCAATCAAAAAGTCAATAATTTTTCAAGCACGAGTTAAGAATTTACTTCAATCTAAAGCTAAATCCTTAAGTGTGTGTATGAAATAGTCAATTTAACTCCAAACCACCAACAAATTTAGATAAAAGTAGAACAACTAAATTTAGAATAATTCTCTCAAAACTTAACCCCATAAATCCAATTTTTAGAAATCCTCTCCACTAATGTAATCAAACACCAAAATTAGAAATCAAAAGGTCTTTAATCAAGGTTGTAATGATAGGCCATAGGGTGAGGGCTAAGAAAGAAATGGATATGGAAAATCAAAGCAATATGGGAAAATATTTGGTAGAAAGAACACTAAAAAACATATCTATAGGATTCACAACATAGCTCTTTCTCGACAATATTCTCATATTGATGACAATATTTTTGCTATACTTAATAAGTATTGTGCTCTTTTTTTTTCTTTTTTATAGCATCTTGATACTCATAGTATTTTCTGATTTTCAACCACTTTAACCCTTTTTCGATTCTTTCCTTTCACTTTCTTTTCTTTTCACACTTTGATCAACTAGAGAAAACATAATGTGGATTATTTAAATTGAACTAACTTTCTCTTTAAATGTAAATTTCCACCAAAGTATTTTCTTGAAATTTAAGGTAAATTCATGCTTTTTTAAGTTTAGAATGGGAATGGTTTATGTAGTTAAAAGAACATATAAAGGTTTATGTAAAATAAGGCTCAAGGGATTTGATTATGGGAATACCATGCAATGATGGCATGATAATCAAGATGGATGGGATAGCTTTTTTGGTTGTGACAAAAAAAATTTCCTAGATCCTTTCTCTAATGTTTGGTATCAACTAGGGTTTTGCCTCAAGGATCCATCAATGGTTTCTAGAGCAAAGCAAGATTGAACTTTCCTGACCTAGTTAATTTAACTCCTTCTCAAACCTAAGTATCTATTTTTCACGCCACTTCTTTATCCATTATTTTTAGATCTTTGCATTTTCATAAGCATCATTCCAGAACTCATCCATCTTATTCAATTGATGAAGTCACTTTTTTCTTGCTACCTTCAAATCAAAGTTAAAATTCTTTACAAACCAATAAGCTTTATGCTCCAACACAATAGGTAGATGACATGATTTTCCATACACTAATCAATAAGGAGACATCCTAATAGGTGTTTTAAAAGTTATACTATATGCCTGATGAGTGCTCAAAAAACACTAAAATAACCATGATTTTATGCACATTAATTGATTAAAAATATATATAATTATATGTTTTATCATATATTTATATAAATTTGTCTTTTTCGGAATCACGGGTATTTTTATTGTTTTTTAGGTATTTTGGCTTAAAAATGCAACTTAAAGACTCAAAGAAGAATACTTGAAGCAATACATCACAAATATATTAATAAATAAATGGGGAAATGTCAACAAATATGCACAAATTGGACAAAATGGGTCAAAAAGGAGAAAAACGTGCCGCCGCGCCCAGCCGCGCGCGCTGCTATTGTTCATCCGCACAAAACTGTGCGCGCAGCTACTGTTCACGCGCATGCCGACGCCCGTTTCGCCCCATTTTTCACGTGCAGCCGCGCCACGTCATGCTGACGTCATCAAATGACGTCAGCAATCACCAATCCGCGTTTTTACATTTTTTTAACATTTTTTTCTCTACTTTTTCTCTTCATCCTCACCTATAAATACCCCCCTTCCCTTCACTTCAAAACGCACCTCAAAACCATTCTTCTCTTCTCTTTCTTTCTCTCATTTCTTAGTTTTTAAGTTTTTCTTAGTTTCTTTCTTAGTTTTAAAGCTTTTCTTAGTTTCTTTCTTAGTTTTTAAGTTAAATTCTCTTAGTTTTAGAGTTCTTCTCTTTTTGAGAAGAACTAGTTATGTTTTTGTAATAATTTAGCTTTTTGATTCAATAAATGGGAGTGCAAATTCCGCTTGGAGGTTTTCCAGCAACGGGAATAGCGTCGAAGTTCTGTAAGGATTTTATTTTCTTTACAGTTATTTTTTATGCTTTATTCTTACATGTTATATTTAATTTGTCTATGATTAAATTTAACTGTGCTGGCTGTTTATAATCATGATGTAATAATAACGTTGTTATGCTTGCGAAATATTAAATAGGTAAAAATTTCTAAAATGAATTGATTTTATTTTTATTCAAGATTTTATATTAAGAATGTTAGAGAGAAATATATTATTTTTCATTACAAACTTAAATATGAAAATTAGATTTTAAGGTTTAGTTATCCGGTCTAATTTAGAGTAGTGCTCTTTTATTTGTTGGTACAATCGCCCGGTAGTTAAAGTGAAACTCTATTTCAAAAGTTTTTATAAGAATTATTATGTGAAAATGTATTGACAACATGTTTTCAATAGTGGTTTTAAAACTTGAAAGTTAGTTCTCGGATAATTAAATTCTTATGTTTAATTTGGACACCTTGAATAAAGTTTAAACTGTCTAACCCCACCAAAGGTGGCATTTAAATGGTTCATTTTCAATCTCTTAGAAAAAGGAATTAATTTAATTAACCAAATTAGTTATCAACCCCACCCATAGGTGTTAATTGATTTGTTTAGTTAACAAAGAATATATAACCCCACCAAAGCTGGTATTTATATAAAAAAGAGATAATCAATAAAATATCAATTTATATCTTTAATAACCTAGATAATATGAGCAAGCATAATTAATTTAGTTATTATATCGATAAATACTCCACTAATATAAATGATAAAATTTGCATAAATATTTATTGAATCTGTATCTATGTTTATTTTTAGATAAATATTTATTGAATTTGTATCTATGTTTATTTTTATGTTATTAGATTATATTTATTAATCTGTATATATGTTTATTTTTATGTTATTAGATTAGAAACACAAAAATCAAACTATCGTGACAGGATGTTTAGGATTTAATTTCGTTTTTAAAAGTTTGAATAATAAATTAAAAACCACATACATTCTTTCCTTAGATCGACCTTGGGAGTATACTTATCATTTTCTTCGAAATGATTCGTGCACTTGCGACAGTTTTATAAATATTAAAACCAAAGTATTGGCAAGAATCGGCGATGCTAAAAACGCTATTCCTTCCCTGGCAACGGCGCCAAAAACTTGATGAACGTGAACAGTAGCCGCGCGCGCAGCTTTGCGCGGATGAACAGTAGCCGCGCGCGTAGTTTTGTGCGGATGAACAGTAGCAGCGTGCGCGGCTGGGCGCTGGCGGCACGGCGGCACTTTTTTCTCCTTTTTGACCCATTTTGTCCAATTTTTGCATATTTGTTGACCTTTCCCCATTTATTTATTAATATATTTGTGATGTATTGCTTCAAGTATTCCTCTTTGAGTCTTTAAGTTGTATTTTAAAGCCAAAATACCTGAAAAATAATAAAAATACCCATGATTCCGAAAAAGACAAATTTATATAAATATATGATAAAACATATAAATATATATATTTTTAATCAATTAATGTGCATAAAATCATGGTTATTTTAGTGCTTTTTGAGCACTCATCAATGCCTATAAAGCATTATCAAGCTTCTTTGCCCAATCCTTTCTATTGGTGTTGACTGCCTTCTTAAGGATATTCTTGATTTCTCGATTTGAAATTTCAACTTGGCCATTAGTGTTAGGATTGTAGGAAAGTGCTATCTTGTTCTTCACACCATATTTAGAGAAAAAGGTTATCGAACAATTTATTGAAAAGTGGGTCCCTTCATCACTAATAATAGCTCATGGAGTGCCAAATCTTGTGAATATGTTCTTATGTAGAAATTTGAGCACTACCTTTGCATCATTTGTTGTTGCAGCAATTTCTTCCACCCACTTTGACACATAATTAACTACTAACAAGATATAAACAAAGCCAAAAGAAGGAGGAAAAGGACCCATAAAATCAATTCCCCAAACATCAAATAACTCAACCTCTAAGATATTTTTTGATGGTAGCTCTTGACACCTTGAAATATTTCCTATACATTGGCACTGATCACAAGTTTTCTCCAAAGTACAACTATCACAAAAAAATAGAGGGACCAAAAGAAACCACTTTCAAGTACCTTAGCTGCTATTCATGTAACTCCAAAATGTCCTCCATATGATAAGGAATGGAAATGATGAAGAATGGCTTGCATCTCCTCTTTAACCACACATCTTTGGATGATTTGATTGAGGCATCTTTTGAAAAGCAAAGGTTCATCCCAAATATAATATTTCACATCATGCCAAAACTTCTTTCATTGGTGGTAAGTAAGATCTGATGGAAATACCTTACAAGATTAGTAGTTTACAATATAAGCATACCAATGAAGCTTGATCTCACATGCAAACAAATGCACATCAGGGAATGCTTCTTAGATCACAAAATTTGGTTTTAATTCCTCTTGCTCCAATTGAGAGAGATGTTCAACAACTAAATTTTCACTTCCTTTCTTAGATCGAACTTCCTAATCAATTTCTTGAAGAAGAAGGATCCAACGAAATACTACATGATCGGTGAAGACTATTAACTTTATACCAATGTGGTAAGACCAAAATTTGTCACAAGAAAACACCACAACAAGCATCTCCTTCTCAGTTGTTGTATAATTCAATTGAGCTTCATTCAATGTCTGGCTTGCATAGCATATGGCCCTAAATAGTTTGTCTCACTTTTGTCCAAATACTACTCCAATTTCAAAGTCAATTGCATCACACATGACTTCAAAAGCTTGACTCCAATTAGGTACAATCATTACTGGTGTTGAAATTAGTTTCTCCTTGATTGCATTAAAGGCCTATAAACAAATATCATCAAAGTCAAATATATAATATTTTTCAAGAAGATTACATAAAGGTTTAGAGAGTTTAGAAAAATCCTTTATAAATCTTCTATATAATCTCGTATGTCCCAAAATGCTTCTAATTCCCTTCACATTCTTTAGAGGTGGTAGTTTATCTATGGTTTCAATTTTAGCTCGATCAACCTCAATTCCTTTAGATGGCACTCTATGGATAAGCATGATTCTTTCTTGAACCATAAAATTACAATTCTCCCAGTCCAGGACAAGATTTTTATCTTCATATCTCTACAAAATAAGAGATAAATTATGCAAACAATGATCAAAATAGGTACCAAAAAATGAAAAGTCATCCATGAAAATTTCCATTATATCTTCCACCATATCAGAAAAAATAGCATTATGCAACATCAAAATGTTAATGGGGCACTGCATAATCCAAAGGGCATCATTCTAAAAGCAAATGTTCCATAGGGGCATATGAATATAGTTTTCTCTTGATCTTTGAGGGCTATGGAAATTTTATTATACCCCGAATAACCATCTAAGAAGCAATAATAGGGATATCCAGCCAATCGATCTAACATTTGATCAATGAATGGAAGTGAAAAATGATCATTCCTTGTTGCTTTGTTTAATTTGCAATAATCCATACATACACACCAACTTATGACTATTCTTGTAAGAATATGCTCATTGTTATCATTTTTCACATCGTTATTCCACTCCTTTTTGGTACAACCTGCATTGGACTTACACACGAACTGTCTAAAATAGTATAAATAATTCCAGCTTTGAGGAGGTTCAAAATTTCAACTCTCACAACTTCCTTCATTGCTGGATTTAATTCTTTAGGGCTCAATTGATAGTTTGTAAAGTTCTTCCATTAGAATCTTGTGCATCCAAATGGAAAGACTTATACCTTTTATGTCAGAGATAGTCCATGTTAAGGTTGTTCTATGCTCCCTTAACACGTGCAATAACTTTTCCTTTTCTTCATGTGTAATTGATGCTACGAAAATCACTAGAAATGTGTAACTATAACCCAAGAACACATAGCAAAGATGCTCAGCTAATTGCTTCAACTCTAGAGTTATAGTTTGCTATACTTTTTCTCTAGAGATTACAGAATCTGTCTTTGTTACCATCAACTCTAGCCTCTCCATTTCTTTGCTAAATGATGTAACGTATTGCAATGCTTCCTAGGAAAATACAGAGTGGAAAAATTCTTCACTAACAAAAGGTAAATCAGATTCACAAATAGTAGAGTTGTTAAAATCATAAGCATGAAATGATGTGGTGATACATCATTCTAGATGATCGGCTGGTGTATCCTCTTGAAAGGCTTCTACTTCACCTTGTTCAATGATATATACCCAAAAGCAAGTGCTTTGATCCTTTGGAAATGTCATGGCTTCATAGATGTTGAACGTAACCTCTTCCTTATTCATTCTCAATTCACTCTCAATGTTAACTCACCCTTTTGAGGATCCATTAAAGTCCTTCCCGTAGCCAAGAATGGTCGGCCAAGAACCACGTGGATACTTGATGGATTGGTCTACTAGTTACAAGGAAATGGTTGTTTGTTTCATATCCCAAGTCCCAATTTCCTATAAACAAAAAATGGCATAAGATTAATGCTAGCACAAAGATCACATAAATATTTATCAAAAAATGAACTCCCAATAGTGCAAGGCAAAGTGAAACTCCCCTAATTTTTTAATTTTTGAGGTAATTTCTTTTGAATAATGGCACTAAATTCTTCAGAAAGCTTCACTATTTCAAAATCCTCCAACCTTATCTTCTTGGAAATGATGTCCTTCAAGAATTTGGCATATATTTTAAGGTATCTACAAAAGGAATATTTATGTGAATTTTCTTAAAAATATCCAAAAACTTATAAAATTTCTTATCTAATTTTTGTTTTGGAAAACATTGAGGATAAGGAATTGGAGTAAAGAGAATAAAGGGATTTTTAGGAAATGAAATAAATGGAGGCTTGTTAGTCTCTCTTAGTGGAGCTATATGGGTGGATTTGGTTTCTTTTGATGGTGACCTCTCAATTTATCTTCCACTCCTAAGTGTAATAGCATTGCATTGTTCCTTTGGATTCACTTTTGTATTGTTAGGAAAAGTTCCTCTTTGTTGGGCATTGATGATCATGGCTAGTTTCCCAATTTGTACTTCATATTTTTTCATAATGGCTCCCATATTGTTGTAATGAGTCTTAATGTTATCCAACCATGAATCAATTTTTTTAAACCTTGCTTTGATCTCATCAATAATAGAAACCATGGCATCCTCAAGTGACATCTTCTTTTTGCTTGGTTGAATATCAAACCCTGGAGGAGGTTGCAACACATTCTTTGTGTTTCCATAAGAAAAATTCTAATGATTTCAAAGCCCTGAATGGTAGTAATTTGGCATATGGAGCATAATATCGTAGTTTTATAGTAATGTGATAAGAAGAGTATCATCCTTAGGGATTAGCAACATACTTTTGAAAAATACTAAAATTATTTTAATCTCAATTTTATCTAGAGAAGTCACTATGGTTGTTGTAATTGGAATTTAAAATAAAATCAATTTAAAGAAAATGTGCAAAAGAAAATAAATATGTTGTTCGAAAATTAAATCATTGGGAAGAAAACTTCTACGAAATCTATTTCACATAATCCCTCACTTTGCTTTACTTATCTAGGTAATTGAATTTAACTTTCTCTATTTGTTAGAAATCTCCAAAAAACATCCAAAAGCTTCTTTTGATAGTAAATTGGAAATATTCTTGTTACTCAACTTACACAAGAGTATGCAATTTAGCAAAGCAAGAAATAGTTTAGATCAATGATTTTAATACTACACAGGTTCATACAAGTCTTTCGATCTCTATATTTACCTATGAAGAATTATTCCAAATCTATCCTATAATTCCCCCTTTTGATAAGAAATCACAAGATTAAAATCATCTAATTAATGGCTAGTTAATTAGAAGCAATAAACTTAGAATAAATTAGAAAAACATGAAAATAAATAATTCAAATTAACATGGAAAATCAAGCATAGTTTGGAATTAGATTACATATTTTTCCTAGAAATAAGAAAATTTAGTTCATGCTAAAAATTAAATTCAACATAAAAAAATTCACTATATATTTTCTTAGAAGAATAGAAAGGAAAATGAATTGCAAAAACAATATGCTTTCACGTTAATCTGTTCTAGCGTTCCTTGTTTTTTCTTTGCCTTTTCTTCTACACTTTATTTTTTTGCTTTTTGTTTGTACTATCTTGGGAAGTATTGGATCCACAAGATGTAAGCAATAAATGTTTTGAACTTGTTCTTTGATGGTTTGCACAATTTTGGTATGTTCTTCTGTCCAACGCTTAGGAACTTTCTTAAACCTATTATGAAGTGGTTTTGCCAACCTATTGATATTGAGACAGAAATTGAGAACATAATTTAAGCTTCCAAGGAATCTTTGAAGCTTGGTTTTATCCATGATCCTATTAGGAAACTTTGTTGTATACTGCAAGGACCTTTCTATAGGAATAATGATTCCATTAAACACATTATATCCAAGAAACCTGTTATTGGTTTGGAAAAGTGTCATCTTTTTGGCAGATAAACTTAGACCACTCTTCTTAATAACAAATAATTTTTGATTAAGGTAATGAATTGGTGTCTCCTCTAATAAATTCAATATGAAAATAAAAAACGCTTAATAAAGCTTGCCAATGAGAAAAACATTGTTTTGATGTAATATTTTGAACATCTTTTTGTAAAATTTCTTTTGTAGATTTGTAATAAATTCTTAGTAAAAAAAAATTAATTTAATAAATATGATTGAAATTTTGAAATACAAGTTACTATTGCTAATACTTCTTTTTTGATAGTGAAATAATTCTTTTGACAATCATTCTAATGGCCAGGGAAAAATTGAACGATGAGTTATTTATCTTTCTAGACTGATTCTAGAATTCCTCCATAGCCAATATCACTAGCATCGATTTCTACTATCTTGGAAAGTATTAGATCCACAAGATGTAAGCAAGAAATGTTTTGAATTTGTGCTTTGATGGTTTGCACAATTTTGGTATGTTCTTTTGTCCAAGGCTCAAGAACTTTCTTAAGTCTGTTATGAAATGGTTTTCCCAACCTATTAATATTGGGAAAGAAATTGGGAACATAATTTAAGCTTCTGAGGAATATCTTAAGATGGGTTTTATTGATGATCCTGTGTGGAAACTTTGTTGTAAACTGCAAGGACCTTTCTATAGGAATAATGGTTCCATTAGACACATAATGTCCAAGAAACCTAATGTTGGTTTGGAATAGAGTCATATTTTTGGCAGATAGAGCCAGACCACTCTTCTTAATAATTTGAAAGAAGGTTTTGAGATGTCGAATGTGTTTTCTGATAGATTTTGAAAATATGAGTACATCGTTAATGCGCACGATACAGAAATTTGAATAAGGATTAAAAATATCATTCATAATCCTTTGGAATTTAGAAGGTGCATTTTTGAGCCCAAAGGGCATGACATTCCATTCATATTGTTTGAAAGGAATAGTAAATTCCATTTTCTATAGATGTTTTGGTTCGATTTGGATTTGCCAGAATCCTAACTTCATATCGAACTTTGGAAATATTGATGAAGAAGGGAGTTTTTAAATAAGGTATTTTTTATTAGAAATTTGGCATCTAATCCATTTCAAGGCCTTGTTGAGGGGTTTGTAGTTGATGACCAATTGAGGTGTTTCTCTCTCAATCTCAGCTACTTTATTGACACATAAGGTCGCACAACTTCACGGTAATATGGATTTTGAGATTAATTTCTTAGATAAGAGATCGTTGATCTCCTTCCTGTAAAATTGTTCGAGGTCAACATTTATTTGGATTGGTCTTGCTTTTGTGGGGATATCTCTATCAAGAAAGGTTGGTTCATATGGTAAGTCTACCATATGTTCTTTTCTATTCCAGAAATCATTGGGTAGATCAGAACAAACTTCTTTTTCAAAAGGTTTTTATATTTTGGAGATTTTATGTTGTATCTCCAGAGTTGAAGTTCTCTTTCAACGGTATGAAATTGAACTTTGGTTTTGAGATAGAGAAGGTCTTTTTTCTCTATGTTTGATAAGAATATAAATCTCATTTTGGTATATGGAATTGGTTTGAATGATATTGAGATTTCTGGTTTTGGGTTCATCAATGAAGAGAAAATAGAGGGTTATCTCATCGTATTTGAATGAAATCTTGTCATGTTGGACAAGATAAGGAGTAATGATATTCATAAATGGTGTGCCTAATATTATGCTATGGTAAATATCAGATACCATTATTAATGGAGTTTTGATCATAAAATTCTTGTTTAGGATGGCAACACCAGGCTTCCCAGTAATGTTCATTCTTGAACTATTAGTTGAGTTGAGTTGCTCGTCCATTTTTTGATGGAATTATATAAGGACAAGTTTTGGGTTGATACAATTGATATCAGTACCTGTATCAAACAACACTGCTATCTTAAGCTTTGATTTGTTTGGAAATACAAGAGTGACTATGATTCTACTTCCTGCTAGTGATTTGCCTGAGATAGTGGAGAAAATTTTCTGGAACCTTGTCCATGTTCTCAAGTACGTGTGCATTGGGTTCACCAATTTTGTCAAGTTCTTCATCAAAATTGCTCTCTTTTATTTGATTACCGATTTTTGTGGTGGAAACCAAAGTTTTGAAGTTTTGAAAGTCGTCCTTAAGTTGGTGAAGTTCTAGCTTAAAGGTTTTAATTTCAGCCTTCAAGTCTTGGATTTGACTTTGTGGCTTTGGGGTTTTATCTTTCTTTCTTTCAAGAATAGCAATGAGGTTGTAATAGCCTATGCTTAATAAAGGAAGTTCAGATGGTTTTGGTTGTACCTGGGTTTTGGCTAGGGTTTTAGTCAAATGTTCTAGATACAATTGGGTTAAATCATGGTCATTTAACCTAAGGATTTTATCTTCAAGTTGATTTTTTTCCTTAGTTAATATGTTGATCTTTATTAAGTGATGGGTTTTTGAGTCTGTGGTTGCTAACTAATCAACATGTACGTTTAAGTCATCAAAGTCCTTAGTCCAAGGTTTAGACTCATATGACGATTCTTCTACCATTAGGGCAGAAATTTTGTTTAATGTTTCTTCCTTGAGGTCTATCTCGTGAAGTTTTTGAATTCTTTTGAAGTAATTTATAGTATGGCCTTTCTTATCACATTTTAAGTATTTTATGTCTTTAAATTTTTGAAAATATTTTTTAGGTTTTTTAGCAAAGCTTTTAAAGGTTTCTTGAAAGGTCGTTTATATGATTTTGAATAAAATTCCTTATGGGGGTTCATCATAAGGTTTTCTATATTTTGAAAATGATTTGTGGGGCTTTGAATAAGATTTTGAAATATGTTGTTTACTGCAGCTTCCACCATGATGTTTGATAGGGGGAAGAGATTTATCAAACTGTTTACAGAATGATTCAATTTCCCTTTTGGAGATTTTAAGCTCATCTTTCATTTGTTTTTGAATTTTCAAATCTTGGCAGTCTTAAAGACCTTGTTTTGGTATGAAGCTGATCAATTCACCATAGGATAGTTAATATATAGGAAGATGTAATTCCCATAAGTTTTGTGAATTTGTTTCTAACCTTGTTTCCTAAGAGTGGAGGAAGTCCTGCTAAGAACTTTTCCTTCCATAAAGATTGATTTGAATCTTCTCTTAACATAACTCTACTATGAAAAGTAGTTTTATAATTTTGAATGTAACTCATCTTCTCACAATGTAAGTTAGAAAGAAGATCAACATTTTTATCTTTTAAATGGGAAGAATCTCCTATAAAATGATTTGATATTGTAAAAAGTAATGTGGAGACTGTGTCCTAAATGGATTCTCTACAATGATCGAATATAGGTTGACCATACTCCCCAGTTAGAATAGCATGAAGATATCTAACTGTTGTTGTTTTGATAGGTGGTGATCCCACCATCCTTTCAAGTTGCCAGAAATACCATCTATTAATAGTTCAATGACTATTTTTTCCAATGTAATAGACTAGGTTTTGTAATCATTTGATGCAATTTTCATTTGTTGTAATGTATTTTATATTTGGTGTTCTGTCATGCCATCTATGTTCCATTCATAGATAGATGATGCATTATATTTTGGCTGTATGACTTGGTTTAGTTGGGTACTAACATCTTGATGTGGGTGCCTAACTTGTGAAGGTTGTTACCAAACTAATTTTTGAATTTGAGGATTCAATTCTAGAGATGATTCCTAAAGGGCTTCCTCGTCAAAGGTAGCAGGTTCTTGATTTTTAAGAACACTAATACTCTGAATTGGATTTTGAGAGGTGTTAGGTGTTTGAGGTGACTCAGAGACAAATGGACCTATTTTGGAATTTGAGTTTTATTGTTCAATTTGAGACTTGTGAATGCCTCTAATGAACTCAATTTGGATAATAATTCTATCTTGGGTGTTTTGGAGACCTAGAAGGGTTTGAACACGAGGTTTTGTACTTTACAATCTACAGTTGTGTAGTAGGTAGAGGGGATGTCAGATTTTTTATTTTTCTCTATCCTAGTAAGTTGCTTACCTAAGGTATCTAGGCTGATATTAGTAAAGTTGTTTTGGGTAACTATATCTTTTAGGTCGGTGACATGGTCTTCCTCGGGGTTTTTAGGGGATATGCTTCAACCGTGGTTTGAGTATATGGAAAATTAATTGGTCTCAATGAAGGATTTTAGCCTCGATTGTACCATCTGGAGTTTTCCATATTGATGTTCTATGTTTTGTGTTGACCATGTCAATGGTTTTAACTGGTTCAACATTTTTAGTATCTTCGATTATCGCGGCTTGGAGGTTTCTACCCTTTTTTGAGTAATGTAACTCAATCCAATCAAAGAATGTGATATTTTTTTGGTAATGGTTAACATATATGTGATGTTTTCTCTTGATGCTTGCTTGTTTTGCTTCAGAGTATTTTTTGATAAACTATGTGTTGATATGACTATTATGTGAAAATTCAATGTCTAGACGTAGGGTTTCTATATCTAGTAGTTCAAATTCCTTTTCTAAGACATTAATTCATGTGCTTGAGTCACATTAAGTGATGGGGCCTGAGACATGGTAGGTGATGATGAAGGTGAATCGCTCATCTTCTGTGTTGAGTCAATGATGTAGATTGGTGTAGGTACTGGTGTACTAAAGTCTACTCCGTTAATTACTGTTGTCCAAGGAAAATCTAAGGTTGATTTCCTAGGTATGATTTTGAGAGGTATTTTTTGAGATGATAAGTGAGAGATATCTACCGATGAAACAAAAGAATACCTCGAACTTGTGACTCTGTCAAAGCTTATCTTAACACTACCATTGTTATATTGGGTGATATTCCTAAGCTGGGTATTTTTTTTCAGGTTCTTGATGTTCAGACTCTGGTTGAGTCACACCTTCAAGGAGTCATTCATTTGGTAAGGTGATTTAGTTCCAAGTAATAGGTTTTGGAATAACTTTGTTGGATCTTGTGAGATCCATTTGTAGGAGGAGTGTTTCTCCCTTTTTTGACTGATGAATGTGTTCGGTATTGAACGCAGACATCATTTCTTTGTAATGCACTCTAAAGATTAATGCAATTGAGATGGATCCTAATTTCATGTAATAATTATGGGTTTTAATTTGTAATGTGAGTGAATCCATTATATTTTGGTCACTTAAAGAGACTGTAAAATTAGGAAAATAATCAAATGATATTGGTCCCAAATGGAGACTTGACTCAACTGTTCCCAATAGAGAATCCTAGAAATTGTTGAATCTAACATCTCGAAGAATTGCTAGGATTGATGTGTTTAGACCTTCTTTGGTTAAGGGTTTTAATCCAACTTGGACGATAATCCTATATGAACATAATTCAAATGTTTGTCAATATATTTTTGTAATAATTCTTTTGAAAGCAGTTGAATAATTTCAAAAGGTGAAGAGAGTTGAATGTTACTCTCTATAGTTTTAATAATGTAGTTGGTTTTGAAAAGATTCATCATCTTTGTTTTATAAATTTGATCCTTGTGCATATTGGGAATCTTTCAAGTATCAATTGATTTTGAAAAGTTTTCAATAGTAAGATTATCAGTACTAATAATATTTTTGTTCCTCGAAGAGGAAGATGATGATTTTGATGCAGACGTAGAAAGTGGAAAACTGAAATTAGACATTTTACTTTTTTTTTTGCTAAAAATGGAAAGTTAAAATTGGTTAATTTTAAACTTAGAAAATTAAAACTAAAGCTTAAAGCGAGAGGTTGTAAACTTACAAAAATTAACCATCAATATAATATCTTTACTTGTTAATAACGACTTCTTAATATTTAATATTACTTATTTTAATTAATTATTGATATGCTTAATTATAATTTTGAAATTAAGTCAAGGAAATATTCTAAATTTTTATACAGAAAATATTTGTTATTTTATTATTGTTTTAGTTCTCTTCTACTAGTATACTTGTAACTAAAAGAAACCATCAGCACTTATAAGGAATTATCGCTCTAACAAAATCACTCATAATTAGGACTTACTTACCCACTCTCATTGCTCTCAAGCTTTCATACCCATCCTCTCAAGCTTGTTTTGTTATTTCTCATTTCTTCTTTTATTTTCTACATTTCAATCTTAATATCTATATTTTGTTTGAAAGACTTATAGTCGGCTAAGCTACCTAATCTATAAATATAATATGTTTGTTTATTAATCTTGTTGTCTCATTATTTAGTATAAACTGCGTGAGTTTTCGTTGCTTTTGTTTTTTTTTCCACCTTTCCTTTTAGATTTAGATAAATCTTCATTTAAATTTGATTTCAATAAATATTAATTTAAATTTGAGATAAATCTTCATTTAAATTAGAGAGCCCTTAGACAATATTCTTTTAAAATTTTGGATCTTCATTTTCTTCAAATCTACAATAAAATTTAAATAATAATAACGAAGTTTAAAATCAATAAAAAAAATTAGACTAAAGCTAAAGTTGAGAAGTGATAAATTATGTCAAATTAAGCAATTCATAACATACAATCATGTGTAATTAGTATAATGAAAAAATAAATAAGAATTTGACACACGATATTTTAGGTGAAAACAATCTAAGTCACAACAATGACTTAAAAGGAAAATCACTGGCCTACAAGAGCATATAACTATCTACTATGAAAATCAATTTTCAATTACAAGGCCAAGTCTTATACTAACCTCCATGTTAAAGTCCCAAAATTAATCTACTTACAAACCGTTGCTTTCCTTTATAGTCTTCACAAGAAAGGTGTTTGGATTTAGACCAACATTTTGATAAACTCAAGTCACGAGAGCAATCGAACTCGTTCAACCTACACATGAAAGCTTTATTAAAGTTAAATAATCAAATCAAATAATTGTGATATTACACATACAATTATTTGATCCAAGCATTCAAGAACATAATAAATAAGAAGCTATATGAACATATAATCAAAATATCATAAATATGATATTGTTTTTGCAAAACATTTTGTGAGAGAGAGAAAGCACAAAAATAATTAGAAAATTATAAGGAATGTGGTTGAAGATAACAAAAAGCAATGAGTTTTATTTATATAAAAATTAAAACCCTAATCCTATGTACACTACTAAAATAGTGATATCTTGTCTCAACAATTTAGCCTCAGTCTTTTTAAAAACCAAAGTCATAGGGTTTCGATCATGGTCTAATAAAATATGTGACCATAGTGTATACAGATAACCTCAATTTTTATCAACCACTGTGACCATAAGTTAAACTAAAAAAATTACTTAAATATAAACAAACTTATATAATCACAATTATTAAATGGAGCGCAAGCTTGTGGTTAGTTTTTCTTTTCTTTTTTTCCCTTTCTTTTCATTTTTTTTCCTGGTCGTTCAATTTGTATAGTATGAAATTATTTAGTTCAATTATTTGTTGAATGCAGGTTCTGTCAAATATTTTCTTTGTTAGCTATGTTATATAATATGATGATATTATAAACATTTGTTCTCTTCAGCTATTGTCCTGGGAATTCTGTGCAAAACATCAAGAGGTGTTCTTGCGTCGAATCATGGTTGTACCTCAGGTGAGTATTCTTTCTAGTAATTTGTATACTTTAAAAATTTGTGAGTTAGTCCAGTTAGTTTGTCTCCAATGTAACACTTCTTATTTGGATGGACAATTTTATTTGAATCATCAATACAATGCAAATTGTGTGGCAGGGATAATATAGAAATACTTTATATCTCAAAGATTTGATATCATAATGACCTAACCAGTTTATATTTACCAAAGGCATTAATTAGACAAAATTAGCATTTTTTATCAAATAGGTTTGATAAAAGTGACAAGGCATGGACGGTTTTTAGGTAAGAGTACAATTGTTGGAAGAGTTGTCAAGGAAAGTTACGGTGCAGCCAGACAACAACATACCTTTATGGTACGGATTAAGGTTACTCTTTTTTGTTTAGTTCATTTTACTATGGTTTTCATGTTGGGATTTTCTTTACTTTTCAAAATATTTGAGTACTATTTATTGGAATGTTGGATGATTTAATGCAGGATATTGATAACTGATACTTTGACCTCTGATCCATTGCTTTATTTTTGAATTTCATTAATCAAATATTTGACTACTATGTATTTGTTTAATTGGTAATAATTTATCTTTCTGATTCTTGTCTCTATTCTGCAAGGTTGAAGTCTTATGAAGTAGGGGCATTAAGAAGTTGCAGCTACTCTTTCCTTTGCTTGTGAAGGGCCGCAATCTCTATAAGATGAGAACTTTCAGACAGGTGAGCTGTTAATGGAATAACCTCATTTTTTTTATTTGTCAAGTGAGGTGGTTATTGGGTAGGTAATGTATCCAATGTACGATCAAGATATTGCTTTTTCCACCTACTAGTGTTGGAGCAATGAAACTCAAAGATTGGAAGTGCTTACCGAAAAGCACAACAAATGTACAACAACTAGGCTTATGAGAGAAAAGAAGAAACCAAAGAAATGGAATGCAAAAAAAAGGTAATAATGGGAAGGTGCACGTTTATATGCATGTGTACTTTGTTCTTCTAGGTGATATATTGAGGATGCTCATCTGCACCTTTTTTTTGTTTGTAAGAACACATTCTTGCTTGTAAATGATTCACACTTGTAGAAAAGTATTTGACTATGTTCTTTCTACCTTCGATGTTGATATTAGGCTTGAAGTGTTAGAGACTCAATTCAATCCAAAAACGTTCATAAAACCATATGAACTCATAATTTAAATGCAGCGGAAACAAAATTGGATTGAAAACATACCTCCTGCCATTGTTTAAATTTCAGCACTTACACGGGAATTCCAATGGATTTTCTATTCGATGCTTTCACTGGTTTCTCACACTTATTCTCTGCGTATTAATGGTGTATCTGAATTGTTATGCAGTTAATAGTGAGAGGACCCGAGACTTTATTAAGGTTCTTCCATCAATAACCTCGTTCGGTTTCGGAACTGACGTACGATTCCGACGAAACCGAACCGTCACCACGGTTCACTAACATTGCACCACTCTGATTTACATTCTCTCACTTGGTGCAAACGTTAAGCAAAATTCTCTTGAGTAACAAAACACATGAATCATATCGATAGGTCCTCTAAGAGCGAGTATTATCTTCCATGTATTACAATGTATTTAGTTTCTCAAGTACTATACTTTATGTGGTAACTAAACTTAATGAATAAATCCTATATTTATTCTTGGTCCAATATAAATTTTCTCAAATAAATTAAGGTGCACATGAATATGAGAAAATATCACAATATGTAAGAGTTTCATTAATTAATTGTATATATACATTTACAAAGTGGAACCAATTCCCATTTTCTCTACATGATCCTTGAATTTCATTGGTGGCATGCCTTTAGTCAAAGGATCAGCAATCATCAACTCAGTGCTTACGTTCTCAATGACCACTTTCTTTTCCTTAACACGTTCTCTTATGGCCAAGTACTTAATGTCGATGTGCTTACTACGACTACCACTTTTGTTGTTCTTAGCCATAAATACAGCAGCTGAGTTGTCACAGTATAATCTTAATGGCCTAGAAATAGAGTCAACTACTCTAAGCCTAGAAATGAAACTCTTTAACCATACATCATGCGATGTGGCCTCAAAACATGATACGAACTCAGCCTCCATAGTGGAGTAGCAGTCAAGGACTGTTTCGCACAACTCCACCGGCAAGCATGAAAATGTAACCAGATGTTGATTTTCGTGAATCAATACAACCAACAAAGTCCGCATCGGAGTAGCCAATTACTTCCAGTTCATCGATTCGTCTATACATGAGCATATAATCCTTGGTTCCTTGTAGGTACCTCATCACTTTCTTTGCACCTTTCCAATGGTCAACACCTGGATTACTCTGATACCTCCCTAGCATCCCAACAACAAATGCAATGTCAGGTCTGGTATAGACCTGAGCATACATCAGGCTTCCAACAGCTGAAGCATATGGAATGGTTTTCATCTGTTCTCTTTCAAAATCATTCTTTGGGAATTGGTCCAAATTGAACGTATCACCCTTCACAATGGGAGCAACACTTGGTGAACAATCCTTCATCCGAAATCTCTCTAAAACTTTATTGATATAGGTTTCCTGAGACAAACCCAAGACACCTCGAAGTCTATCTCTATGGATCTTAATGCCAATGACATAAGATGCCTCACCCATATCCTTCATATCAAAATTTTTAGAGAGGAATTGTTTTACCTCATGTAGCAAACCCATATCATTGGCTGCAAGCAAAATATCATCCATATATAGCACCAAGAAACAAATCTTACTCCCACTAACTTTCTGGTATATACATTGATCCATGACGTTCTCTTCAAAACCAAATGAAGTGATGACGTTATGGAATTTCAAATACCATTGCCGGGAAGCTTGCTTTAATCCATATATGGATTTATTAAGCTTACAAACCAAATGCTCACCATCACTAGAGAAGAATCCTTCTGGTTGTTTCATATAAACCTCTTCCTCTAGGTTACCATTAAGAAAAGCCGTTTTCACATCCATTTGTTGCAAATCCAAATCAAAATGGGCAACCAATGCCATGACCACACGAAGTGAATCTTTCTTAGATACAGGAGAAAATGTCTCCGTGTAGTCGATTCCTTCCTTTTGAGTGAATCCTTTGGCAACGAGTCTTGCCTTATGTCTCTCAATTTTGCCTTGTGAGTCTTTCTTTGTTTTGAAGACCCATTTACATCCAATGGCTTTCACACCATCAAGCAACTTGACGAGATCCCAGACTCGGTTAGATGCCATAGAATCCATCTCTTCTTTCATGGCATTGTACCATAAGTTCGAAACCTCAGAACTCATGGCCTATGAAAACGTCTCAGGATCAATTTCAGCTCCAACATTATAGTCACATTCTTGTAGATACACAACATAATCATTAGGGATCACTGATTTCCTTACTCTAGTAGATCTTCTTAATGTTGCATCAACATTCTCCTGAGGAGCAAGATCATGTTGTTCAACTGGTTGTTCAATAGTTGTAGGCATCTGTTGAACTTCAACATCTACTGGATCAGGATCAACAGCTTATGGTACTTCCAAGACTAGTTCTTCAACATGCATTTGTACTCGAGGCATGTTGTTAACAATAACGATCAATCCATTACTTGAAGTGGCATATTGAGCATCTGAATGATCTTTCTCAGAACCAATGCCCTGGGATTGATCGCTCCCACTAATCAAGTAATTCTTAAGAAATTTTGCATTTCTTGATTCCACAAACCTAGTGTTGTGAGATGGACACTAAAATCTATAACCTTTAGACCATTCGGCATATCCAATGAAATACCCACTAATAGTCCTTGGGTCCAGCTTTTTCTCTTGTGGATTATAAATCCTCACTTCAGACGGGCATCCCCAAACGCGCATATGTTGCAAACTCAGTTTCCAACCTTTCCATTATTCAAATGGTGTCTTTGAGACTGCCTTGGTTGGAACTCGGTTTAATATATACATAACCGTCTTTAAAGATTCAATCCACAAGGATTTAGGAAGATTGGAGTTGCTAAGCATACTTCGCACCATGTCCAATAGTATTCGGTTTCTTCTTTCTGCTACACAATTCTGGTCTGGTGAACCAGGCATAGTGTATTGGGCAACTATCCCATGTTCTTGAAGAAACTTAGCAAACGGACCAGGCGCTTGTCCATTCTCAGTGTATCTACCATAATATTCACCACCTCTATCTAATCTCACGATCTTTATTTTCTTTCCACATTGTTTCTCTACTTCAACCTTAAAGCTTTTGAAGGCATCCATTTCTTCGCTCTTATTATGAAGCATATAGAGATACATATATCGAGAAAAATCATCAATAAAGGTGATAAAATATTTTTGACCTTGAATGTCCATGTCTGGACAACATATATCCGTATGTATGATTTCTAATATGTTTGAACTCCTATTGGCACCTTTCTTTGACTTGTTAGTCTGCTTTCCCTTAATGCAGTCCACACATGTCTCAAAATTAGTAAAATCTAGAGTACTAAGTACCCCATCTTTCACTAATCTTTTAATTCTTTCTATGGAGATATGTCCTAATCTCCTATGTCATAACGTAGAAGAGTCATCGTCAATAATACACCTTTTAGTTTCAGCTTGAACATGCATAGCATCATGAGTGGCATTATTTCGTAAATTAATGCAGTAAAGACCATCAGAAAAAATACCATTCCCAACACAATCAGATTTATTAAATAAACTTAAAGATGTTTCTGAAAAGTGAAAGGAATAACCATAAGGTACAAGTCTTGAAATTGAAATCAAGTTTCTAGAGAAACTTGGAACATAAAAGGTCTTTTCTAATATTAAAATAAAACCACTACTTAAAATCAAATTGCATGTCCCTACAGCCTCCACATGTGAGCTCATCTTGTTACCGGATAAGATGTATTGCTCACTTCCCACTGGCTTCCTTAGATTTTGCATACCCTGTAAGGAGTTTGCAACATGGATTGTAGATCCAGAATCAATCCACCAGGTGTTAATATTAACATTAACCATATTAGATTCATAACAAACAAACGAGGTTGGATTACCTTTATTCTCAAGCCATTTCTGGAATCTGATACAATCCTTCTTCATGTGTCCTTTCTTTTTACAAAAGAAACACTTGGATTCTTTCTTTATATCATCCTGAGGTGGAATTATCCCCTTTCCTTTATGCTTGTATTGAGATTTTCCTTTCTGGTACGTTGTAGCCAACATTGCACTTTCACCAAATTCCATAACAAGCCTCCCTTCCTCTTGAACACACATGGTCATTAGTTCATTGATTGACCATTTATCCTTATGTGTATTGTACGAGATTTTGAATGGCCCATACTGATGTGGGAGAGTGTTAAGGATATAGTGCACCAGGAAGGATTCTGACATCTCAACCTCGAGATGCTTAAGTTGAGCCGCAATATCCCTCATTTGCATAATGTGCTCGCGCACACCTTTCACACTGGTGAGTCTTAAAGAAGAGAACTTCATAATAAGGGTGCTTGCTAAAGCCTTATCTGAAGTGATGAATTGATCATAAATGGCCTTTAGCAAGTCTTGAACATTGGTATGCTGATCAACGGAACCACGAATACCAGCAGAGATTTTAGTCTTAATGAACATCATACTAAGGCGATTAGATCGTTCCCATTGTTCATAAAGCATGATATTCTCTGGAGTACTGGTTTGAGTAATTTTAGGTGGTTCGTTTTTCCTAATAGCATAATCAATATCCATCCACCCTAATTGAAGAAGAATTCTTTCCTTCCATATTTTATAATTATCCCCTTTTAGATCGGGAATATCACAGCGGATATCAGAGAAATTTACAGGTTGAGAAGCTGCAATTAAAGATTATATGCTTATTAAAATTTGAGGCCTAAACTATAGTCATTCTTTACTAATGTAAATCATGAATAATATGAATCTAGTGACATAAAACTTGCCTGTGGGCTAAAGTTTTAATTCAATTAAATTCATCCTAACTTTACGATAAAACTATCAAATTATGTTCCTTTTCCTAATCCCTGTGGGTAAATTAGAAAATATAATTTGATATTATATCCTAATTAATCACACAAAAATATAATAAAAATTCCTGTGGGATAAGATTTATTATATTACATATGATTAATTACAATTAATATTTATTTTCTAAATATGATCCTAAATAAACTTTATTATAGTTTTAATTAATTAAAGATACTGTGGCTACTCCCTAATTAATTAAACTATATGAATCACTTAAATATTAATTAAATCCTTATGCTCAATTATTCCATAAAACCATAAGCATTATTAATTTAATTTCAATTGTGTAAATATTATTTATCTTAAATTGCATATAGGACAATAAATTATATAAACAAAAAATAAATAATATAAGCACTAATTAAATTCATAAGAGCCATTAATTTAATTATGCATAAATTATTTAACTAAATTTTATATGTATAATTAATTGTAAAATTTATACATATAAATACACAAAACAAATAATTTAAGCATAATGTATTTAAATAAAATTTTAATGTCCCAAAAATTATTTAAATAAATATTATACATATGATAAACATAAATTAAAATTATATTCGGAGTTTATTTGTATTTTATTAAAATCAAATTACAACTACATGTTTAAAATCAAATCAGAATCTATTTGTAATGTAAGAATAATTACAGCCCAATGGAAGGTCTCGCTTATGCCAACCATTGAAGTCTGGGTTCAAATCCCAGTTAAAGCATATTTTTTTTGTTTGTTTAAAAATCAAACCCTGAATATATATAAATATAATTTTGATACTATAATAAGTGAAATATTTGTTGCAGCCCACTGGATGAGACTATTTAAAGTTTTAAGTAGGACCCGTGTTCGAGTCCCCAAGATAGCGTGTGTTTTGATTTTTTTTTTTTAATAAACTTCATCTTCAACCTCTAGCCGGGTCAATCCGACCCGTTTTTACACTAACGGATACCCGGCCGTATCTTTCTATTCCGGCGACGGAATCCAGCGTTCTTTTTATCAAAATTCTCAGAATTTAATTTCCGAGTGATTCATGATATTAATTTTAAGTAAAAATTTCATTTTAAACAAAAAGTTAATTAATGAAGGAAATAAATACCCACGACAAATTGGATTTATTTTCTTCATTGTTTTTCAAGTTTAATTTTACAAAATCATTTAAAAATAAATATTGAAACACTTTATAATTTCCATATGCATAAAAACAATCAATATAAAAAACCCAAAATTTCAGTTCTCGTGAAACAACAGAGCAAAACAGAGTTGTTTTTCAAACGACTCTGATACCAAATGTTAGAGACTCAATTCAATCCAGAAACGTTCATAAAACCATATGAACTCATTATTTAAATGCAGCGGAAACAAAATTGGATTGAAAACATACCTCCATTGATTAAATTTCAGCACTTACACAGGAATTCCAATGGATTTTCTGTTCGATGCTTTCACTGATTTCTAACACTTATTCTCTGCGTATTGATGGTGTATCTGAATTGTTATGTAGTTAATAGTGAGAGGACCCGAGACTTTATTAAGGTTCTTCCATCAAGAACCTCGTTCGGTTTCGGAACCGACATACGGTTCTGACGAAACCGAACCGTCACCACGGTTCACTAACATTGCACCACTCTGATTTACATGAAGAATCATAACAAATTTCCATGATGCTTCTGGTTTCCTTTACAGGGACGTGGATACCCTGATATTTCCACACCAAAGGAAGATTCAAGAAAATGGTGGCTTGCTTTCGATATACATCAATTGTTGTTCTTTCTGGATACCTTCCGCCTTCAAAATTGGATTTCAACAATGCAAAACATAAATGGATACAAAAATAAATAGATGAGGTGTTTTCATTAGAATTTTAAAATGTTTGGAATTTGATTATAGTTATCACTGCTTATAGGTGATTAATATGTTGATACTGATATATCATTGATCGGGCAGAGCTTCTATTTTCTGAAGCACTGAATGCTCTTCACAAAATATTGCAGAAAAGATCTGGTACTTGATGGCAAAATAATGGCAAACCTCAGGATATGTTTTTGTAATATTTTCTACATACTATCACAAACTTTGGAATACTTTGTTTAGCTAGCTAGTAATACTTTGTTAATATAATATTACTTTTAATATTATAATTGATAAATTTATTGTAATTTATATTGAAAAATGGGGTTAGTTGAAATATATATGTTCATGGTTTAAATGTAGCTGAGACAATAGACATAACATTTGGTCACATTCTTATAAAAGATCAAGAAGATCGTGACCAAATGGTATGTCTATGGTCTCAATATTTTATAAGATCGAGACCAAATGCATGTCTATGGCCTTAGTCTTTTAAAAAACGTGACCAAATAGTATGCTTATGGCCTCGGTCTTTTATAAGATTGTGACCAAATGGTATATCTATTGACAAAGTCTTATAAAAGATCGAGACCAAATGGTATGTCTATAACCTCAATTTTTAATAAGATCATGATCAAACGGTATGTATGTGGCCTCAAACTTATAAAAGACCATGACTATATGGTATGTCTATGGCCTTGGTTAAAAAATGAGACCATATGTAAGAGTCTATGATCTCTCACATTTAGGCCTCGGTTTTTATAACTACCGCCATAGATCTACAGTCACAGTTAAAAACAAAGGTCATATATCAATTTTGTAGTAGTGCTATGCAATTGATAATATGTTTTATATTACAAAAATGATTAGTAATACTCGTTAATCAAGAAGGCTCCTATTTAAAAAATAGTTTATTTTTAAGTATTTTCATTGAGATTTTAAGCTATCTCTTGGGCTATATCTTATCCAATATTTTACCTTATATCTTATCCCCTATTTTAGCCTATATCTTATTCTAGATTTTAAGCTATATTTTATCCAATATTTTAGCCTATCATTTAGGCTATATCTAAGCCTATATTTTAGAACATAATTTAAAAACATTTAAGCACATTAAATAAAAAACTAAATGGTAATTTTATAAATTGACTAGAGTTTAAATAAATATTTTAAGTTGAAAACTTACGAGCTCAATCAATCAAGCCAATAGGTTAATCTATTCAAACCCTTTTCAATTGATCTAGCAATGATTAATAAAAAAATTGAGAGTAGGAAAATCAAACACGATCAATTCTCGATCGATCTAACCTATTCGATTGATTGACCCAGTACTCGATCGATCAACTAAAATATATACCAAATGTTCCTAAGTGTATAATATGTATTCTAACGTGCATTAGGATGAGTATATACCTAAAACATATTGACTTAAAGCTTGGAAGTTTCTTTGACTTGAATAGTAGACAAGAAAACATGCCTAGAAACTAGTTTATGTTTAAACTTTTTGTTCACGAATATTGTTAGACACTAATATACCTTACAAACTAGTATAATTTTTTTTTTCAATTAAAACTCCCTATAATCATGGTGAGTTTTCAATGATAATCAATAAATGAATTCTTCTTTGATCGATGTTGAAATTGATTAATTGATAAACTAAAGAAATATATATACCAAAATTTTAATTGATAACTTTCCTTCTTTGCGCTTGAGATTAAAAAATTGATAAACGTAAGGTAGATATATTCTTTATTATAAATCAAGATTTGACTCATCTTTAATTTATAATTAAAGTTATTTTTCAACCATATAATTTAATACAAATCAATGAAATTAAAATAGACTCTTATTCATTTTATACAACTAAGCACATATGATGTGTCTAATACTTAGTTCTAAATTTTTTTAAATCATAAATCAAAATTTAGCTCATCATTAATTTATGATTAAAGATCTAAATATTATGAATAAGAAGTAAATCTAAACTTTTAATTATTTAAATTAGAAAACTATTCTTCCAACCATTGGAAGCAGAGACTAAAATTCCACATATAGATTTTAAAGAGAAATAAAAGATATAACAATTAAATTTCCCATTTTCGATAAAAATGATTTAAATCTCTGAATGAATTGGCACTATCTTCTTCAAATCTTTGTATCATCTTTATATTTAGAGGATTTTCTCTCTCTATATCTTTACATGGTGGTGAAATGGATAACCTTAAATCTACCCTAAAACTACTTCGAACGACTAGAGGAAAAAAATTGTAAACTAAAAAACTATTCTATTCTTATCTATGACTCTAGTGTGTTGAAATAACCGAAAATGAGTCCTATCTATAGTTGAAAATAGGAGAGAAAAGTGATGAATGAGTCACAAGACCGACATTACAAATACTGATCTTGTGAAATACCCTTTGTGGTTTTATTATTTGTAAAACTCTCACAAATGCATGAATCATTTTATAAAAAATGATAAGTATACTCCCAAGGTTGATTTAAGGAAGAAATATATGTGATTTTCAATTTATTATTCAAAATCTTAAAAATGAAATTAAATCCTAAACATTCTGTCACAATATTTTGGTTTTTGTGTTCTAATATAATGACATAATATAAATAAACATAGATATAGATTCAATAAATAATACTGCAAAATTTTATCATTTATAACAGTAGAGTATTTAATGATATAATAATTAAGTTAACTATGCTCATATTATTTAGGTTATTAAGGATATCAATTGATAATTATTGATTCTCTCTTTTTTATATGAATACCACCTTTAGTGGGGTTAGATATTCTTTGCTAATTAAAAAAATCAATTAACATCTATGGGTGGGGTCGATAACTAATTTTATTAATTAAATTAATTCCCTTCTTTTTTCTAAGAGATTTAAAATGAACCATTTAAATGCCACCTTTGGTAGGGTTAGACATTTTAAACTTTAATCAAGGTGTCTAAATTAAACCTAAGAATTTAATTATTTAAGTACTAAATTTCAAGTTTTAAAATCATTATTGAAAATATGTTGTCAATATATTTTCAAATATTAATTCTTATAAAAAAATTTGAAATAGAGTTTCACTCTAACTACTGAGCGATTATACCAACAAATAAAAGATCACTACTTTAAATTAGAACGGATAATTAAACCTTAAAATCTAATTTTTAGATTTAAGTTTGTAATGAAAAATAATATATTTCTCTCTAACATCCTTAATATAAAATCTTGAATTTTTCAAAATCAATTTATTTTATAGAAATGTTCTATCTATTTAATATTTTGCAAACAAAACAACATTATTATTATATCATATTTATAAATAGCTAGCTATGTTAAATTTAATCATAAAAAAATTAAATATATCATATAAGAATAAAACATAAAAATACAATTGTAAAGAATCCATTAAAATTATACCTTAATAGAATCCTTATAACAGTTTGATGCTAATTCTATTCCTAGAATACCTCCAAACGGATTTGCATATCTGTTTATTGAATCAAAAACTAAAAATTTATAAAAACATAGCTAGTTCTTATCAAAAAGAGAACTTAAAAAAAAAACTAAAAGCTAAAAACAAAAAAATGAAAACTATCTAGAGAGAGAAAGTGCTCAAAATATTTCAAAATTTGAATTTGGACGCGTTTGGACAGGTGAGTGACGTATGGGGCGCGAAAATCTCAGTAGATGGGCGGTTGATGCATGGCACGTTATAGGCATATGCTGGCGCACGCGGATGGGCATATATAGGCAGGTGGATGATTGGCGTTGTGTGGTGCATTGAGCACATTTCTTCGTGCGATTGGGTGGATGTTCGAGCGATTTAGGCCTTTTTGACCCATTTTGTCCAATTTTTCCATCTTTTTGACTTTTCCTCATTTAGTTTCTCAATATATTTGTGATGTATTTCCTCTAGTATTTTTTTTCTTCAAGTCTTTAAGTTATTTTCGAACTAAAATATGATAAAATAATATAAATATAAATCTATTTAATCAATTGAAATACATTAAATCATGGTAATTTTAGTGCTTTTTAAGTGATGAGTGCTCAAAAAGCACTAAAATAACCATGATTTTATGCACATTAATAAATTAAAAATATATATATTTATATGTTTTATCATATATTTATATAAATTTGTCTTTTTCGGAATCATGGGTATTTTTATTGTTTTTCAGGTATTTTGGCTTAAAAATGCAACTTAAAGACTCAAAGAAGAATACTGGAAGCAATACATCACAAATATATTAATAAATAAATGCGGAAAGGTCGACAAATATGGAAAAATTGGACAAAATGGGTCAAAAAGGTCAAAAATGTCAAAAAGGAGAAAAACGCGCCGCCGCGCCGCCCAGCCGCCGCGCCCCAGCACCCAGCTCCGCCCAAACTGCGCGCGGTAATGTTCATGCGCGCAGCACTGCGCGCGCGGGTTACTGTTCATGCGCGCAGCACTGCGCGCGGGTTACTGTTCACGCGCGCGCCGACACTCATTTTTCACGTGCAGCCGCCCCATGACGTCATGCTGACGTCATCAATGACGTCAGCATTTCCATTACGCGTTTTTACATTTTTTTACTCATTTTTTCTCTCCATCCTCACCTATAAATACCCCCCTTCCCTTCATTTCAAAATCACACCTTAAAAACACACTTCTCTCTTATTTCTTTCTCTCTTTTCTTAGATTTTTAGGTTTTTTTAGTTTTTCTTAGTTTTTAGTTAATTTCTCTTAGTTTTAGAGTTCTTCCCTTTTTGGGAAGAACTAGTTATGTTTTTGTAATATTTTAGCTTTTTGATTCAATAAATGGGAGTGCAAATTCTGCTTGGAGTTTTTCCAGCAACGAGAATAGCGTCGATGTTCTGTAAGGATTTTATTTTCTTTACAGTTATTTTTATGCTTTATTCTTACATGTTATATTTAATTTGTCTGTGGTTAAATTTAACTGTGCTGGCTATTTAGTAAACATGATGTAATAATAACGTTGTTATGCTTGCGAAATATTAAATAGGTAAAAATCTCTAAAATGAATTGATTTTGTTTTTATTCATGATTTTATATTAAGAATGTTAGAGAGAAATATATTATTTTTCATTACAAACTTAAACCTGAAAATTAGATTTTAAGGTTTAGTTATCCGGTCTGATTTAGAGTAGTGCTCTTTTATTTGATGGTACAATCGCCCGGTAGTTAGAGTGAAGCTCTATTTCAAAAGTTTTTATAAGAATTATTATCTGAAAATGTATTGACGACATGTTTTCGGTAGTGGTTTTAAAACTTGAAAGTTAGTACTCAGATAACTAAATTCTTGGGTTTAATTTGGACACCTTGAATAAAGTTTAAACTGTCTAACCCCACCAAAGGTGGCATTTAAATGGTTCATTTTCAATCTCTTAGAAAAAGGAATTAATTTAATTAAGCATATTAGTTATCAACCCCACCTATAGGTGTTAATTGATTTGTTTAGTTAACAAAGAATATCTAACCCCACCAAAGGTGGTATTCATACAAAAAAGGGAGAATCAATAAATATCAATTCATATCCTTAATAACCTAGATAATATGAGCAAGCATAATTAACTTAGTTATTATATCCATAAATACTCCGCCATTATAAATGATAAAATTTGCATAAATGTTTATTGAATCTATGTTTAATTTTATGTAATTAGATTAAAAACACAAAACCCCAAAATATCGTGACAGGATGTTTAGGATTTAATTTCGTTTTTAAAAGTTTGAATAATAAATTAAAAACCACACACATTCCTTCCTTAGATCGACCTTGGGAGTATACTTATCATTTTCTACGAAATGATTCGTGCACTTGCGAGAGTTTTATAAACATTAAAACCAAAGTATTTGCGAAGATCGGCGATGCCGGTTTTCGTTCATCAAGTTTTTGGCGCCGTTGCCGGGGAAGGAATAACGGTTTTTAAATTATTTATCAAAATTTTAAAAACATTTTTGTGCTGTAAATAATTGTGATTTTTTTTGTTTTAATAGAAAAAATAATAATCAAATTTCAAATTTCATAAGAAAAAAAAATTAAAAAATTAAAAAAATTAAAAAATTAAAAATTAATTTTTTTTTAAATTGTAAAATAATTTAGAAATTTGAAATTTGAAGTAAAAAATTTTACCGTTCATGAATAGTAAAAAAAAAAACAAAATTTAATTAGTAAGAAATAAGAGAGCGTGAATAGTGAAATAAAATTATCGTTCATGAATAGTAAAAAAAAAAAACAAAAAACAAAAAAAAAACAATTTAATTAGTAAGAAATAAGAGAGCGTGAATAGTGAAATAAAATTACCGTTCATGAATAGTAAAAAAAAATTTAAAATTCAAAAATTTTAAGTTAGTAAGAAATAAGATAGCGTGAATAGTAAAATAAAATTACCGTTCATGAATAGTAAAAAAAAAAATTTTAAATTAAAATTTCAAAAATTTTAAAGAAATAATATAGCGTGAATAGTAAAATTACAGCTAAAAAAATTAAAAAATTAAAAAAAAAAATTTAATTTTAATTTTAATTTTCCTTTACCTTTTTCAATTTTCCTTTATTTTTATTTTAGTTTTTTTTATTTTATTTTATTTTACTTTATTTTATTTCAATTTCAATTTAATTTAATTTTTATTTTTATTATTTTTTTTCTATTATTATTTTTTTTATTTTTTTTCTCTCTTAATTTTTATTTAACTTAATTAACTTAGATTTTTACTAAATTAATTAACCTTGATTTTTAATTAACCTAACTTAATTAACTTAGATTTTTACTAACTTAATTAACCTAGATTTTTAATTAACCTAACTTAATTAACTTAGATTTTTTTTAACTTAACTTAATTAACTTAGATTTTTACTTCACTTAACTTAATTAACTTAGATTTTCTAACTTAATTAACTTAGATTTTTACTTAATTGAACTTAATTAAATTTAATAGCATGAAAAGTAAAGATCTAAGGGAGTTCTGTCTAGGAGACTAGTTCCTGGATGCCTTTGTGCCACTAGTCTTTCCTGGGAACGTTGTTCTGTCTAGGAGGATGGTTTTTAAGGAGCCTTTGCCCCACCATTCTTTCCTGGGAACACTCTTGGTTAATACTGATTATGTTATTTTAACTTAAAAAAAATAAAATAAAAAAAATTCTGAAACTATCTCCAAAATTTTAAAGTCTTAATTACAATCTCAAGAGTTAGTTTCTTTATTTGATCTAGGTACAATTATGTTTTGATGCCTTAAATTATTTGATTTGCACCTAGATGTGGGTTATCTAAAACCCTCAAGCATGCCCCTAGTTTTTGGTACAGAAAAATTTCAAAATCAATAGGGCATGTTTGAAACAATATAGGTAGACAACCTTGTCTTACTTGTAGGTTTGATTGACTCAATGATGAGGGGACATTGAGTTTACTTAAAAGGCAATCCCCAAGTTACATCTTGCTAAGACGTTAAACTAAGCGCTGGATGGGAGGCAACTCATCATTTTAGGTAATTTTCTGTTATTTATTTTATTTACTTAATTTTATTGTTTATTTTAGTTTAATAATTTTTAAATTGTTAAAACTAAAAATGTTTGTTGAGATGTTAGAAGTTCACAGCGATCTGTCTGTATACACTTTAATGATGAATATAATGAATGCACCTGCATTTCTCCATTACTACTTACACATTCTCAAGAAATAGGTAATCTTTCTTCTCTTTTCTCTTTATCTTTAATTTACAGTTGTTACATTGAGGACAATGTAAGTTCTAGGTTGGGGGTGGTGAAAAATTACCATGCTTAATTAGAAAGAAAAAAAAAAGATTTAACAATTTAAAAAAAAAATAAAAAAAAAAATAAAAAAAAAATAATAATAATAGAAAAAAAAATTATCATTTCTTTAAATCAAATTTAAGTAAATAGTTAAGTCTTTTGTACTGTTAGATTAATTTTTGAAAACATATCATGAAATATTTTGTAATTATTTTTGATAATTAGTTAGTTTTTGTCATAACTAGTATTTCTTGATAGAATGTGGAAATTATATTAAACCCAAAATCGGCGTTTATGAATTTTTTTTTAGTGGAGACTACCCTTGTGAGATATAATTTGAGCCTAATTTCTTTTATTCAGAGTGAAATATATATATTTTTTCTACTCCAAACACATTTCTTATTTATTCAAAAAGTTTAGATGATCTCTATAGGTATTAGCATTGAATGTATGAATTTTTTCTCATCTTAATAGAGTATCATATATTTTTGATTATTATTTTTGCTTAGATTAAATGATTTGAGTAGAAATTGATAGTATATGCTTATATCTAATTCATGCATGACTGCTACAAAAACAAAAAGACATATCTGGGGTTACCTAAACCAAGATCAAACAGAAAAGCCACAAAATTAACCACTCACCAAAATCCAAAAAAATGTACAATCTGTACATGGGTTGACTCTCTAAAAAAATACATATATTGAAAAATATCTACAGAAAAAAATAGAGAGATAAAAAAATATGGTATCATCTACATACTATGATCCACATTGCCTACAAAGTTGTGAGTAAAGGCTAAATTACAAAAGAAAGATATAGGAAGTAATTCCCTAAAAAGTCATTGCAATTTCTTCATTTGTTAAAAGCATATATCTTGAAATTCTTTCTTAATGAGTTTGATTTATGCATGAAAATAATTTTTGTATATGATATCTTTATAATTTATACATTCGATTCCTTTCATGAGATCAATGTTAAAATAACACTTTGAGCCTTTATTCTTTATACATATGCGAACTTATTAGTTCATTTCTATACATCAACTCTTTCGCATATAAATTAGTATGAGTGTTTGAACCCATAGGATTCAGTGTTTTGAGAGTATTGACTTGTGAGGAATAGAGTCGAAGCGAATTCTGATTCATGACACTGAAATTGGGTAAAATTAAATTGACACATTTTTGAAATGAAATATGAAAATGATTTTCGACTAATTATTATAATAAATCATGATTGTTTAAAGAGATTGAAATAACTTATGCTTGAGATTTTAATTATGATCTTAAAAGAGATTAAAAAGTATGAGACATTTTTGTGATATGTTGTTTTCTTTTATTATTAAATTAATTATTGATTGTGTTGTAATTGTAGTTTTTGATTTGATTGTTTTTATTGTTTCTTTTGATTTTTACATTTAGTTCAATGTTTGTGGGTATCATTACTGAAAACCCTCACGAGACTCAAACTCGTCCACTAGGGCAACCTAGGGGTTTAACGGCTTGTTGCATAGGCTAAATGCAACCGTTTCAATCCACGAAAGTGATTTAGGATAGTTTAATTTTTAGTTTTTATCGCTTCTCTTGCTAAGGGACTAGCAAGAAGCTGGTTGGGGGTTGTGATGAGTGCTCAAAAAGCACTAAAATAACCATGATTTTATGCACATTAATAAATTAAAAATATATATATTTATATGTTTTATCATATATTTATATAAATTTGTCTTTTTCGGAATCATGGGTATTTTTATTGTTTTTCAGGTATTTTGGCTTAAAAATGCAACTTAAAGACTCAAAGAAGAATACTGGAAGCAATACATCACAAATATATTAATAAATAAATGCGGAAAGGTCGACAAATATGGAAAAATTGGACAAAATGGGTCAAAAAGGTCAAAAATGTCAAAAAGGAGAAAAACGCGCCGCCGCGCCCCAGCACCCAGCTCCGCCCAAACTGCGCGCGGTACTGTTCATGTGCGCAGCACTGCGCGCGCGGGGTTACTGTTCATGCGCGCAGCACTGCGCGCGGGGTTACTGTTCATGCGCGCAGCACTGCGCGCGGGTTACTGTTCATACGCGCAGCACTGCGCGCGGGTTACTGTTCATGCGCGCGCCGACACTCATTTTTCACGTGCAGCCGCCCCATGACGTCAGCATTTCCATTACGCGTTTTTACATTTTTTTAACATTTTTTTACTCATTTTTTCTCTCCATCCTCACCTATAAATACCCCCCTTCCCTTCATTTCAAAATCACACCTTAAAAACACACTTCTCTCTTATTTCTTTCTCTCTTTTCTTAGATTTTTAGGTTTTTTTAGTTTTTCTTAGTTTTTAGTTAATTTCTCTTAGTTTTAGAGTTCTTCCCTTTTTGGGAAGAACTAGTTATGTTTTTGTAATATTTTAGCTTTTTGATTCAATAAATGGGAGTGCAAATTCCGCTTGGAGTTTTTCCAGCAACGGGAATAGCATCGATGTTCTGTAAGGATTTTATTTTCTTTACAGTTATTTTTATGCTTTATTCTTACATGTTATATTTAATTTGTCTGTGGTTAAATTTAACTGTGCTGGCTATTTAGTAAACATGATGTAATAATAACGTTGTTATGCTTGCGAAATATTAAATAGGTAAAAATCTCTAAAATGAATTGATTTTGTTTTTATTCATGATTTTATATTAAGAATGTTAGAGAGAAATATATTATTTTTCATTACAAACTTAAACCTGAAAATTAGATTTTAAGGTTTAGTTATCCGGTCTGATTTAGAGTAGTGCTCTTTTATTTGATGGTACAATCGCCCGGTAGTTAGAGTGAAGCTCTATTTCAAAAGTTTTTATAAGAATTATTATCTGAAAATGTATTGACGACATGTTTTCGGTAGTGGTTTTAAAACTTGAAAGTTAGTACTCAGATAACTAAATTCTTGGGTTTAATTTGGACACCTTGAATAAAGTTTAAACTGTCTAACCCCACCAAAGGTGGCATTTAAATGGTTCATTTTCAATCTCTTAGAAAAAGGAATTAATTTAATTAAGCATATTAGTTATCAACCCCACCTATAGGTGTTAATTGATTTGTTTAGTTAACAAAGAATATCTAACCCCACCAAAGGTGGTATTCATACAAAAAAGGGAGAATCAATAAATATCAATTCATATCCTTAATAACCTAGATAATATGAGCAAGCATAATTAACTTAGTTATTATATCCATAAATACTCCACCATTATAAATGATAAAATTTGCATAAATGTTTATTGAATCTATGTTTAATTTTATGTAATTAGATTAAAAACACAAAACCCCAAAATATCGTGACAGGATGTTTAGGATTTAATTTCGTTTTTAAAAGTTTGAATAATAAATTAAAAACCACACACATTCCTTCCTTAGATCGACCTTGGGAGTATACTTATCATTTTCTACGAAATGATTCGTGCACTTGCGAGAGTTTTATAAATATTAAAACCAAAGTATTTGCGAAGATCGGCGATGCCGGTTTTCGTTCATCATTAAGCACTCATGAAAAAGTTGGGATATGATGGAGAAATATTTTTATGCTGCGACCCATGTTTATCCATGCCATGGTTCGTATCTCATATTGGTTTGTCTCAATTTGTCAAAATTGATCACATCGATGCCAACCTTATCTACGCCGTGGCTCAAGTCAAACTATTTTTCTTCACTTTCTTCATTCTTTCACTCCTTACAAATTGACCGGATGACATGTAAGATTTACATGGATCACAAATTAGTTGCATATGTTTAAAGAAAAAGGCTTAAAAAGTGCGTAACATTGATCTCATGAAAGGAATCAAATGATAGGATTTATAAAAAAATCACATACTATTTGCAACAATTAGAATCATTAAGTAAGAATATCAAGATATGAATTGGAGATTGAATAAAAATGTAATGACTTCAAGGGGATTTATTTCCTATCTTTCTTTTGTAATAACCATTCTCACAACTTTGAAGCACTTTTGAGTCATATATTTAGTTATACTATTCATTTTTCTCTTTTTTATAGAGAGTGAACCCATGTACTTATTGTATATATTGTATGATTTGGTGAGTGACTAATGATAAGTGTGCAAAAGTAATTAATATATCCTGATTTTATACGTGTTAAATGATTATATAGATTTGTATTTGCTTAGTTTTACTTTCATTTTAAACAAATCTATCTTTTTGGAATCATGCATATATTTTGTTGTTTTTCAAAATTTCTTGTATTTAAAAGATTTAAACATGAAGAAATTTACTTGAAGCACTTCATTATAATTTTGGAGCTTAAAAAGATAACATATATAAAGCTTTACATTTCTTTCAAAATTTTAAAGAAGATTTTACAAGAAACAAAGGGTTCCAAGTGATGTAGATTCAAGTGGGCTACAAAATGAATTTTTTGTATGTCGCAGTGCAAGGTAAAAGGAAAGAATCAAACATATCCCATATATGATGCAGGCCATAACGTGAAAATATTGTTTGCCACGATGCAAATATAATAGATCATGCCTAAATCGTGTATATGTTGTGTAATTCATGACATTGAAAAATTGTATGCCGTAATAATAAGCTAAAATTTACACATTTTTCTCCTTACCTCACTCTATAAATAGGTACAATTTCAATTGTATAAATCATCCCTTATCCTTTATCCTTTATTTCTTAATCTTTTACATTTCTTAGTGTCTTAAGCTTTAATAAGCTTTTCTTTTATTAGTTTAAAGTTTTTTCTCTCAATTGATAGTTGAATAAATTTAGTTTATGTAATAGTTTTTAGTTTCAATTCAATAAACATCACAATAATTCTCTTTGGAGCTTTTCCAGAATAGAAGCAATTCTATAAGAAATCTGTTGAGGTATATTTAAAAGTATTATTTTCAGATAATATCTAAGTGTTATTTTACATGCTATACATCTAATTTATTAATCATTTATTAAACTATGCATGTCTAGCTATAAATAATATGGGATATTAGTAATGTTGTTATTCTTGTAAAATATTAAAGTAGAATAAATATTTTTATAAAATGAATTAAGTTTTATTTCTTCATCAAGATTAAAATAGAGTTTGTAAATGGAAAATATATTAATGAAGTATTTTTCATAATAAACAAGAGAGTTAGATTTATGATTTAAATTATCTGACTCAAATTTAGAGTAATTTATGAGTGCTTAAAAAGCACTAAATATACCATGTTTTAATGTCATTTAGTTAATAAAATCGATATGTATATGCTTTATTTGATTATATTTTAGACAAATCTATTTGTTTAGATTAATGGGTATATTATAGTGTTTTGCAAGTATTTTAATATATAAATATTAAAATAAAGAAAAATACTTGAAGCATGTTTATCACACTTTTTGGATCTTAAAGGAATATAATTTATTTGATATTATCCAAAATGAAGAAAAGAGATAATGGAAAATAAAGAAAAAAATAATTGTATGTCGCGGCACAAGAAGGTTTGAATTGGTTAAAAATTTGGTTGCAATCTAATTGCACTGCGATAAAAACACAAGTTTTTCTCACATTCTTTCTATAAATAGGACCCCTTATATACCAAGAAAATGAGCTTCCAAGTTGCGTTTTCAGCAACTTTCTCTCCCCCTTTTTTTGTTAATTTTTATATTTTTAACTTTTAAAATTTATTTAGTTATATCCTCAATTTTGAGGAAAAACATGTTTATGTTTTAATAGTTTCTAGTTTTCAATTCAAGAAATTCTAAAGTGCAATTACTATCGAAGTTTCTAAAGTGCAATTGCTATTGATAAGGTATTAACTATATTGATTTTATAGTCCATAAATCTATGTTGCTTCTTTTGTGTTATTCTTGATTTGTCTGTGATCAATTATAACATTTCTAACTGATAGTGAATATGATATAATAATAACGTTGCTATGCTTGCAAAATATTAAATAGGTAAAACATTTTCTTAAAATAAATTGATTTTTTTATTCAAATGTTTTATAAAAAATGTTATTTGAAGGAGTATATTACTCTTCATAACAAACTTAATATGATAGTTAAAATTAAGATTTAATTGCCTCGAATTAATTTGGAGTAATACTCTTTTATTTTAGATTTAATTACTTTGATATTTAGGGCAAAACTATATTTCAAAGGTTTTTTTTACAAAGAATCATTATTTGAAAATGTATTTACAACATATTTTCTTTAATAATTATAAAACATGAAAGTTATTTTTTAGATAGTTAAATTTTTAATTTTAATTTGGACACCTTGAATAAAGTTTAATTAATTGACTCCGCCTAAAGCTGTAATTAAATAGTTTTCTATTTTCTTAGAAATAAAGTTGAAATTTAATACTTAATTAATTAATAGGCCTAACCTAAGAATATTAGTTAATTAATATTGAACAAAAGAATTTTGGCCCTCCCTAAGGACACTTTTATACCAAAAAGAGAATAAATAAATATCAATTTATATTTTTAATAACCTAAATAATATTAGTAAGCATAATTACTGAATTATTATATTCATTATTCTCCACTATTTATTAATGTATTAAATTGCATGAGCATTTGTTGAATCCATGTCTATCTTTATCTTTATGCATTATATTAGTTTTTTCAAAAATCAAATCATTATGGCAGAATGTTTAGATTTGATTTTTCTTTTAAAATTTGAATAATATTTAAAAACCACACAATATTACTTCCTTGAATCGACCTTGGGAGTATACTTATCATTTATATAAATGATTCGTACACTTGTGAGAATTAATAAAAATTAAAATGGATAATTATTTATGAAATCGGCATTATCCTTGATTTCGTTCATCATGTTTGAATTGAAAAACTTACCTAAGCATTTAAAATATATGTTCTTGGGGAAGGATAAACTTATCCAGTGATAATTTCTTCAACTTTGACTAAAACGTTGGAAAAAAGAACTCATTAAAATGCTTAAGTATAAAAAAGTCATATGTTGGAGTATCGGGGATATAAGAGGCATTAGTCCTGTCATGTGTATGCATATGATTAATTTTGAGGATGATACTAAACCCGTAAGAGAGGCCCAAAGAAGATTAAACTATATCATGCAAAAGGTGGTCAAGAAAGACATTCTTAAACTCTTGGAAGTAGGAATCATTTACCCTATTGCTGATAGTAAATGGGTTAGTCTAGTGCATGTGGTACCAAAGAAGTCTGGAATAAAAGTCATTAAGAATGATAAAAGTGAACTAGTACCCATAAGAATAATCATTGGATAGAGGATGTGTATAGACTTCAGGAAACTGAATTTATACACTAAAAAGGATCATTTTTTTCTTTCATTCATTGATCAAATGCTTGAAAGATTAGCTAGGCACGAATTTTACTGTTTTCTAGATGGACTTTCTGGATATTATCAAGTACCCATAGGACTTGAAGATTAATAAAAGACCACATTTATGTGTCCTTTTAGGACATTTTCTTTTAGAAGAATTCCATTTGGGTTATGCAATGCCCCTGCCTTGTTCCAGAGATGTATGATGTATATATTCTTAGACATGGTAGAAAAATTTATTGAAGTTTTCATGCATGATTTTTCTATTTTTGGAACTTCATTTGATGATTGCTTACATAAATTGACTTTGGTTTTAGAAAGATGCATTGAATGCAATCTAACCCTTAGTTGGGAGAAAAGTCATTTTATGGTTCAATAAGGGATTGTGTTAGGACATGTGATTTCAAACAAGGGTATTGAAGTGGACAAGGCTAAAATTAAATTGATTTCCAAACTTCCTCCCTTACATATGTAAGAGGCATAAAAAGCTTTTTAGGACATGCTAGATTTTACAGACGATTTGTTAAAGAGTTTTCAAAAATAAATCATCTTAAAGATGCTTATTTTGACTTTGATGAAAAATGACTTATCACCTTTGATACTTTAAAAGAAAAGTTAAAAAACTACCCTTGTTATTATGGCATCGAACTGGTCTCTTCCTTTTGAAATAATGTACGATGCTTCCGATTATGCAATCAGAGTAGTTTTAGGATAGATAGTGGAAAAACATTTTCATGTCATATATTATACGAGCAAAACATTCAATGTTGCCCAAATTAAATATTCCATCATTGAGAAATAATTCTTGGCTATTGTGTTTTCTTTAGACAAATTTAGGCCTTACTTAGTTGGTTCAAAAGTAATTGTGCATTCTGATCATGCTACTTTGAGATACCTATTAAGTAAACCTAATGCAAAGCCAAGGTTAATTAGGTGGGTCTTACTCTTACAATAATTTGACTTAGAAATCAAAAATAAGAATAGCAGTGAAAACTTAGTAGCTGACCATTTGTCTAGGTTAATTTTTGACTTCAATTCTCTTGAAGGTGAGAGTAGAAAAGATATAATTGAAACCTTTCCTGATGAACAATTATTTTCAGTAGGTCTAAACCTTTGGTATGAAGATGTCGTTAACTATCTAGCCACTAGTGTTTTGAGACCCAACATTATTTCTTAGGAAAAGAAAATGTTTCTAACTTCTTATAGGAAATACTTTTGGGATGACCCTTATTTATTTAGAATTGGTCAAGATCAAGTTATCTAGTCGTGTATGCTTGAAGAAGAACATAAGAGTATTTTGACAGTTTGTCATCAAATTCATTGTAGAGACCATTTTAGTGATCAGAAAATTGCCCTAAAGGTATCACAGTTTGGATTCTATTGGATAACTCTTTTCAAATATGGTAATATGTTTTGTGCACAATGTGATTGATGTCAAAGAACAACATAATAAAAAGAGCTAAAATGCCTTTAACATCTAATTTAGTTGTTGAACTCTTTGATGTATTGATGAGCGAAAACCGACATCGTCGATTCTTGCCAATACTTTGGTTTTAATATTTATAAAACTCTCGCAAGTGCACGAATCATTTCGAAGAAAATGATAAGTATATTCCCAAGGTCGATCTAAGGAAGGAATGTATGTGGTTTTTAATTTATTATTCAAACTTTTAAAAACGAAATTAAATCCTAAACATCCTGTCACGATAGTTTGGTTTTTGTGTTCCTAATCTAATAACATAAAATAAACATATATACAGATTAATTAAATATAATCTAATAACATAAAAATAAACATAGATACAAATTCAATAAATAATTATCTAAAAATAAACATATATACAGATTCAATAAATATTCATGCAAATTTTTATCATTTATATTAGCGGAGAATTTATGGATATAATAACTAAATTAATTATGCTTGCTCATATTATCTAGGTTATAAATTGATATTTTATTGATTCTCTCTTTTTTATATAAATACCACATTTGGTGGGGTTAGATATTCTTTGTTAACTAAACAAATCAATTAACACCTATGGGTGAGGTTGATAACTAATATGCTTAATTAAATTAATTCCTTTTTCTAAGAGATTAAAAATGAACCATTTAAATGCCACCTTTGGTGGGGTTAGACAGTTTAAACTTTATTCAAGGTGTCCAAATTAAACATAAGAATTTAATTATCCGAGTACTAACTTTCAAGTTTTAAAACCACTATTGAAAACATGTTGTCAATACATTTTCACATAATAATTCTTATAAAAACTTTTGAAATAGAGTTTCACTCTAACTACTGGGCGATTGTACCAACAAATAAAAGAGCACTACTCTAAATTAGACCGGATAACTAAACCTTAAAATCTAATATTCAGGTTTAAGTTTGTAATGAAAAATAATATATTTCTCTCTAACATTCTTAATATAAAATCTTGAATAAAAACAAAATCAATTCATTTTAGAGATTTTTACCTATTTAATATTTTGCAAGCATAACAACGTTATTATTACATCATTTTTACTAAACAACCAGCATAGTTAAATTTAACCACAGACAAATTAAATATAACATGTAAGAATAAAGCATAAAAATAACTGTAAAGAAAATAAAATCCTTACAGAACTTTGACGCTATTCCCGTAGTTGGAAAACCTCCAAGCGGAATTTGCACTTCCATTTATTGAATCAAAAATCTAAATTATTACAAAAACATTACAAGTTCCTCTCAAAAAGAGAAGAACTCTAAAACTAAGAGAATTGAACTAAAAACTAAGAGAAAAACTAAGAAAAGCTTAGAAACTAAGAAAGAAACTAAGAAAAACTTAAAAACTAAGAAATGAGAGAAAGAAAGAAGAGAGAAGTGTGTTTTGAAGGTGTATTTTGAAGTGAAGGGAAGGGGGGTATTTATAGGTGAGGATGGAGAGAAAAAATGAGTAAAAAAATGTTAAAAAAATGTAAAAACGCGTAATGGAAATGCTGAGGTCATTGATGACGTCATCGGGGCGGCTGCACGTGAAAAATGGGCCAAACGAGCGTCGGTGCGCGCGGATGAACAATACCCGCGCGCGCAGTGCTACGCGGATGAACAGTACCCGCGCGCGCAGTGCTACGCAGATGAACAGTACCCGCGCGCGCAGTGCTACGCGGATGTACAGTACCCGCGCGCGCAGTGCTGCGCGGATGAACAGTACCCGCGCACAGCTTGGCGCGGGATTGGGCGCGGCGGCGCGGCGGACCGGCGGCGAGTTTTTCTCCTTTTTGATATTTTTGACCTTTTTGACCCATATTGTCCAATTTTTCCATATTTGTTGACCTTTCCCCATTTATTTATTAATATATTTGTGATGTATTGCTTCCAGTATTCTTCTTTGAGTTTTTAAGTTGCGTTTTTAAGCCAAAATACCTGAAAAACAATAAAAATACCCGTGATTCCGAAAAAGACAAATTTATATAAATATATGATAAAACATATAAATATATATATTTTTAATTAATTAATGTGCATAAAATCATGGTTATTTTAGTGCTTTTTGAGCACTCATCACAACCCCCAACCAGCTTCTTGCTAGTCCCTTAGCAAGAGAAGCGATAAAAACTAAAAATTAAACTATCCTAAATCACTTTCGTGGATTGAAACGGTTGCATTTAGCCTATGCAACAAGCCTTTAAACCCCTAGGTTGCCCTAGTGGACGAGTTTGAGTCTCGTGAGGGTTTTCAGTAATGATACCCACAAACATTGAACTAAATGTAAAAATAAAAACAATCAAATTAAAAACTAAAATTACAACAAAATTAATTTAAGAATAAAAGAAAACAACATATCACAAAAATGTCCCATACTTTTTAATCTCTTTTAAGATCATAATGAAAATCTCAAGCATAAGTTATTTTAATCTCTTTAAACAATCATGATTTTATTATAATAATTAGTCAAAAATCATTTTCATATTTCATTTCAAAAATGTATCAATTTAATTTTACCCAATTTCAGTGTCATGAATCAGAATTCGCTTCGACTCTATTCCTCACAAGTCAATACTCTCAAAACACTGAATCCTATGGGTTCAAACACTCATACTAATTTATATGCGAAAGAGTTGATGTATAGAAATGAACTAATATGTTCGCATATGTATAAATAATAAAGGCTCAAAGTGTTATTTTGATATTGATCTCATGAAAGGAATCGAATGTATAAATTATAAAGATATCATATATAAAAATTATTTTCATGCATAAATCAAACTCATTAAGAAAGAATTTCAAGATATATGCTTTTTACAAATGAAGAAATTGCAATGACTTTTTAGGGAATTATTTCCTATATCTTTTTTTTTTGTAATTAGCCTGTACTCACAACTTTGTAGGGAATATGGGTCATAGTATGAAGATGATACTATATTTTTTATCTCTCTATTTTTTTTATATATTTTTTTTTTCAATGTATGTATATTTTAGAGAGTCAACCCATGTACAGATTGTACATTTTTTTGGATTTTAGTGAGTGGTTAATTTTGTGGCTTTTCTGTTTGATCTTGGTTTAGGTAACCCCAGATATGTCTTTTTGTTTTTGTAGCAGTCATGCATGAATGAGATATAAGCATATACTAACAATTTCTACTTAAATCGTTTAATCTAAACAAAAATAATAATAAAAAATATATGATACTCTATTATGATGAGAAAAAATTCATACATTCAATGCTAATACCTATAGAGATCATCTAAAAATTTGAATAAATAAGAAATGTGTTTGGAGTAGAAAAAATATATATTTCACTCTGAATAAAAGAAATTAGGCTCAAATTATATCTCACAAGGGTAGTCTCCACTAAAAAAAATTCATAAACACCGATTTTGGGTTTAATATAATTTCCACATTTTATCAAGAAATACTAGTTATGATAAAAACTAACTAATTATCAAAAATAATTACAAAATATTTCATGATATGTTTTCAAAAATTAATCTAACAGTACCAAAGACTTAACTATTTACTTAAATTTGACTTAAAAAAATGATAAATTTTTGTGAGAATTTTTTTTTTTAATTTTTTAATTTTTAAATTGTTAAATTTTTTTTTTCTAATTAAGCATGGTAACTTTTCACCACCCCCAACCTAGAACTTACATTGTCCTCAATGTAACAACTGTAAATTAAAGTGAAAAGAGAAGAAAGATTACATATTTCCTAAGAAAGTGTAAGTAGTAATGGAGAAATGCAGGTGCATCCATCATATTCATTATTAAAGTGTATACAGACAGATTGCTGTAAACTTCTAACATCTCAACAAATATTCTTAGTTTTAACAATTTAAAAACTAAAATAAACAATAAAATTAAGTAAATAAAATAAATAACAGAAAATTACCTAAAAATGATGGGTTGCCTCCCATCCAGCGCTTAGTTTAACGTCTTAGCAAGACGTAACTTGGGGATTGCATTTTAAGTAAACTCAATGTCCCCTCATCATTGAGTCAATCATACCTACAAGTAAGACAAGGTTGTCTACCTATACTGTTTCAAACATGCCCTATTGAATTTTAAATTTTTCTGTACCAAAAACTAAGGGCATGTTTGAGGGTTTTAGATAACCCACATCTAGGTGCAAATCAAATAATTAAGGCATCATAACACAATTGTACCTAGATCAAGCAAAGAAACTAACTCTTGAGATTGTAATTAAAACTTTAAAATTTTGGAGATAGTTTCAAATTTATTTTTATTTTTTTTTAAGTTAAAATAACATAATCAGTATTAACCAAGAGTGCTCCCAGGAAAGAATGGTGGGGCAAAGGCTCCTTAAAAACCATCCTCCTAGACAGAACAACGTTCCCAGGAAAGACTAGTGGCACAAAGGCATCCAGGAACTAGTCTCCTAGACAGAACTCCCTTAGATCTTTACTTATCATGTTATTAAAGTTAAGTTAATTAAGTTATATTAAGTAAAAATTTAAGTTAATTAAGTTAAGTTAATTAAAAAGCTAAGTTGGTTAAGTTAAAAAAAATCTAAATTAATTAAAAAGGTAAGTTAATCAAAGTTAATTAAAAAGTTCAAGTTAATTAAGTTAAGTTAATTAAAAAGGTAAGTTAAAAATCTAAGTTAGTTAAGTTAAAAAAAATCTAAGTTAATTAAAAAGTTAAGTTAATTAAGTTAAGTAAACTAAAAAATCTAAGTTAATTAAGTTAATGAAAAATCTAAGTTAATTAAGTTAAATAAAAATTAAGACAAAAAAAAATATAGTTAAAGAAAGAAATAATAATAATAATAAAATAAAAATAAATAATAAAAATAAAAATAAATAAAATTAAAATTGAAATAAAATAAAATAAAGTTAAGATTTTAAATAAAAACTTAAAATTAAATGAAAATTAAAAATTAAGTTTTTTTTATTTATTTATTTTTTTCAAATTTTTTTTATTGTAATTTTATTTTGCTATCTACACTATAAATTTTATTTATTTATTTCAACTTAAATTTTTTGAAATTTTAATTTTTTTTTTACTTTTTTTTACTATTCATGAACGGTAATTTTATTTTACTATTCAGGCTATATTATTTCTTATTAACTTAAAAAAAAATTGTTTTTTGTTTTTTTTTTCTTGTTTTTTTACTATTCATAAACGGTAATTTTATTTGACTATTTATACTATACTATTTTTTATCTTAAATTTTTTTTATATTTTTAAGTTTTAAATTTTTTTTTACTATTCATGAACGGTAAAATTTTTTACTTCAAATTTCAAATTTCTAAATTATTTTACAATAAATTTTTTTTTATTTTTTTATTATTATTTTTTTTATTTCTTATGAAATTTGAAATTTGATTATTATTATTTTTTATTAAAAAAAATCACAATTATTTACACCACAAAAATGTTTTTAAAATTTTGATAAATAATTTAAAAACCGCTATTCCTTCCCCGGTAACGGCGCGGCGAAAACTTGATGAGCAAATCCTCGGCAACGGCGCCAAAAACTTGATGAGCGAAAACCGACATCGTCGATTCTTGCCAATACTTTGGTTTTAATATTTATAAAACTCTCGCAAGTGCACGAATCATTTCGAAGAAAGTGATAAGTATACTCCCAAGGTCGATCTAAGGAAGGAATGTATGTGGTTTTTAATTTATTATTCAAACTTTTAAAAACGAAATTAAATCCTAAACATCCTGTCACGATAATTTGGTTTTTGTGTTCCTAATCTAATAACATAAAATAAACATATATACAGATTAATTAAATATAATCTAATAACATAAAAATAAACATAGATACAAATTCAATAAATAATTATCTAAAAATAAACATATATACAGATTCAATAAATATTCATGCAAATTTTTATCATTTATATTAGCAGAGAATTTATGGATATAATAACTAAATTAATTATGCTTGCTCATATTATCTAGGTTATAAATTGATATTTTATTGATTCTCTCTTTTTTATATAAATACCACCTTTGGTGGGGTTAGATATTCTTTGTTAACTAAACAAATCAATTAACACCTATGGGTGGGGTTGATAACTAATATGCTTAATTAAATTAATTCCTTTTTCTAAGAGATTGAAAATGAACCATTTAAATGCCACCTTTGGTGGGGTTAGACAGTTTAAACTTTATTCAAGGTGTCCAAATTAAACATAAGAATTTAATTATCCGAGTACTAACTTTCAAGTTTTAAAACCACTATTGAAAACATGTTGTCAATACATTTTCACATAATAATTCTTATAAAAACTTTTGAAATAGAGTTTCACTCTAACTACCGGGCGATTGTACCAACAAATAAAATAGCACTACTCTAAATTAGACCGGATAACTAAACCTTAAAATCTAATATTCAGGTTTAAGTTTGTAATGAAAAATAATATATTTCTCTCTAACATTCTTAATATAAAATCTTGAATAAAAACAAAATCAATTCATTTTAGAGATTTTTACCTATTTAATATTTTGCAAGCATAACAACGTTATTATTACATCATTTTTACTAAACAGCCAGCATAGTTAAATTTAACCACAGACAAATTAAATATAACATGTAAGAATAAAGCATAAAAATAACTGTAAAGAAAATAAAATCCTTACAGAACTTTGACGCTATTCCCGTAGTTGGAAAACCTCCAAGCGGAATTTGCACTTCCATTTATTGAATCAAAAATCTAAATTATTACAAAAACATTACAAGTTCCTCTCAAAAAGAGAAGAACTCTAAAACTAAGAGAATTGAACTAAAAACTAAAAGAAAAACTAAGAAAAGCTTAGAAACTAAGAAAGAAACTAAGAAAAACTTAAAAACTAAGAAATGAGAGAAAGAAAGAAGAGAGAAGTGTGTTTTGAAGGTGTATTTTGAAGTGAAGGGAAGGGGGGTATTTATAGGTGAGGATGGAGAGAAAAAATGAGTAAAAAAATGTTAAAAAAATGTAAAAACGCGTAATGGAAATGCTGAGGTCATTGATGACGTCATCATGACGTCATCGGGGCGGCTGCACGTGAAAAACGGGCCAAACGGGCGTCGGCGCGCGCGGATGAACAGTACCCGCGCGCGCAGTGCTACGCGGATGAACAGTACCCGCGCGCAGTGCTGTGCGGATGAACATTACCCGCGCGCTGTTCTGCGCGGATGAACAGTGCCCGCGCACAGCTTGGCGCGGGATTGGGCGCGGTGGCGCGCGCGGCAGGGCGGCTCGGCGGCCTGACGGCGCGTTTTTCTCCTTTTTGATATTTTTGACCTTTTTGACCCATTTTGTCCAATTTTTCCATATTTGTTGACCTTTCCCCATTTATTTATTATTATATTTGTGATGTATTGCTTCCAGTATTACTCTTTGAGTTTTTAAGTTGCGTTTTTAAGCCAAAATACCTGAAAAACAATAAAAATACCCGTGATTCCGAAAAAACAAATTTATATAAATATATGATAAAACATATAAATATATATATTTTTAATCAATTAATGTGCATAAAATCATGGTTATTTTAGTGCTTTTTGAGCACTCATCATGTATGAGGGACTAACTTTATGGATCCTTTTTCCTCATCCAATGGTTTAAAATATATCTTGGTTATTATAGATTATGTGTCCAAGTGTGTAAAAGCTATACCCACTAAAACCAATGATGCAAATGTTGTTGTGATATTCATTAAGGATTTGATATTTAGCAGATTTAGGATGTATAAAGTTATAATAAGTGATGGAGGTAGCCATTTTTGTAGTAGATTTTTTGATAGAGTACTGAAGAAGTACAATGGTTCAAATAGAGTGGCAACTCCTTATCATCCTCAAACTTTTGGTCAAGTGGAAGTAAGTAATAGGAAAATCAAGGGAATTTGGGAATGCATTATGCATCCTTCAAGAAAATATTGGGTAATCAAGTTGAATGATGCCTTATGGACATACTGCACAGCTTACAAAACACCTATTGGGATAAGCCTTTACTAGTGAATCTTTGGAAAAGCATGCCACCTTCCCATTGAACTCGAACACAAGGCTTACTGGGCAAATAAAGAGCTAAACATGGATTTAGATAAAGCAGGAGAAAATGGTTACTCCATCTTAATGAGTTGGAAAAGATTAGGGACAAGGCCTACGAAAATGCAAAATTATATAAAGTACATACTAAATGCTATCATGAGAAGAGGCTAGTTCCTAAGAATTTTCTTTCTGGAATGAAAGTTCTATTATTTAACTCTCGTTTGAGATTGTTTTCAGGAAAATTGAGATCAAGATGGGATGGAATTTACACAATTGTCCAAGTTTTTTCACAATGAGCAGTAGAGTTATTGAATCCAAAGACATAAATAGCTTTCAAAGTCAATGGGCATAGTGTAAAGCCTTATTTAGAATGAGAATACAACATGGATGATAATGATTCCATATTGATAAATTAATCCTCAGTATCGTGGAGATTCTTCTTGTTGAGAGGTTAAACCAAGCGTTGGATGGGAGACAACTCATCACTATAAGTATTATTTTTCTTTTATGCAACTTTATTTAATTAGTTTCTTTTATGTTTGTTTATTTTATTTTAAACATGAATATAATAAACATTTTGAGATGTGTTATAATTTACAGTATTCTATCTGTGAGCATAATTATTTCAAGATGATGTTGGTTGCACCTTGTTTTTCACATCAAATCATTAACACATCAAACATATCGGTAACTTTTATATCTCTACTCTTGCAACTTACATTTCTTAAACATTGAGGACAATGTAGATTCTAGGTTGGGTGTGGGTATATAAAAGTTACACATTTTACATTTTTTTATTCTTAGATAATTTAAACAATTTTCCCATAATTTTATTTATTACTTTTATTTGTAATTTATTTGTTTAGTAATTTTTAGTTTTTTTTAGAGTAATTTTAAATTTTTTTGACAAAAATTGATCATGTTTTAGAATTAAATTTAAATGATGATTAAGTCTTTTGTACTATAATGAAGTAATAGTGGAAATGTGATAATTAGTTGGTTTTTGTTAAGAGTATTTCTTGATATGATGTGGAAATTATATTAAACCCAAAATCAATGTTTAGGAATCAGATAATGGAGACTACCCTTTTCAGCAATATTTTGAGCCCATTATTCTTTATTTTGAGTGATAAATATTGTTATTTTTACCCTAAACACTTTTCTTATTTCTTCAGCATTATGAGATGATCTTTATAAGACTTAGCATTGAATGTTTGGATTTTTACATCTTAATGAAGTGTTATATATTTCTTTTTCATTTTCTTAGATTAAATGATTTAAGTAGAAATTGATAATATATGTCTTTCTTCCTTCATGCATGACTTCTATTAAAAGAGAGAGATATCAAGGTTTACCTAAACAAATATAAACAAAAAATCCAAAAATTAATCACTCACCATACTATATAAAAAATGTACAATTTGTAAATGGGTCCACTCTGTAAAAAAATAGAAAGAAAGAGAGGAAAATGAATAGTATAATCTATATACTATGACCCAAAAAGCCTAAACAATTGTGAGAAATAGTTTAATACAAAAGAAAATATAGGAAGTAATTCCCTTAGAAGTCATTGCATTTTCCTATATTTTCTAAAAGGTATATTTTACTTGACATTTTTATTTGATAAATTTGGTTGATGCATGAAAGTAATGTATAATATTTTATAAATCCTTACATTTGATTTCTTTCAAGAGATTAACGTTAAAATAACACTTTTAGCCTTTCTTTGTTATACATATGCGAACATATTAGTTCATTTCTATACATAAACTCTTTCGTATATAAATTAGTATGAGTGTTTGAACCGATAAGGATTTAGTGTTTTTGAGAGTATTAACTTGTGATAAATAAAGTCAAAATAAATTCGGATTCTTGACACTGAGTTTGGGTAAAATTAAATTGATACATTTTTTATATTAAATATGAAAATGATTTTCAACTAATTATTATAATAAATCATGAATGTTTAGGAAGTTGAAATAATCTATGCTTACGATTTTAATTATGAAATTGAAAAGAGATTATAAGCATGAGATATTTTCGTATTTCATTTCTTTATTTTATATTTAGTCTTTTTACTTTATTTTAAATTTTAGTAACTTCTTATTTTATTTGTTTTATTTTGTTTTCATTTTTTGTTAATGTTGGTAGGTATCATTACTAAAAAACCTCGCGAGACTAAAAATCTTCCACTAAGACAACCTAAGGGTTTAACGACTTGTTGCATATACTAAATTAAATCGTGTCAATCCATGGAAGTAATTTAGGTTAGTTTAATTTTTACTTTTTAGTTTTAATTGCTTTTCTTGCAAAAAGACTAGAAAGAAGCTGGTTGGGGGTTGTGATAAATGCTTAAAAAACACTAAATATACCATGCTTTAATGTCATTTAATTAATAAAATGAGTTTTTATTTGCTTTATTCTATTATATTTTAGAAAAATCTATTTTTTTAGATTAATGGGTATATTGTAATGTTTTCTAGGTATTTTAATATATAAATAGTAAAATAAAGAAAAAAAATACTTGAAGCATGTTTATCACACTTTTTGGAGCTTAAATGAATATCATTTATTCGATATTATCCAAAGTGAAGAAAAAAGATAATGGAAAATAAAGAAAAAAATTATTGTATGCCACAACACAAGGAGGTTTGAACTAGTCAAAAATCTGGTTGTGATTTGATCGAACCGCAACAAAAACACAAGTTTTTCTCACATTCTTTCCTATAAATAGGATCCACTGTATACCAAGAAAATGAGCTTCCAAGTTGCGTTTTCAATAGCTTTATCTCTCCCTTTTATGTTGTTTTTATATTTTTAGCTTTTAGAATTTATTTAGTTCATCCCTCAATTTTAAGGAAGAACATATTTATGTTTTAATAGTTTCTAGTATTTGATTCAACAAATTCTAGAGTAAAATTACTATTGGAGTTTTTCTAGTCTTAAAATCAACTCTTCAAAGTTCAATAAGGATATTGTTAAGGTATTAATTATATTCCTTTTGAAGTTCATATATCTGTGTTGCTTCTTTTGTGTCATTCTTGATTTGTTTGTGATAAATTATAACATCTCTGACTGATAGTGAATATGATATAATAATAATGTTGTTATTCTTACAAAATATTGAATAGGCAAAACATTATTTTTAAAATAAATTGATTTTTTTATTCAAATATTTTATAAAGAATGTTGTTTGAAGGAGTACATTACTCTTAATAACAAACTTAATATGAGAGTTAAAAGTAAGATTTAATTATCTAGACTTAATTTGAACTTAATTTGAAGTAATACTCTTTTATTTCAGATTTATGTATTTGAATATTTAGAGCAAAGCTCTATTTCTATGGTTTTTTACAAAGAATTATTATTTGAAAATGTATTGACAATATATTTTCTTAAATAGTTTTAAAACCTAAAAGTTAATTTTCAAATAGTTAAAATTTTAATTTGGACACCTTGAATAAATTCTAATTAATTGACTCTGCCTAAAGTTGTAATTAGATGATTTTCTATTTTCTTATAAATATAGCTAAAAATTAATACTTAATTAATTAATAAGCCTCGCCTAAGGACACTTTCATACCAAAAAGAGAAAATAAATAAATACCAATTTATATATTTAATAACCTAAATAATATGAGTAAGCATAATTACATAATTATTATATTCATTATTCTCCACTATTCATGTCTATCTTTATCTTTATACATTAGATTACTTTTTTTCAAAAATCAAATCATAGTGATAGAATGTTTTGGTTTAATTTTGTTTTTAAAATTTGAATAATATTTAAAAACCACACAATATTATTTCCTTGAATCCACCTTGGGAGTATACTTATCATTTTCATAAATAATTTGTACACGAACATTAGTTAACTGTAGTCTAAATCTATTTTTGAAGCATACTTTATTTCAAGGATATTTATAATAATTATCATTGAAGATATATTGATGATATATCCTTCATAATAGTTTTAAAATCTAAAAGTTAGTTTTAAATACTTAAATCATAAAACCAACTTTGACACCTTGAATGAAAGTCGAATTTGCATGCCCGGATTTAGGCAGTAATTAGATGGTTTATTAATTCCTTAAAAATAAATCAGAATTTAATAATTAATCAATTAGTTATCCCAACCTTAGGATTTTCATTGGTTTGTTATTAACAAAATAATTTTGATCCATACCTTAGGATATTTTCTTACTAAAAATGGAGAAGCAATAATCTTAGCTCATATATTTAATAACATACTTAATGTTTAGCAAGCATGATTAACTAACCAATATATCTCATAAATTCTCTAGTACATTATAAAAGTTTAATTGCTTAAATATTTATTGAATTTATCCTTATTTTTATGTTAGTAGTTTAGGTACTCAACTAAAACAATCATGACAGAATGCCTAGGTTATTAATTAAGTTTTTAAGAATTTGTTGAATAATTTAAAATTCACATGATTTCTCTTTAATTTGAACATGGAAGTACACTTATCATTTTCTATAATTGATTCGTGCACTTACGAACTATTTTATAAATCATACAAATGTTTTATGCAATAATTTTGTACATCAAGTTTTTGGTGCTATTGTGAGGGAGGAATATTTTTTAAACATTTTTATTATCAAAATCTTAAAAAACATTTGTACAATAAATATTGTGATTTTTTTTTATTTTATTTAAAAATATTTGAAAAAAAAATTAAAATTCAAAAATTTATGTCTCATTTATTAGTAAACTATTAGATATTACAAAAAATGAAAATATAAAATAATTTATTTATTTATTAATTGACTTAAGAGAAATATATAAAACAATTGAAAACAAAAATTCTAAAAAAGCAATAAATGGATATTAAATTAAAAAAATAAAAATAAATAAAAAATTAAAGTTTAATTTATTATTTGACATTAAAAAAATTTGAAAATGAAAAAGTTAAAGTCTAATTTATTATATACCTTAAAAAATTGATAAAAATAAAAATTTATGTCTCCTTTATTGGTTGATTAGATTTTTAATAAAAAATAAAAGAAATCTAAAAATATTTAGGTTATTAATTTACTTTAGATATTTTAGATTAAAAAATAAATTAAATAAAAAATTTCTTTAAAAAAAATTAAATATTATAAACACTTTTTTCTTAGTTGGCTTAAATATTAATTATTAACTTAATTTACTTCTAGAATTTTTAGTATTTTAGTATTCTAACTTTTAAATTTTAACTTAACTAAAATTTTATTTTCTTTTCTTTTATTTATTTTTATTTATTAATTTACTAACTTTAATTTATTCTATTTTCTTTATGTTTTTATTTTCTTAACCATTTTTATTTTCTTTATTTTTGTTAATCATTTTGAACTTAACACTTATATAAATTATTGTATTAAGTTTTGTAATTATTAAGTTTTAAATGTATTATTATTTGCATCATATATATTGTATATTGTATTTATTTATTAACTTGTATTATTGGATAATAATTTGTTTGCATCATATATTTTATTATATTGTATTTATTTATTTTTATTTTTTTTGTTTTCTCTTATTTTTTTATTTTATATGTATTTATTTATTTAATTTTGTTATTTATTTAATTTAGTTTTTGTTGTATAATTTTTTTTATTATTCACTTTTTTATATTTAAAAAAAAAATTCTTAGTTACAACTTGATTTTTGTGCTCACCACAATATGGGATCTTGGGATACAATTAGGTTGAAGGAAAACATATATACACACACATGTCTCTCTTTGAACACATTGGGTTCTATTTTTATTGTGATAAATTTATAAATTAAAAATCCTAGAATGCATGTTTCAAAACATATTCATACAAATCATTTCTTCTTTTTCCTCGACCATTATTTTCTCTCATCCCAAATATTGTTTGATTTAAAAGAATCGGACGACATAGAAAATTGAGCTCTGACCTTTGTTTTAAATTTTCTTTTATCTTCTTTATTTTAGTTTATTTTTATTTTTATTTTCCTTTTTATTGTTTTAATTTGTTTTGTTTTCTTTCTTGTTTATGTAAGCAATGTTATTTACAACTGTTAAAATTATAATGATTTGTTAAGATGTGATATATAAGAAGTACACAATATTTTATCCATATGGGTAAAATATTGAGATGATGAACGCATCACAATATTGCATAATCACATTGAGCTAAAGTAAATGGGTAACTTTTCTATATCTTTATTCTTAATTTATATTTATTACATTGAGGAAAATGTAACTTTTAGATTAGATGTGGAGGAAAAGTTATAACAATTTTAGGCATTTAAAATCTTTTTTAACATGTCTTTACATTTACATTTATTTACCTTTGTTTGCTTTTATTCTTATTGATTTTTGGAATTTTTAGGTTAAATTTAAAATTTTTCTTGCAAAATTATCATAACTTTTAGTTAATTTTAGGTAAATGATTAAATTCTTTGCACTGTTAGATTAACTTCAAAAACATTTTATAGAGTAATGCGATAATTAGTTAGTTTTTGTCATAATTAGTATTTTATGATTAAATGTTGAAATTACAATAAATACAAAATCGATATTTAAGAATCAAATAGTGGAGACTACTTTATGAGAATATGCCATTCTCTCCTATTCTGAGTGATAATATTGTTTTTATTCTTTTAAATGCTCTTATTATCAATTCTAATTTTTAAATGATCTCTATAAGTCTTTGCATTGAATGTTAGAATTTTTACATATAATAGAGTGTCATATATATTTTTATTACTTAAAATGAACAAGTTAAAGTAGAAATTGAAAGTATATGCCATTGTGTTCATTCATGCATGAATTAAAAAAAAGAGACATATATGTGGTTACTTAAACCAATAAAAGAAAAGGCCACAAATTAGCCATTCACTTCATCATTCAATATATGTATAATCTATACATGAGTCATTTCTCTAAAACATATATGTCTCTAAAAAAAATAGAGAAAGATATAAAAAATAATAAAAAAGATAAATAAAGAGAAAGAAAACTAATAGGATAAACTAAATACTATGACTCATTATCTTTCAAAGTTGTTAGAATTAGCTAAATACAAAAGAAATTATGTAGGAAATAATTCCTCAAGAAATCATTTGAATTTTATTCATCTCTTAAAAGGAATTACTTGAGATTTTTATTTGATGAATTTGGTTTATGTATGAAAGTAATATGTGATTTCTTTATAAAATCTTTTCATTTGATTCTTTTCATGAGATCAATGTGGTGCACCACTTTGAGTTTTTATTCATTATACATATGCAAACTTATTAATTCATTTATATACATAAACTCTTTTGCATATACCATTGAATGAGTGCTTGATCCAATAGGATTAGTATTATTGAGAGTATGCCTTGGGAGATTAGAGTTGAAGCAAATTTAAATTTGTTGCACATTTTTGGTTTGAATATGAAAGTGATTTTCAACTAATTATTATAATAAATTACGAATGTTTATAATATTGAAATGGAATTATATAGTTTTTAATTGTAAACTTAAATGAAATTTTAAAGCATGAGAAGTTTGCTTTTTTTATTCTTTTTACTTTGTTTTTAAAATTTTATTTTTTGTTTGTTTGTTTGTTTGTTTTTTTACTTTTGATGTTTGCGAGTATCATATCTGAAAACCCACATAAGACTTAAACTCATCCACTAGGGAAACCTAGTGGTTTAATGGCTAGTTACATATGCAAAATGTAAAAATGTCAATCTACGAACATGATTTAAGATAGTTTAAATTTAATTTCTAATTTTTGTTTTTAGTATTTTGTCATTCATTCTAAGAGACTAGAAAAAAGTTAGTTGGAGATTATGATAAGTGTTAAAAATCACTTAATATATTGTGATTGTATTTGCTTAGTTTTACTTTTATTTTAAACAAATCAATTTTTTAAGAATCACAGGTATACATTGTTGTTTTTAAGGAATTTTTTGTATTTAAAAGATCTAAACTTGAAGAAATTTACTTGAAGCACTTCATTACAATTGGAGCTTAAAAAGTTAACATATGTAAAAAATTACATATGTTTCAAAATTTGAAAGAAGATTTTACAAGAAACAAGGGTTCCAAGTGATGCAGAGTCAAATAGTCCATGGTATGAATGTTTTATATACCACAACACAAGGCAAAAGAAAAGAATCAAATGCATCCACGATATGATGCTGGCCGTAGGGTGAAAACATTGTGTATTGTAGTACGAATATAGTGGATCATGTCCAAATCATGTATAGGTTGTGTATGTTCTTAAGCTTTTCTTTTATTAGTTTAAAGTTCCTTTCTTAATTAAGAGTTGAACAAATTTAGTTTAAGTAATAATTTTAAGCTTAAATTAAATAAGCAGTGCAACAATATTTTAGAGGTTTTCATAACATAAGTAATTCTAAAAGAAAACTGTTAAGGTTTATTTCAATGTATTCTTTTTATAGATAATCTCTAAGTGTTAGTTTTACATGCTATTTGTCTAATTTATGTTATTACGCTTGTAAGTATTAAAATAGATTAAACACTTTTATAAAATGAATTAAGTTTTATTTCTTCATCAAGATTAAAACAAAGTTTGTAAATGAATAAGTTAATTGTAGTCTAAATCTATTTTGAGGCATACGCTATTTCAAGGATTTTTATAAGAATTATTATTGAAGATATATTGATGATATATCTTTCATAATAATTTTAAAATCTGAAAGTTAGTTTTAGATACTTAAATCATAAAAAACACTTTGATACCTCTAATGAAAGTCTAATTTACATGCCTGACCTTAGGTAGTAATTAGATGGTTTATTAATTATTTAGAAATAAATCAAAATTCAATAATTAATCCATTGGTTATCCCAACCTTCAGATGTTAATTGGTTTGTTATTAACAAAAGAATTTGATCCCTCCTTTAGGATATTTTCTCACTAAAAATGGAGAAGCAATAATCTTAATTCATATATTTAATAACGTACTTAATATTGAACAAGCAAGATTAAGTAACCAATATATCTCATAAATTATCCACTATATTATAAACATTTAATTGCTTAAATATTTATTAAATATATCCTTATTTTTATGTCAATAGTTCAAGTACTCAACCAAAACATTCATGACAAGATGTTTAGCTTATTAATTTCATTTTTAAAAATTTGTTGAATAATGTAAAAACTGCATGATTTCTCTTTCCACTAACCTTGGAAATATAATTATCATTTTCTATAAGTGATTCGTGTACTTACAAGCTATTTTATAGATCATACAAAAATTTTGAGCAACAATTATGTGCATTAGCTAATTTGGCTCCTTTTGTGTTAGCTTTAGGGAACCCCATCTATATCTTTTAGAAGTCATCCATCAATGAAATAGGCATTCACTTTAAATTTTACTCAAATAATTCATTTTAAGTAATAAAAATAAGTACACGACACTTTATTAGATATTAAAAATCCTAATATTTAATGCATAACCTGTAGAGATCATCTAACAATTTGAATTAATAAGAAGAGTTTTTAAAGAAGAAGAAAAATATCATCACTCAGAATGAAAAGATTAAGGCACAAAATATTCTCACAAGGTAGTCTCCACTATTTGAATCCTAAACACCAATTTTGGGTTTATCTCAAACTTAATCATTCAAGTATGAAACACAAACTATAATAAAAACAAACTAATTATCACAATATTCCATATCATGTTTAAGACATTGATGACTCTATGAAAGTGCAGTCATCAGTGCATTTTTCTACTTAATATTTCCTCATTTTATCCAATAAGTAGTATTTTGGGGTCAAAAATATTAAAATATAAAGTTTCTAGTGAAAAAGTGTGAAAATATAATTTTTGTAATTTATTTATGAATTTTTAACGCAGGACCAATTAGAAGCTGCCATATGGATGCCAAGTAAGCAATAGAGCTGATGGAGTAAGCCACATGGATGCCATGCAATCAGAAAAGGTGAAACATGTAACCCCACGTGTTCCCAATGATCTAAATGCAATGTGTCACTATGACGTTTGTTCAGAGTTCGGTGCATGGTCAATCATCTTGCCACCCGGCTTCACCTGATTCGTAAATTCATTCCACCTGTCTACCATGCCATCTATAGTTGCAAATCATGTTTCGCCATGAGGGATTGAATTAGTGTGCATTTATCAATACTAGTCTTCTTTCCATGCATTATACTCTAATTCACCCAATAAACCCTATGTGCCACGTGTCACACTCATATTAGCTAGTGGTGTTAATTTTCTTCTTTTTCATCTTAGCCTTTGATTTAAAGTTTATTTGATAGTCTAGATTCCACTTGAGTTATATTTAACCCCTAATTACGTCATAAACTCTAAGGAGCCAAAGTTAACATAATTTTTATCAAATTTTAGAGCCAAGAGGAGGGAAAAAATATAGAAAAATTTAAAAGGAGATACAATTTAGGTGAAGATTCAAGAGGATATTGGTACTACAATTTAAGAGAATGATTGTATTTTTTCTTCTTCTTCTTTTTCTATTTTCTTTATCAATTTTTATGTCTCTATTTATGAAAAATTATGAGCTTTATGAACAAAATTATGTTTAGTTAATTTATCAATCTAGGGGTCTAATGAACCTAATTTTCACCATGTAATGATCTAATATTTTACCCCAATTATGATATAAATTTAATTACATTATTTAATATAATTTTTATGCTAGTAATTGTTTAGCCAACAATTGATTTATAGAGGCAATTTGATAAATTTGATAGAATTATTTAATTGTTTGTCTTGATTAAATAAAATGCATAGTTTCTAGGCAGAGATGTATGATTCTTATGTATGTGATCCATAATTAAATAACTTATTGAGTAGTGTGCAATTTAATTGAAATGATAGTGTGATTAAGTTATTTACTATATGATGTGTAGTTTACTTGAGAGAGGAATGCATGCTAGTTTAGATTCAATTGATAATATAATTGATTGATAATTATATTGGAGGGATTTTAGTGATTCACATGTTACAAAATTAGAGGAGTAATATTTCTAGATATTTTTTCATATATCTTTTTAGTTACCAAATTTGATTTAATTAATTATTATTATATCTGTTTTTAGTTCTTTTAATTTTCTTTTCTTAAAATATAAAAACACAAAAAAATTGATTTTTATTTTTTTGTTTTAAAAATTAGTTTCTAATAACATAATCTCTATGAGAACGATATTTTCTTATCATTATATTACTTGATGCGATACAAATGATTGGGTATTCATTGAACACAATTCTTGTCCAATCAAGTTTTTGGCATCATTGTTGGGGATTATAACAATTAGAAATTAATTTTTATTATCTTATTTATTCTAGTTATTTTTATTTATTTATATTTCTTAATTTTAATTTATTTAGTTATGTAGTTAGTTAGTTATTTATTTTGGTTAATTTCTTTTATTTATTTATTTTTTAATTCATTTATTTAGGTATCTATTTTTAATTTTAATTTATTTTAAATTTAAATATCTCCTTTAGTGCTATTAGGAACAAATTTGAGTCTATTGCATGAACATAGTTCGTAAGGGAGAAATTTTGCCTTTAGATCCAGAAATTGAGCATACATTGAGATCAATAAGAAAAACTGTTGACACCAAAATGGAAGAAATGGCTAATTCAGTAGAAATAAACAATAATGGGCTAAATTTAAAAACTAGATACCTTTAATGGATGATATGGATAGAGCTATAAATGAATATGCAATACCTACATTGGAAGGTCTCAATCCAAGTATTACAAGGCTAAACATTCAAGCTGATAAGTTTGAACTAAAGCGAGTGATGTTTGAAATACTACAACAGTTGAAAAATTCAGTGGATTACCAACAAAGAATCCTCATATTCATCTCAAATTTTTTTATTAAAGTTTCAAATTTAGTGGTGTGACCGAAGAGGCATTTAGGCTTAGATTATTTCCCTACTCTTTGTGAGACTATGCTCAAGCTTGGCTCCTCTTTGTCACCACCCTTACCACTACCTTTGGTAAGATGGATGGTGAGGTGGCTGGCAATGTGTCCGTTCGATGCTCTACAAACACCCTTTTTTTTGTTTGCTATCCAAAAAAATGTATCGAAAGTTTGTCAAATTGACATCTCGTTCTTTCTATTTTTGGATCAATCATACCTTGTGAATTTTTCGGTACTAGTGATTCATGATTATGTGAGCCAAAGCTTTCTTATGAGTGGCGAGTACTCAAGGTGGTATTTGTAGGTGGTTTATGTGAGATGGGTATATATCGGTTAGTAGTTCCCTTCATGCAAATTTTTATATGTGAGAACCTCTAGTGAGAGTAGGTTGTGTCAAAATCATTGATTTCTCACATCTTGAGCTATGTGTCCTTTGGTGGTGTGTGTTGGACTATGTGTGCTTGGATTTTTATTGGGTTTTAGTGTTTAAGGGTGATTCTGTTGTTTATGCACATCACCCATTACTGATCTATAGTTTTTCATCACACCATATTTTGTAATGTTGGCTTTGGAGGTAAGTCGAGTTCATATCTGAAACTTGGTTGAAATAGAGGCAATAAGCAAGAGCAAAAATTGGTAGTTAGGATAGAGGTCCTAGTTGATAGAGGTAATAGTGGTTTTATTTCTTTCAGACTTGTAACTAATTTAGTATTTAGTGGAATATTTGTTGCTGAGTGGTTTCCTTAAGAAACTTGAGAATAGTACCATATAGATAGGATTTCTATGGGAGTTTATCTAATTATATCTAGTGTTATTCATGCTTGAATGTGTGACTAGTACAATTAGAGTTTAAATGGTATATATCTTTACATATTGAAGTCTAAACTCTAATTAGAAAGCTTTTAATATTTATCACCTACTTTTTGTTTACTGAATTCTATATATGTTGCTTTATTATATTATATGTTTATATTTATTTATATTGCAACTATGATTATCTATCAGGTGTTTTTATCTCTGGTATTTGTGAGGCTGGGTTGAGTCCTTAATGAGTCAACATCTCCTTAACCTGATTGTGTATCGGGTCTTGGGCTCCTTCTTAGTAGGCATGCATGTTTAGATTATGTGTTAGTATAATCTACCTTTTATCTGCATACTTACTTGGTGTGAGTTTCTAAGGAGTTTATATCTCTTTAACTTGAATTTTTACCAAGTGTTGGACTCATTATTAGGTTTTGCTATGTATGTTTTGTTGTATGCTATGAATGTACAATCATTACCTAATATGTTTCTACATACGAGGTCCAGAAGTGATTGAAAATTCTTTTAGCTTTTTGTTATGCATACATGTATCACAAGCTAAGTATTGTTTTCCATATATCCATGTTGCTAGTCTGGATAAGAGCCTGTGGGGCATATCATCACAAGTGTGTATTCTGCAGATTGTTATTGTTAGATTTGCTAGTTCTTTATGTAGTGTGTTTAATTGTTCTTGTTATTTTGTACTTTCTTAGTGAGGCCTACTTGGACGAATTGATATAAATCTCATGAAAAAATTTCATGAGTTGGCATTTTCACCCTGCATCTAGGTCCCGATTATATATTTGAGTCAGAAGAATAATTTGTCTTCATGTAATTGTTCCTATGTATGGGAATCTTCAACAAAATTTTATATAGTGAAAGATAAAGTTCAATCATAATTTTTTATAGTCAAGGTTATCTCAAGCCTTAAAATCTCCATTAATTGATTATAAACTTCAAACATGACATACTTTTGTGTCTAGTGAGTGTGTGAGTGAGTTCTTGTTAAACGTTGATCATTACATGTATAGAAGAATACAAATGCATAGAACAAGATACTCAATTATATAATGAATAATTAATCAAGGTAAATCAGATTATGTAAGATATCTATTTTTTTTTATACAAAATAATATTTGATTTTATTACAATGATAGGATAATTCTGCTCCCTTTATTATTTTTGAATTTTTTATTTTTTAAATAACTAATTTAAATAAACCAAAAAAAAATCAAGAATCAAACTATAACATTCAAAATTTAAAATAATTAAACTAATCAAAGTAAAGTTGCTCACCTAGGATCAAACAAGCACACAATAAAAATTTCTAGGTGAAAGAGAGACACAATTAGTTGATCGAAAAAAATACAATCTTTACTAACCCAAATTTTCTTGAATTTTGGTCCCGTAACATCTTTGGATTTGGTTGATTTAATTAGTTTTTTAATTGATCTTGGGTTTATCCTTATTTTTGCCTTCATTATTTTCTTTTTCATCATTGGTGGAGATTTAGCATACATGTGTGGATGATGAAAATTAATTCTAGAATATCTAGCATGAAAGGCATTGTTAAAATAATAATATTTCACAAGAAATCTACAATATGGTGTACTATGATATGATAAACAAGCACAAATTTAACATGTTTTCCAATTACAGGTGCAACTATTCTTTGAGTATAATGAGTAATAGTTGAGGTAAGATTATAAGATTATACTGATTCAGCCTTTGATTTTGAAGATGTATCATGTGAGGAAGACGAACACGAAGGCTTTACAAAATCAATTGATTTTGATGAAGATGGCATAGTGTGCTCATTTACATATCCTAGTCCTCTCTTGTCTTAAGTTGGTTTTTCATAATCAAGAATTTTGTTCAAACTTTCAGATCCAATTGATAGCCTTTTATAGCATTCTTGGATTGTTTAAGTTCCTATATCAGATTTTGTTTCTCCTGTTCCAAACCCACAATATTTTATTGTTCTACTACCGATGAATTTATTTCATAAGATTACAGTTTTTCATTAAGTTTAGTTACTTCTACAAGCAACTTATCTTTATCTCTTTTGCATATTACGAGCTCTTTGAACAATTCATCAATAAATAGTGATATTAAAATATTTAAATAAGAATTCAGAGTCACTTTCCTCATTATCTGAATCAATATTAGACTTACAAGAGTGTCCACTAGTTTTTGCAGCAAATGCTCAAAAATTGGTGTCACTATTTTCTGATACAATTCGATTGTTGTTATCACTTTCAGGGTCAGTAAGTATTGTGTTAAAAGCTCTTCCAGTGTTTTTTTTTTCTTATTTGCATAGTTAGTTTCCAAGTGACAAAACCCCTAAATTCATAGCATTGAGGTCCAATGGGTTTTTGTTTCTTACAATCATAAGTCATATATATAAGGTCTCTTAGATCGTGATCCTTTGATCACTTGGTTGACCTTTGTTTTGAGGATTTCTTTTGTTGAAAATTATGTTCAGTTTTCTAGTCAAGAGTGTTAGTTCTAATTCTTCATTGTCCCATTCTTAAATCATTGCAGTTTTAAAGGCAACACCTTTGTTCTTTGTGGGAGGATGGAAACTCATCTCAAAGGTTTGAAGTGAGCCAAATGTCCTCTAATTTGATAGTATCCACATCCTTGCTTTCATCAATGGTAGTGACCTTTGCATGGAAACAATCTGGTATTGAGCAAAGAATCTTTCTAGCTATCTTAAAACCATCAATTTTCTCTCCAAGATTGACAAAGGTGTTAGTAATATCATATAATTTAGCATAGAATTCAAAAAAAGTCTCATATTCTTTCATCCTAATATTCTCAAATTGAGTACTAAGCATGCAAAATTTTGTCTTTTAACTTATGAGGTACCCTCATGAGTACCCTAAAAAATATCCTAAGCATGCTTAGTAGTTTCAAGATAAGAATTACGACGAAACTCATCAGTAGACACAACACTAAAAATAACATTAATACCCTTTTGATTTCAATTACTGCTAGTTTTGTCTTTAGTTTTCCAGACTCTCCTAGGTTTAGGAGTAACAATATTATATTTGGTAAATATAGTTGATTCCCACCCATAAAGCATAGAGTTCTAAACACATTTTTCTTTAGACTATAGAAAGGCTCTAATGCAAGCCTTCCAATATGGGTAATTAGACCCATCAAAGTAAGGAGCATGGATTATAGATGAACATTCTCTCAAATGATCCATAATAAGGTCCTAGGCACACTAAGTGTATCTACATGTCAATCGATGCTACATGTGGCTTAAGTCGGTTGACATGTAGAACTGACTCAAAATCCTACATGTAGCACCAGTTCTAAGGGTCAATCGACTTAAAAATTTGCAGAAAAATAAAATAGTAGCGTCGGTTGACACATAGAATTGACACTATACATAGGATTTTAAGTCGGTTCTACGTGTCTATCGATGCTACATGTGACTTAAGTTGGTTGACACATAGAACCGACTTAAAATCCTACATGTAGCATCGGTTGACACGTAGCATTGACTTAAAATTCGTTATAAGTCAGTTTTAGGAAAACATCGACACTAAATCCTAACTTATATACCTTTTATTATAGTAGTGATGAGATTTGATTAGATATAGGGGATGAATTGATAATCAAAAAAATTATGACAAATTAAATTTTTTGTAAACAGTATGCAATCAGGTGTAAATAAAATAATGTGAAAATATAAAGATTGAGGAACAAGAGTTTTAGACGGAAACAACCTGATAAATAGCAAGAAAACTAAATAATACCTTTTCTTTTAGCTATATATTGATGATAAAATACAATGACACATCCTATCTATTTATAGAGAAAGTATGGTTTCAAGTTTGTTACAATGAGACATATTACACTTGATTACACCACTCAAAAGCACCTATTTCAATGTAACAAACTTTATAACAACCTTTTAAAAGGATTAGCTATACCATTGACCACCATAGTTATTGTGCACATGTAGATCTTTTTACAATACCGACATATATGTACTTTTTTTTCTGCACTACTTATGTGCAATGAGCCTAGCAATAGTGCACATATTTGTGGCTACTTTAGATGTATGGTGTGTAGTGCCTGCACACATCCTAGTGTCATATTATGTAGCATTTATGCATGTTCCTATGTCATTCTTGGCTGCAATATGCATCGCACATGCATGCATTTTTGTGTCATCCTCAGGCGCAATATATGACATATGCTACTTATCACCCACTTGGGCATTATCACAAATACTTCTAACACCCTTCTCAAATTAAGTGGCATGAAAATGAAACTTAATTTGATGTGCAAGGAGAGAAATAAGGCCAAAAGGAGAACCTTGGTTAATAAGTCTACTAGTTGCTCTATAGAAAGAATATAATGCACAACAAGTGTCTTGGCCAATGCCTTTTTGTGCACAAAATGACAGTCTAACTCAAAATGTTTCATGCTTAAATGAAGAATAATATTGGTCGTAAGTTGAATGGTACTCAAATTATCACACCAGGTCAAAGGAATAGTTGGTAAGGAAATATACAACTCATAAAGCAATGCTTGAATCCACATGATTCCAGACGCAACATCGACAAGTGATCTATACTCAACCTCAGTTCTTGATCAAAATATTAAAGCTTGCTTCTTGGAAGACTAGAAAATAGTATTGGCACTAAAGTAAATGACAATCCTAGACGTGGATCTTCTATCATCAGGACAATAACTCTTATTAGCATCAGGAAATCCCTATAAAAGCAAATGAGATAAACTTACATATCTTGTGGACTACAAAGGAAAGAGCTAGAGGAGTAATGGTGATATACTAAATAGATCCAATAATGCTTCTATACAACATAGGATTATGAAATATTTCTTTATTATGAGTAATAAGAGTATGGCTAGTAAGCATTTGAGTAGAGATGGGTTTACAATGATCCATCTTGGAATAAAATAGAATATACTTTTTTGTGTATGAGCAAAATATCACCATTATTCAGCTTATTCGGCTCAATATTGAGGAAGTAACTTAGATGGCCAATATACTTTAAGGCAAATTAAGTGTGTAAATTTGAAATAAAGGACTAAATAATCCCCACATATCACTACCTGTAAGGATACAGTGGGTGCTCAAACCCTTTTGGTTGTTACATATACACCTCCTCATGCAGTGCATCATTCAAAAAAGTATTATTGATGTCCAATTGTTAGAGGTGCTAACCATGAGCCAAGGCAAGAGTATGAAAAATATGAATGGTGACCTGCTTGACCACAAAACTACAGGTGTCTAAAAAAATCAAAACTAGGAACCTATTTATACCTTTGTGCTACCACTCAAGATTTTCTCTTATCGAGGAAACCTGATAGAAGCCTTGTAACTCAAAAATCCACTTACTACCAACAATAGTTCTATCAAAAGGTGGAGGTACTATGTTGTCTCTTTTAGGATAACATGAAAGCGTGCAAGTATACACGACCACAAGTAATAAAATGATAAGTAAAATATCATTACCACAGAGATTTTTTACTAGTGTTCGTTAATTACTAAAATTATTTCAACTTGGTTGTATCCAAACAGTCGATAGTTTGATGTAGTTTGACTAACTAATTTTTATAACAGTTTATAAGAAAATTCTAGGATTGCAGTTTCACCAAATTAATCCACTTGAATCATATTATTTTCTCTTGATTTATGTTCTCGTATTTTAAGTTGTTAACCAAGAACTTCTAATTTATCCATATATCTCTTCCGAGCTTCATATAGACACATCTAGCTAAAATAATTCACTATATTCTTATAAGAATTAAATTCACCCAGATTTATTAAGTTCTAAGTTCTCAAATAGTTACACTTACAATAAAGGTATATTCCTATCCCTTATATATATATATGTTATTTTATCACGAGCAACACATAAAAATGCTTTTTTCAAGTTTATTTACATGTCACAGATCAATTAATTAATCTTCCAATAATCAAAAGCATTAAACACATATAAAATAAACAACTTAAAATCGTTCCATAAATTATTCCAAAATAATTAATTCAAGTTTCATAATTTAAGCTACACTGTAACCCTCGAACAAATAAATTAGTTCATAGCAGAAATTAAAATTACAATACAAAAATAATGAGATATTTCAAAGAAATAAAATTTAAAAGAAAAAGATTAGAAGAAACGTTTTCACGATTTCTCAATGAAAAATAAATTTCTTCCCTTTTCTTCTTCTTCGCTGTCTTTTTTCTCTCAATTTTCTAACAAAATAACAACATAAACAGTTAAAGAAAAGTTTATGTGTGTTGTAGAGAACACGCACAGAAGAAGCTAAAAAAATTAAAGTGAACTAGAAAAATGAAAAACTAAAAAAAACTCAAACCCTCACATCTTTCCTCGCATCTAAAATATATCACCGCAAACAATTTTTTTTATAAAAATGCATGTAGTAGGGGATAGAAATATATCGAAAATAATAAAAAGCAAACACGCTTGGAGACAACAAATAATCAGTTGGAAGAGTGTGTCGTTCTGCATTTTATTTTATTTTTAAAAGCATTCCACGTGTTAGCATTTGATTAGCTGCAAGAAATAACGAGACACGTGGCCCCCTTTCATTCGCTGTGAAGAGAGGGCACACAAGGATTGCATCGCACGGGAAAAGTGCCTTCCAGACACGGCTAGAAACATGCGCTGTTTCCATTTTTTTATTTTAACCAACATATGCCACATGTCAGCTCCTTATTTACTGAAAGAATATTCGAGACACGTGGCAATGTATGATTCATTGGAATGGCAGGGCGCACGATGTTTATCTGGACCGCATCGCATGGGACTACAAGGTCACAAGTAATAAAAATTGATAAGTAAATTATCGTTCCCACAAAGATTTGCTACTACAATTTGTGGAGTACTAAAATTATTTCAATCTGATTTTATCCAAAACAAGCGAAAGTTTGAAGATGTTTTAACTAACTAATATTTTTATAACAAAATAAAAGAAAATTCTAGGATTGTAGTTTTCACCAAATTAATCCACTCGAATAATATCATTTTCTCTTGATTTATATTTTTTTGTAAATTTAATTTGTCAACCAAGAACTTCTAATTTTGTACATACATCTCTTCCGAGCTCCGTATAGACACACCTCGCTAAATTAATTCACTATATTCCTATCCTTCATATATACATATTATTCTATCCACGAGCAATATACACAAAAATAGCTCTTCCAAGTTTATTTAAGTGCCACAGATCAATTGATAAATTTTCCAACAATAAAAAACATTAAGCATAAATAGAATAAACAAATTAAAAGTCTCATAAATCATTCAAAAATAATTAAATTCAAGCTTCATAAATTTAGATAAAATGCAACCCTAGAAAAATTAAATTACTTCATAACAAAAAATTAAATTACAGAATTTAAGGAATATTCGCTAAAGAACACAAAGAAAATTAAAAACATTTATGCTCCTAAATTTTTGGTACACGCGGAACACAATAGAAGCCAAAATGGCTTCTGCGTGTACCACTGTCCAGAACTCTCCAACCGAACCCCTTGAACCTCCCAATTTATCACAAATATCCCCTATTTTTAGACACATGGGAGACATTTTGCATCGAAAATAATAATTAAAAACCCACATGGCAGACAAAACGGTACATCGAAAATAATATTTAAATCTACATGGGAGAAAAACGTGTACGTTTTTGGATTTTTCATTTCAATTTACGCATGCCAAGTGTCAGCGTCTGATTCGCTACAAGAAATAATGAGACACGTGGCATCCTTTCATTCGCTGTACAGAGAGGGTGCACAAGGAATGCATCGTAGGGGAGAAGTATCTTCGAAGACACGTGGGGCGCGAACAAGCTGTTGGAAACATGCGCGGTTTCAGTGTTTCTATTTTAACCAACACATGCCACGTGTTAGATCCTAATTTGCTGAAATAATATTCGAGACACGTGGAAATTCCTTATTAGTTGTCATATCCGGGTGCATGATATCCATTTGGACCGCATAGCACAGAAAATTTCTTTGGACAAACACGTGGGTCGCACCCTACACGTCGGCCTATGCGGAAAGTGGGCCCTATATAGTATATCGAACAACATGCAACTAGAAAACTCGCATCCAATTTCTTTTTGTCGTGTTTGTATTACACGCATTGATCATCACCATTGATAGTTTTATCTGATGGTGCACGTGGTGCACAGACAATAGTTGCGCGTGGACTTCTTTCCTATGCAAAAAATAAACTTTTCTTAATTGCATTTTAGCCCTCCAATTTAATTCAAAGAAACTTTTAAACTTTGGTTAATTACAAATAAACACTTTATCTAATTTAAGTTAACTTTCACACTTTTGTTAATTGCAATTTGAACACTCTTTTAATTTAAATTATATTTTCAGACATTTTATTTGAAATTAAGTCCTTTTTCGATTCAAATTCTTTAATTTTCTTCAAAATATATTCCTTAAGAAATATGAAGAACATAACAATTATAATTAATAAAATAGACGAAAATAACTATATAAAATACAGTTATCATGCTCCAATTTTCCACACATTTGAAACTAAGGTCTATTTCCTGTGTGACATCTTCCATATCCAAGGCCTTTACTGCCAGGCTAAAAGTTATTATTTCCATTGTAGTTCTAAGAGTTATCGACTCCTTACTAATAAGGTTGTCCACTTTATTGATTATGATATGCAACACTAAGTTGCTGCAATTATGATATTGTATCATTATTAGTTGAAAAGATTTTACTCACATGCTCATTTCTTATTGTAACATTTACACTAGCTAGAGGTGAGATAAATGTTAATCTCCTCCTCTTAAGCCTACTCTCATGACTAAGTAGCAGTGCTTTTGTATCATCAATTGTTGTTTTCTTTGTTAGCATTTTTCTATAAATGTGGAGAACACATTGCTGAAGGTTTCAGCAAGACCTCCTACCATATACATGAGATTTTCCTCATTAATGACTATACAACAAGCTACTTCCAATTCATCACAAAGATTTTTTATTTTGAGAACATAGTCATTGACTTTTAGATATTTTTCTTGAAATTTTGAAGCCCTTCTTTCAACTGAATCATGTGAGCTTGTGAGTTGGAGGAAAAATTCTTTTCTAGCATACACCAAGTCTATCTTGATGTTTTGAATCCAGCTACCTATTTCATAAGCTTATTGGCCATACAATTCATCAACCAATAACCGAGCATATCATCTTGCCTTTTCTAATTTTTGTACTCATCTTTAACAGTTCCATTCTTGCAAAATTTATTTACTAAATTTTTAAGAATAAAGCTCTTTAGCTCTAGACTTCTCAAAATCTTTAGGATCTAATGTTTCCATATCATGAAATTATTATTATTGAGCATGATTGTAAGAAAAAAATTATGAAAAGAATATATTTCACTCTATTTGACAATATCTAGTGCCAATTAAGGATATGGCAGTTTAACTACTTCAGGCAATTCAACCGTTGATGCTTTCTCTAGGATTTTAGAAGCTAAAACAACTTCTAAGCTCTAATACCATGAAAAATAGTAAGGAAACTAAATAATACGTTTTCATTTAGCTAAATATTGATGATAAAATACAATGATAGATCCATTTATTTATAGAGAAAGGATGGTTGAAAATTTGTTACAATGAGACACATTATATTTGATTACACCACTCAAAACCACACATTTCAATATAAAAGACTTTATAATAACCTTTTTAAAGGATCAACTGTACTTTTGACCACTATAGTTATTATGCACATGTAGGCATATTTATGGAAGTGTTAGACATAGGTTGTGCAGTATCTATGCACATTCCAGTGTCATCGTGTGAAGAATTTGCTTGAATTTTAGTGTCATCCTTGGGTCCAGTACGAGTAATGTATGTATGCATTCCTATGTCATCGCGAGTCTCAGTAAATGACACATGCTACCTATCACCCCTTTGGGCACTATCATCGACACTCCTAACATAACCTAGGGCATACCAATGACCAAAGAGGAAAACCATTGATCCATCTAACCTCCTAACCTCCTAACTAAACAATATGAAAAATAAGGTCTAATTACAAGGCTAGGACTCAAATTACCTACAAAGATAATGCCTCTAAGTAATCTACTTAGAAGTCACTGCTTTCATCACGGTCTCTACAAGAATGGTGTTTGGATCTAGACCAACATTTTGACAACTTAAGTCACACACCCAATCAAACCTGCTCTACCAATGCTTGAAAAGTTAGCATAATAACACGAGTATAAATGTATGTCTTATAGTAGATTCAATGATGAATAACCTTAACTAGATGATTAAATGAATATATCATATAAATTATAATTAACTAGTAACCCTTGAAAAATTAGTTTAAAGCATAGTATCACAAATATTACAAGTTTGTTAATTCATCAAAAATAGCCACAAATGTTTGACAAATTAACTTAATGAAAAAAGCCTACTTGAGTAGTTTTTTGCAAAACAAGAGAGAGAATAAGATGAAGAGAAGAATGTTATTGTGTAGTTAAATAAAGTTATATACATAGGATTGTATATATAGTATATTTAGAAGCATTAGGTCAAAGTAAAATTACTATGCTGTCTATAAAATTAGTTAAAAGAGTTTTAAAGGAAAATGATAATATAATAAAATGCCAATTCAATTTAAGCTAGAAATATGTTTTAAAGTCAAAGTCTTGACCACTCAATCGATATAACATATACTCATCAATCGAGTACTTTTTTTTATCAATCTAGTCAATTCTCAATCAATCCAATTAATAAACAAAATTAATTCATACTTTTTAAATTGAGTATATCAATCCTCGACCAATCTACATAGCTCAATTGATCTAGACATGTCTCAATCAATTGAGTAGCCTAATCTCAAAATGTTCCTACATCTCTAATACAAATTCTAACGTGCATAAGCATAAAGATATACCTGAATTGTGATCGCTAGAGTGTGATAGTTTCTTCGACTTGAAAATATTTTTGAAGACATACCTAGAAACTAAAATTACATTTTCATGTTTTGTTCAAGAATATCGCCAAAACTCACATAAACCTTACAAGTTGTAATAAAACTTTATACTTATTATGAATCTTTAAAATACTACTCCAACTATATTAAAAAAATAAGATAGCTATGAAATTTTTTACTTTTATACGAATAAATATATTTTATACCACCAAACTATGGGAATTGTTAAAAATACACCTCCAACCTTTTATTTGTTACTTTTATACCATCAAACATTCATTTTTTTACAAATATACTATTCATGGTTAATTTTAAAGGGAGTCAATATTTGAGTGTGTGTAAAACCCTAAATATTCCTCAAACCCACCCACACACTTGAACCACGCCCCAATCAATCTCAATCTTGCACATCCACTCCATTGTCAGACCACAGTCTTGCCAACCACACCCCTAGTTGGTCACCCATTTCTCATGAACCAACCTTCATCCATTGATCTGGCCTCGATGGGGAAAGTTTCTCCAAAAGGAAATCGTATTCTTAGTTCTAGTTACAAGTATTTGAAATTTGGGACTGGCTTAGGTCCATGCTAGTAAATCCATTGGTTCCAAGTCATATAGTAATATCACGAGGAAAAGGATTGATGTATGAGATACTCAAAAGGTAAACAATGATCTAGTGGTAGGTGATACATACAACTATTGATATGAACCCACTAGTGTTATCACCAAGAAATTTTGAAAAATAGAGTAATTTTTTTTCAACACCAAAGACCCCTCGATTGGAAGATTGTGAGTTGTAATCCCAATTGGAGCCCCTTCTAATGGATTTATTGGTATTCTTTAATAATCTACGTTTTTTTTATTGAATCATTTATGGGTAATTATTCTTTACTCTTGTTTTCATTATTAAATTAATATCTTCACATGCATGGTTCATTCAGGCAAGGTTGGGTTGATGGGTAGGGGATGCTTCACAAGGAGTAGGTGATTGGATAGAGGTGTGACTAGCGATGGTGTGGTATGGTGAGGGAGTGGAGGCACAAAACTAAGATTGGATGGGGTGTGATTTGAGTGTGTCAATGAATGTGAGTGGTATTTTGGGTTTTACATACACTCAAATGTTCTCTTGCCAAAATTAACTATGGATGCTATATTTATAATAAGTTGAAATTTCAATGATATAAAAGTAATAAATGAAAGTTTGTTGATATATTTTTAACAAACGTCATAGTTGGGTAGTATAAAAATCTATTTCTTCTGTTTTTATTAATTCACACTTGAATTTTTTTTAAATATATTATTATTTAACTTATGAAATGGAAATGAGTTTAGCCACTAAATTTTGTGTCGAAGTTTTTTGCCAAAATGAATAAAATAAAGCCAATTATTCTGCTATGAATGATTAAATTTTGTAGACATTTTGGCACTAATATTTGGGAAAAATATTTGTAAAAGAAATTGCTATTTTAATTTAATATTCATAATTTTAATTTGAAACAACTAAAAAATCAATTTTTTTAATTGATCAAGACCCAATTTTTCAATTTCCCACATTCCCAACCTATTTCCCTTTTTTTCTCAATCTTGCCCTTCTGCATGCTAACCTTTCACGGCATTCCCAACCATCATTCCCTACTGGCATTTCCCTATCATTCTCCTCCTTTCCCATCCTATCTTTTTCTCTTACCCTACGTACCATGTGTTTCCCATTCTAACTTTCCCACTTCTTCTTTCCCGCTCAGCCTTTCCTACTTCATCTTCAAAGGAATTTCAAAGATAGAAGATACAACTTATTGCTTGACATTTATCTTCTAAAATCCATGAACAATTTTGGACTTATTATTCACATTGCTTCTATTCTTAGTAGGAGTTAGGGATTATGGACTTTGATTTTATTGTCTGGATTATTTTGCCAACTGGAATGTATTATTTTTTATAAACCTAGAACTATTTTATTTTCATTCAAAAAAAGGTTAACAAATCGATGTCTATTCCCATTTTATGCGGAGAAAACTCTCTTTTATTCTGTATGAGTTTGTTGGAATATTAAGGATCAAAACTACTAAACACTCAAGAACATTTTTTTAGCAACTCTTAGAAATTCTCAAGCTTTTACATATTATTTCTTAAACTTTATTGAGTTATATTATATAGCAAAAGATGCAAGATATTTATACTATCTTAGAATTAATACAAGCCACACAATATAAAGCTAACACTCAATCTAATCATCACACACAACCCATATTCTCACCTATAATCCAACTCAACCTCCACTAGCTGTCTCACAACTTAGCATCTTACCTACAATCCAACTCAACCTCCACTAGTTGTCTCACAACTCATCATCTTACCTACTTTCTTGAACTACCATGGAAGCTTCCTCAAGTTGGGCTTCAATTTAGTTGGACTCCATCTTGGTCTTTAAACAAGTTTTGTTTTCAACACTCCCTCTTAAACTTGTTTTATAAGACCAAGCAAACTTCTTATCCTCGTAAAGTCTTCGAATTTCAATGGTTTGGTAAAAATGTTAGCAACTTGGTCATGTGACTTGACATACTCAACTTGTACATTCTTTCTGGCGATGCACTCCCTTATATAGTGGTAGCGAGTATCAATGTGTTTACTTAGATCATGGAAGACTAGATTCTTTGTCAAAGCAATTGCTGACTTGTTATCAACACAAATCTTCATTGGTTCTTTTTATGCCATGTTTAGCTCCTTCAATAATTTTCTCAGCCAAATTTCATGACAAACAATTGAGGTTGCAGCTATATACTCAGCTTCACAACTAAAGAGGGCGAAAATCTGTTGCTTCTTCAACATCCATGTAAAAATAGTGTCTCCCATGAAGAACATGCGCCCTATGGTGCTCTTTTGATTGTCTACATCTCTGTCATAATCCCTATCACTATACCTAATAAGTTTGCAATCATTATAAAATGAGTATAACAAATCAAAATCAATTGTATGTTGGATGTAGTGTAGGATTCTCTTAGTAGTCTTGAAATGAGTGGTTATCAGATTCTCCATGTATCAACCCACAAGTTTATCAGCATAGAGAATATCAGGTCTTGTGTATGTCAAATATCATAAGCTTTCAACTAAAATATTAAAGAAAGTCATATCTACATTTTCTCCTTCATCATGCTTAGATAGCTTGACTCCATATTCCATTGGAGTGCTTATCGGCTTGTAATCATCCATCTTGAACTTCTTGAGTATCTCTTTTGCATAGATTTGTTGGGAGATGAAAATACCTTCTTCTTTTTGCTTGACTTTGATACCAAGGTAGTATGCCATTAGTTCGATGTCGATCATCTTAAACTCATGGGTTATCACTCTCTTGAATTCTTCAAACATGCTTGGGTCACTTCCAGTGAAGATGAGATCATCCACGTACAGGCACACAATTAGAATCTCTCCATCTTTAACTTTGATATAAAGTGCATGTTCATAAGGGCATTTAGTGAAGAATTTTTTAAGGAAGTAATTGTCTATGTGAGTATTCCACGCTCTTGGTGCTTGTTTTAACCTATAGAGAGCTCTCTTCAACTTTAACACCTTAACTTCGTGCCCTTTGAATTTATAGCCTAATGGTTAGTATATGTAGACTTCTTATTTAAGGACTCCATTTAAGAAGACAGACTTCACATCCATTTGATGTATCCTCCAATTTTTTTGGGCTACCAATGAAATGATTAGTCTAATAGTTTAAACCTAGCAACAAGAGCGAATACCTCATCATAGTTAATTCTAGCTTTTTGACTATAACCTTTTACTACTAGTCTCCCTTGTGCCTTTTGATTTCTCCCTTTGCATCTCTCTTTGTCTTGTACACCCATTTGACACCTATTTCCTTGTGCCCTTTGGGAAGTGAAATGGGTTCCCATATGTCATTCTTCTCAATTACATTGATTTCTTCATCCATCGCATCTCTCCACTTCTTCTCTTATGCAGCTTCTTGAAACCTCACTGGTTCACAATCAGCAAAGAGACATAATAAGGTACGATTATCTTGTCATTCTATTACCTCATAAAGATCTTAGAGACTTCATGTACATGTCACGACTCTTTCACTTCCACTCGAAGATGATAAAGGTGATGGGTTTCCATGAGTGGTTGGCATTGGAGAAGTAGATGGAGTCATTCACTCTTGCTGAATTTCTCCAGGTTACTCTGTATTGACTTCTTCAAAGTATGGAAAGAAATTGAAATCTTCTATATGTGATCCAAAATCCCATTCTCCATCTTCATCAAATACCACATCTCGGCTAGTTACAATCTTTTTATTGTTCGAATTGTACATATTATATCCCTTTGAACTTGAGTCATAGCCGATAAAGATGAAACTCTCACTTTTATCATCTAGCTTGGTTCTTCTCTCTTCCGGTACATGTACATAAGCTATACTTCCGAAGACTCTGAGATGATATATTCATGGCTTTCTTCCGCTCTATACTTCTTGTGGTATCTTCCTAAACACACTTCTTATTGGAGATCGGTATGATAGGTAGATTGTGCAAGCTACTACTTCTACCCAAAATTCTTTAGGCATTCACTTACTTTTAATCATGCTTCATGCCATATCAAAAATGGTTTTGTTCTTTCTTTCAAAAACACCATTTTGTTAAGGGGAATGTGGAACAGTTAGTGGGTGTCTGATTTCATTTGATGCACAGAAATCTTGGAACTCCTTGGAAGTAAATTCTTCTCCTCAATCTGATTGCATTGCCTTGATCGCACAACTAGTTTATTTTTCCATAACGGCTTTGAACTTTTTGGATACTTCAAAAGCTTCAGATTTTTGTTTCACGAAATAAACCCAAGTTTTCCTTCAAAAATCATCAATGAAAAAAATAAAATAATTATATTTACCAAGAGAAATTGGCTTGATGGGTCCGTACACATTAGCATGAATGAGTTCAAGTGGTTTTTGAGCTCTTGTGTTAGACTCATTTGGAAAACTCTTTCTGAACTGCTTTCCAAGTAAATAACCTTCACACAATTGGTCTGGATGATTGATATGGGGTAATAATTTGTCCATATCCCTTTTAGACAATAGCTTTAGTCCTCTAAAGTTGAGATTCCCAAATCGAAGATGCCATAGTTAGGATGCATCTTTGTAAAAAGCCTTTAAACACTTTGCAACATCATTTTAAATATTCAAAGAAAACATTCTATTCTTTGAAATTTTCACCTTGGCATTTAGATTTCCTTGTCCATCCCTTATAAAAAGACTATAATCTTTCATGTGAATATCATAGCCCTTTTATAAGAGTTGACCCAAACTTAAGATATTACTTTTTATATTTGGCATATAGTATACATTTGAAATTATTTAATGACTACCATCTTTTGCTTGAATAAGAATGTTACCTTTCCCTTTCATCGATATTTTTGAATTATCTCCAAAAAAGACATGGCCATTTATTGATTCGTTGAGTTCTACAAATATACTTCTTCTACTGCACATATGGTTACTTGCACCAATATCTATGTACCAAGTATTCTTGTGTCCTCCGTGAGTGTCTTGGAATGCTAAGAACAATGTTTGTTTCTCCTCAGTCTTAGATTATGCATAGTTGGTCTTCTCCTCGACCTTGTTGTTGAGAGCTCTACATTCTAAAGCATAATACCCAAACTTTTGACAATTATAACATTGAACTTGAGATTAATCATACCTCTAGTTTGAATTGCCTCTCCCATGACCTCTTGATGAGCTTTCTCTTTTCTAGTAGCTACCGTTTGAATTGATGTTGTAATTCCAACCTCTTCCACGACTGCAGCCTCTTCCTTTTCTTTGGCCTCGGTTTCTACCATGACTATGTTGATTTCTATCATAGCCTTGGATTTCTTCCTTCTCTTTCAGTTGCATCTTGAGGAGTTGTTCGTTGATCCCTTGCCTTTTCTTATGATTTTCTTTATAAGCTTGCAACGATCCTTGAATTTGCTCAATCGTCATTACTTCCAAATCTTTACTTTCTTCAGTTGTTATGACGATATGCTCAAATTTGGGATCCAAAGAACAAAGTATCTTTTCAACTATTCTCACATCTTCCAATGTCTCATCGTTTCTTTTCAATTGATTAGAAACGACTTTGACTCTTGAGAAATAATCAAAAATAGACTCAGAAGCTTTCATATGTAAAGATTTAAATTCAGCTCTTAGTGTTTAGAGACAAACTTTCTTCACTTTCTCAACTCCTTTGAAAGAAGTTTGAAGCTTATTCCATACTACTTTGAAGGAGATTTCACTTGAGATATTCTCAAACCCGTCACCATTGAGAGCTTGATAGATGAGGTAGAGAGCTTTCTTGTCTCTCTTTCTCAAGTCCTTCAAAGAATCCTTTTATGGTTGAGTTAGAGTAGCTTCGTCTACGAGCTCACTATAACCCTTTTCCATAACTTCCCATACAACGTGTGCACCCAAAAGTGCTTTCATTTTCATACTCCGATTATCGTAATTGATGTTGTTGCCATAACTCTTAATGTAGTAAGAATTTTCAAAATCTGATCACATGGATGAATTCAGAACACCAAAAAACTTTGGGAGGAAGTTTGAAGATTTCTTTTGGTCAACGATCAAAGTCAACCCTCTATGGTCAATGGTCAAACTTACTTGTCAACGGCTCAGTCAACAGGCTTGACGATTCAATCAACGGCTCGGTCAGGCTTGATGGTTGGGCTAACAGCTTGGTTGCTTGATTAGTGGCTCGGTCAACGGACTTAACGGCTCAGTAGCTCGGTAGCTCAATGAAATGGCATAATCAATGGCTCGGTTGCTTGGTTAGTGGCACGATTAACGAGCTTCACAGCTCAATCAAAGTAAACTTCAACTTAGCGAGTTGACTCACTTTCTGGTAGCACCTTCCGAAGGCATATGGCGCTACGTCTAAACTCTGATCAAGATAATTCTGGTGGCGTTAAATTCGTCTCATCGAGAGCTTCGATTTGATTTACAATAGTATATATTTCCAACTACTACTTCTCTCTAATACCACTTTGTTGGAATATTAAGGATCAAAACTACTCAATACTCAAGAACACTTAAGAACAATTTTTCAACAACTCTTAGAAACTCTCAAACTCTTAATTCTTATTTCTTAAACTTGATTGAGATATATTACATAGCTAACACTCACTCTAATCATAGAATTAATACAAGTCACACAATATAAAGCTAACACTCACTCTAATCATCACACACAATCCATCTTCTTACCTACAATCCAACTCAACCTCCACTAGCTGTCTCACAACTTAGCATCTTACCTACAATCCAACTCAAACTCCACTAGTTGTCTCACAACTCATCATCTTACCTAATTTCTTGAATTACCATGGAAGCTTTCTCAAGTTGAGCTTCAATTTGGTTGGACTCCATCTTGGGTTTTAAACAAGTTTTATTTTCAACAGAGTTGAAGATTCCTCGCTTAAGTTGAGCCTCTTTCTTCCTCTTTTTTTAGCTATTCCTAGTTGGTACTTTCTGTGTAGAAATCATTCTCTTTATAAAACTTTTTATCTTATCATTTTCTTCCAACAAAGAAGAGCCTTTTCATTTTCCCTCAAGTTTTGAGTAGTAAAAATATTAAGACTCTCAGTATTCTCATTTTCTTCTGCCTCATCTTTAGAAAGTGAGAAAAAAAGATAATGACATCAGTAGTAGATAGTGGAGAGTCATTTCATTTTTCGATCATTATATTCTCTTAATGTTTTTTTTGTCTATTACATTGTGCAAATTAAATGCCCTTTTAAGTGATTAATTGCTTTTGTTATCCTTTTGTATGTTGGAGGCAAGCTCGTGTAGCAAGGCCATAAGAATGATAGCAAATGAATGAATTCCTGCTACAAACAAAGGGATCGAAATGTGAACGTATAAAAAAACATATATAGGGCATTTAATATGCACAATGTAATTGATAGTGGAGTACGTCTTTTTTTACTGTATTTTCTTTTGTGTTAATGTTAGCTCAATGCTTCTACTCTACTAATTTTGGTTAGAGTCAAATGTTCCCTGTATGTAAATTAGGTACATAGTATATAAGGAAATGTGAACGTTATCAAGATGATATAATACCTTCTTTGCTAGTGAGCCAGATGTCGATTCTCTTTATGTGATGCTTATGGAGGAGTTTGAGATATACATTTTTAGTTAAGTTGCCTTTTATTGCAACCATACAGATCTTATGATTGGTCAGGTGGTTTTTCTCTAAATCATTAAGGAGAAATATGAATCATATTACATCTTTTCTAGTTTTTTTAACAAATATGAAAAAAATATGATCTATATATATATTTAAGTGCATGCTTCATAAAAGCCCATATATTGAGTCATCATGATGGAGAACCCAAGAGGAAGCTTAAAAACATTGTCATGCAAACAACTAGGTGAGTAGTACCTATAAAAATCACATCATCATTAATATACATAGTTTATTAAATGGTGGGTTAAAAGACATTATCAAAGAGTACGAAATTTTTATTATTAGTTTCTATCACCCTCAATCACATTTGGAAACATTCAATACTATGTTTCTCGTTCTAAACTTTTTAAAAACTTTATGGGTGCTTTTTGCTTGCTGTTTTTACTTAGAAAGATGCCATTTTGGATCAATTGTGATTTTATACTTATTTAGAGTAAAATACATGCTACGATTATTCTCATATGGGCTTATATGTATTTATCGAATTATGCTGAGCATTATAACATCAACTGCAATGTAAGACTTCATCAAGCCTTCTATTGACGAGACGATAATGAATAACTGATATTTGACAAGCCTTTTGTGTTAATTTTCTATGGCAAAACCATTTTCTCTTACTATCCTAAAGTACATGCTCATTATTTATCAAATTTTAATAGAAAATTATATCTTACTTTCCAACTCTATTATCTATGATTAGTGCAATTTTTAATAATATAAAGTAATAGGTGAACTTATCCTGACATTGTCGACAAAAGATGTAGTAGAATTTGATTTGATGGTATAATAGTAAGATATTAAATACTTAACATGTTATTGTCCAGGCAGTAATTGTGTTGAAGTAGGGAGGAATAAGTTGTATTTGTGGAGTCATCAATCAGCTATCTAGTTTGAACATCTAGGTTCATTTTTCCATAGGTACTTTTTTTATCTTGTTTTTACCAATAATCTTAGTAGAGTCCTCGTTTTTGAAATTTTCATGTTTTGTATTTATATTTTCAAATTAAGTGAAAATTTGTTTGTATTGTGTTAATGTTTTTTTATGGATGGCTATTATAATATAAAGATTATAAATAAAATAAAATTTTATCAATAAAATTTTAAAAATTAATGTCATTACTCAATAACATTAGTTCATAATTTAATTTAAGGTGTAAACCCTACTATACTCTCTTTCTATGTGTTGATTTATCATGTATAAAACATGATGTTAGTCTATTTTTAATCAGTGTTTTGTCATCCTCTATATAAGGTTGGTTACTACGGATCAGGAACGCACACACGCACATAGTTAGATATACTTTGTATGCAAGCATATATACACATACCATAAGATTGGTTTTTATAGTGTGGATACAAGGTTGTGTGTTGTTTTTTTTTTTGACATGAGAGCGTGCAAGCAAGCTGATATTGTTGCTAGTGTTTTGTTTTTTTCGACAATTTTTGGAACAACAAATGTGATTTTTTTGGCACCTTGCCATCACCTTTGGCAAGGTATATGGCAATGTGACTAGTGAGGTGGCCGAGCAAGCTCTATAAATACCCATTTTTATTTAATTCTGTTATCTAAAAAAATGTAGAAAAGTTATATCAAATTGACATCATGTTCTTCAATTTTTGGATCACTAATACCTTAAGTTTTGTTCGATATTAATGATTTTTGACTATGTGAGCAAAGCCATGCATGTGAGTGGTCAGTAGTCAAGGTGGTGCTTGTGAGTGGGTTTTATGTGTTGAGATGTGTGTTTGTTCTTCGTTGTCCTTGTGCAACCTTTTCTTATATGAGGAGCCTGTGCAGCTATAAGCCATGTTTCAGTTAGAAGTTGCCTTCATGCAACATTTTCTTATTCATTTTACAAATTTTTGGTCTTTGATTATTGATCACATCCCTTTGGATGGTGTTGGATTTGGAAGAGAGTCAATTTCTTGTGTCGAACCAAGTTGTTGCAGAGATAACAAGTGAGTGCAAAGATAAGCAGTTTAGACAAAGGACTTGATTGATAGAGGTCATGGGGGTTTTATTACATAGTGGATTTGTTTGCTATCAAGTGTTGTCATAAGCAACTCGAGTATGTTAATGCGTATTTTCGCAAGTGTACGAATCGTTCAAGTAATAAAGTGTACAAAAGTACGGATATCAAACCCATAAGGAATGGCGTTACTAAGTACCGAAATTGACTAATCCTAATTTTATTTGAAAACCGAATTGTTAAAATTGTTTAAGAAGCAAATTAACTTAAAACTAAACGCAATTAACACAATTGAATATTCTTCACAAATGATTAAAAACACTAAGGCATTTGATTTCGCTAAATCAATTCAATCTGATTTCAAGTCATGTTATATGAGAATCAAAGCTAAAAGTGATGGTTGAAAAACCCAAATTTACCTAATACTCTCTCCCGAGTTATATTAGAATAACTTATCTATGAAAACCAACTATATTTCTATCAAGATTTAATCATAAACAAGCACATTACGATTTATGGAATTTCAAGAATAACCACATACATCATGCATTAGTTCTAACACTCGCATTCAACATACGGTATTTATCACAAGAAGCATTCATTACACATCTCCTCTCGGTCTCAATATAATGCAACAAATCATCTAAATCTTGGCCAGAAATTTAAAAGCATTAAGCATGGAAATAAATACTCAACTTGAAAACAATTAACTTATATAACAATAACAAAAGAAATCAGATTTTCTTGATTCAACTACATCATAGCCTTAGCAAAAACGAATTAGTTCATAATAGAAATAAGAACAAACATTATCTCAATTGAATCCATGAATAACAAATCTGAATAAAATGCAGAAAATAAAAGCTAAGGAGAAGAGATGAAAAGCTCTTGAAGATGAAGACTTGGTAGCAACAATGGTGATGATCCTTCAAGCTTCTCCAAACTTTCTCTCCAAAATTGCCTTTTCTTCTCCAAAAATGACTCAGATCTGCTCTCTCTGCCGTCTCCATTTTTCTCCATCATATTATATATATAGATCTAGGGTTTTGGGGGCAATTTTGGAACAAAACAACATAAAAAATATGTTTTCGGTCGAAACTCGACGGCGGCGACATTATTCTCGCCACGGCGAGATTTCTGGAAAATAAAATTTTTGGTTCCTCTAATTCTGGCTGGCGGCTAGATAATTTGGCCGACGGCTAAAGGTGTCTAGCCGGTGGTGAGATATGTATCTGCCAAAATCCGAGCTCTCGGGAAGATTTTCGCCGTTCTCTTTGTAAGAATTTCGCCGTCGGCGAGAATCATCTCGCCAGCGGCGGGATTTCCAAATTTTGAAACTTTATTTTCTTTTTATTTTCGCTCAATCCCAATCATTGAACTTTGTCCCAAACTTCTCCAAAATCATGATTTTACCTAAAATTGCACTTTAAACACGAAATACCCGTGAAATGACATTTGTGGATTACATAATCAAATAAAAACAATTTTCACACAAATATCAACATTTAAATCATAACAAAAATGCAATAATTTGACTCTTATCAATAACCCCCAACCAGCTTCTTGCCAGTCTCTAGCAAGAAAAGCGATCTATTTAATAAATTCAAAGGAGACATTAAGAGAAAAATTCAAAGAAAATTTATTCTATTTCCAAAATTACATTAAGCGTATGCAATAAGCCTTTAAACCCCTAGGCGGCCCTAGTAGGATGAGTTGTAGTCTCGTGAGGGCTTCCAGTGATGATACCCACAAACATCTTACCTATAACTATCCTAACTCAAAACAATAAAATCACACAACAATTAATTTGCAAAAATGTGTCAAAAATTGTAAATAACAAATTAACACATAGAAAGATTAAATGTCACCTAAGCTTTAAGAAATCTCAAATGCCAATTTCACTTTTGTTATTGACTCTTAAACATCCATCAAACCACAAACCAGTAGCCATAATACCCGGATAATATTATGCACAAGATCCACAAACAAAAAGGTGAAATCTCAAACTCCATAGGCTTACTTTTCAAACCTCTCTCGACTAATGAAGGAAAATACACAACTTCGGATCAATAGGACTTTATGAGGCTTGTAATGTTAGGCTTAGGTATTTGGTTAAGAAAGAACGGGAAGTGTCAAAATAAAAATAAAAGCACTTATTAGATTAACCACGACCAATTAAGTAAAAGAGTAACACCATTTAACCCAAATTGTTTCTTCTGATCATAACCCATTTTTCCAAAGATAAACAAAATTCTTCCTCAATCTTTCACCTCAGTACATCCATCACTAACACTCTTTTATTTACTAGAATGTGAAGGCTCTTTTTTTTTTTAACATAATCCCAACCAATTTCTTCCAATATATGTGGAAGATATATATATATATTTATTTTTTTATTTTTTATTCCATCCTTAATCCAATTGCTCTTGAAAAGACATAACCCCTAACCAATTTCTTCCAATATATGTGTAAGAAGATTTTTTTTTTCATCCTTACTCCAATTGCTCTTGAAAAGACATAACTCCTAACCAATTTCTTCCAATATATGTGGAAGAATATTTTTTTTATCCCTACTCTAATTGCTCTTGAAAAGTTTGTGTTCAAAATTAAGTGCTCTTAACAAATAAGGTAGGAATTATATATATATATTGGCTCAATAAAAGGTAGGTTATAGAAGGCAAAAAGAGAGAAAAGTAAGGCTAACAATATATTTAAATAGGCTCAAAGAGGTAACTAGTGATATAAGGATAACAAGTTAGGCTTAAAATGGCACAATCGATCCAAAAATGGCCTACATCATATCCTAAACAGTGGAATTCCAAATTATTTCGCCTCAAGAGGTTTTAAAATGATTTCTAGAGTTTGTTGAGATCACAAAAATGTCCATGAAAAATTCGCACATAAGACTTATCTAAGCATTTAGACTAATCAACCAAATCATACCACATACCAAAAGAGTCGCCAACTAGGTAAAATCAACATTTAAAATTATCTTTAAACGGAAGCAAAATTTAATGTCTTCTAAAAGCTACTTGTTATCACAATCACATTATTATCATCAACGTGCAAATTAAAATAAGTAAAATGAAAATGAGAAAAAATAAAAAATAAAAATAAGACAATAAACAAATAAAAGAAATTAAATCAAAATGCAGAAAAATAAATGGAAAATCAAAATTAAACACAAATAAACACACGAACAAAACTACTAAAAATGAAGCGAAGAAAAGATTTACCGTTTACCGCACCCCTAACCAAAATCTTACATTGTCCTCAATGTAAGAAAGAAAAACGAGATCTCCTTTCTACCGGCGGCGAATGTAAGATATATATATATATATATATATATATATATGGGATGGCATTGGCTTTAGCTCAATCTTGTTGGCTTCCTTCTTTACCACTGAGGTTGGAGTTTCATTTGTTCCCAACTCCTTAAATGTTTCATCACTGCACAAATATTCATCAGGTGCTACCAGTGATTCGGAACATTTTCTCATCCCCTCATCTTTCTCCTCAATTGTTACAGATTTCACAAGGCAAGCTTCTATTGGTAGCAATAGAGTTCTCTCCTCAAAAGTTTCCGAGATTAACCTGTCAAGAGTGTTAATTTGGAAACAAGAATGTACGTCACTTGGAAATTTCATTGCTTCAAAAACATCAAAAGTCACTTATTCATCTTGCACCAGTAGAATGAGCTTTCCTTGCTAAACATCAATCAATGTTCTTCCAGTTGCATGGAACGGTCTCCCCAATATCAACGGTATCTCTCTATCTTTCTCCATGTCAAGCACCACGAAATCTACAGGGAAAATAAATTTGTTGACTTTAATTAAAACATCCTCAATTACCCCTCGAGGATATTTCACCGATCGATCTGCTAATTGTAGAGAGATTGAATTGGGCTTCACTTCTCCCAGACCTAGTTTCCTGAAAAGAGAAAGTGGCATCAAATTAATGCTTGCTCCTAAATCACAAAAGACTTTATCAAAATTGCAACTTCCTATAGTACAAGGTATAGTAAAACTCCCTAGGTCTTTCAATTTTTGTGGTAGTTTTCTTTGAAGAACTTCACTGCACTCCTCATTTAACATGACAGTTTCATAATCTCCCAACTTCCTCTTATTTGATAGAATTTCCTTCATGAATTTTGCATACTTGGGCATTTGTTCCAACATCTCTGCAAAAGGAATGTTAATATGAAATTTCTTAAAAATATTCAGAAATTTATCAAATTTATTATCAAGCTTTTTCTTATTCAATCTTTGAGGATATGGGATAGGAGGCTCATATTTTGCATTTGGGGAAGGTTGAACAACTTGGGATCTTGATGGCTTTTCTTTAGATTCTTCCATATTTTTCTCCGATTTCCCCTGCCATTCAAGTTCTTTACCACTTCTCAATGTGATACCCTTTGCATGCTCTTTGGGATTTATTGTGTCACTAGGCAACGATCCTTGATACCTTTCTGCAATCTTCTTTGAAAGCTACCCCAGTTGGTTTTGGATGTCCCATTTGATTGCTGGTTGATTTCTGAAATTTGTTCTTGTCTCCTCAATGAACTTTTCCAAAATTCCTTCCAAATCTGTTTGTTTCTTCTCTAGGGGTTGGTAGGAAGACGATGACGGTTTGAATCCCCCTTGGTTATTTCCCCATGAAAAATTTGGATGATTTCTCCAACCTGGATTATAGGTGTTCGAATATGGGTTGTGTTGTGGTTTTTGGAAATTTGAAACATAATTTGCTTGCTCAGCATTTGGTGAAGAAAATGGATTTCCAACTTGGCACTCGATACTAGAATGATTTCCACCACATAAATCACATTGTGCAGTTGGTTTGGATTCGAATTTGGATGACAAAGAATCCATCTTTCTTGAAAGAACAACTTGAGCCGACAAAGCATTCACTGAATCAATTTCATGCACTACTGCTAGTCATTTTGTAGTTACCCGCTCTGAATGCCACTGATTGTTGTTTTCTTCCATAATCTCTAACAACTCATGAGCATCCTCTAGTGTTTTTCCCATTAAAGACCCTTCAGCAGTAGCATCAATCATTTCCCGATAGTTTGAAAACCCATTATAAAATGTAGAGACTTGCATCCAAATCGGTATAGCATGATGTGGGCACTTTCTCAACATTTCTTTGAATCTTTCCCAAGCTTCATACAATGATTCTTGGTCATACTGTGTAAAAGATGTGATTTCATTCCTCAATTTTGCCATCTTAGTAGGAGGAAAGAACTTGGACAAGAATTTCTGAACCAACTCATTCCATGTTGTAATTGATCCCGGTGGTAATGAGTTTAGCCACTTCTTGGCTTTATCCCGAAGTGAAAAAGGGAAAACCCTCAATCTTATAGCATCTTCAGACACACCATTTATCTTGTAAAGATCACACACCTCCAGAAAATAAGCAATATGTGCATTTGGATCATCCTTTGACATTCCCCCAAACTGATTTGATTGAACCATTTGGATAAAGGATGGGTTTATCTCAAATTTATTGGCTTGAACAGTTGGCCTCCTAATACCCGAAGTAGTTCCAGCAACATTAGGCGCAACATAATCCCTCAAAGCTCTACGATTTCCACCTCCCTCAACAAATGGTAGATCCATGGCTGATTGTCTATTAGGAGCTGAGGTTGAACGCCTTCTCTCTCGATTTAGATGCCTATATGTTCTATCAATATCCGGATCAAATGGAAGAAGGTTAAAGCTTCTTGTACGTCTCATACAAAAATCCTACAACCAAAAAATCAACTAGCACAAAAACAACACAAAGTTACCTTTTTTTATGAAAAATAAAATAAAAGAGAAAAATAAACAAAATTAAAAATGAAACAATGATAAAGCAAATTAATTTCAAATTAAAACTAAGATTACGTAGTATCGATATTAATAAAATCAAACCATTTCCCGGCAACGACAGCAAAAACTTAATGCGTATTTTCGCAAGTGTACGAATCATTCAAGTAATAAAGTGTACAAAAGTACGGATATCGAACCCACAAGGAATGGCGTTACTAAGTACCAAAATTGACTAATCCTAATTTTATTTGAAAACCGAATTGTTGAAATTGTTTAAGAAGCAAATTAACTTAAAACTAAACGCAAATAACACAATTGAATGTTGTTCACAAATGATTAAAAATGCTAAGGCATTTGATTTCACTAAATCAATTCAATCCGATTTCAAGTCATGTTATATGAGAATCAAAGCTAAAAGTGATGGTTGAAAAACCCAAATTTACCTAATACTCTCTCTCGAGTTATATTAGAATTACTTATCTATGAAAACCAACTATATTTCTATGAAGATTTAATCACAAACAAGCACATTACGATTTATGGAATTTCTAGAATAACCACATACATCATGCATTAGTTCTCATACTCTCATTCAACATACGGTATTTATCACAAGAAGTATTCATTATACATCTCCTCTCGGTCTCAATATAATGCAACAAATCATCTAAATCTTGGCCAGAAATTTAAAAGCATTAAGCATGGAAATAAATACTCAACTTGAAAACAATTAACTTATATAACAATAACAAAAGAAATCAAATTTTCTTGATTCAACTACATCATAGCCTTAGCAAAAACGAATTAGTTCATAATAGAAATAAGAACAAACATTATCTCAATTGAATCCATGAATAACAAATCTGAATAAAATGCAAAAAATAAAAGCTAAGGAGAAGAGATGAAAAACTCTTGAAGATGAAGACTTGGTAGCAACAATGGTGATGATCCTTCAAGCTTCTCCAAACTTTCTCTCCAAAATTGTCTTTTCTTCTCCAAAAATGACTCATATCTGCTCTCTCTGCCGTCTCCCTTTTTCTCCATCATATTGTATATATAGATCTAGGGTTTTGGGGGAAATTTTGGAACAAAATAACATAAAAAATATGTTTTCGGACGAAACTCGCCGGTGGCAACATTATTCTCGACGCGGCGAGATTTCTGGAAAATAAAATTTTTAGTTCCTCTGATTCTGGCCGGCGGTGAGATTATTTGGCCGGCGGCGAGATTTGCATTTGCCAAAATCCGTGCTCTTGGGAATATTTTCGCCGTGCTCTTTGTAAGAATTTTGCCGTCAGCGAGAATCATCTCGCCGGCAGCGAGATTTCCAAATTTTGAAACTTTGTTTTGTTTTTATTTTCGCTCAATCCCGATCATTGAAATTTGTCCCAAACTTCTCCAAAATTATGATTTTAACTAAAATTGCACTTTAAAGACGAAAATACCTGTGAAATGACATTTGTGGATTAAATAATCAAATAAACATAATTTTCACACAAATATCAACATTTAAATCATAACAAAAATGCAATAATTTGACTCTTATCATATGTTACCAAATATAGTTGGGGTTCTATATGGGTTTACCTCTCTATATTCGATGTTATGTAGGCTTGAATGTGTGGCTGGTACAAATAGAGTTTAAATGGTATATATCTCTATGTAATATAGTTTAAACTCTATGTATAAAGCTTTTAATATTTATCACTTATATATTTTTATTGAATTCTATATTGATTGCTTTATTATAGTGCATATTTGTGTTTATTTATACTGCATCTATGATTATCTTTGATAATTGTAATAATGGGAGTATATCTTTGATTTTTACAATAAATTATGAAACTTTGAGGTGTTAATTTAACTTATGCTTTGGGTTTTGATTATGAACTTAAAAGAGGCTAAAGCTTGAGAAGTTTTGTTATTTTAATTTTTACTTTGTTAATTTTAGTTTTTATTTTGTTTTCAGTTAATTGTTTGATTATGTTTTTGTTATTTATATTACGTTTGTTTTGCATTTAATAAGATGTTTGTGGGTATCATCACTGAAAGCTCTTACTAGACTTAAACTCATTCACTGGGAAACCTAAGGGTTTCAAGACGTGTTACATATACTAAATGCAACCATATCAATCTATGAAAATGAATTAGGTTAGTTTAATTTTGTTTTAGTTTTTTTCCGCTTTTCTTGCTAGAAGCTAGTAGGGGGTTGTGATGAGTGCTTGAAAAGCTCTATTATTTCGTGATTTAGTTGCAATTAATTGTTATAAATATATTTGAATATGCATGATTTATTATTATTAAATAAAAAATGTGTTCAAAATTATGGGTATTTTCTAATGTTTGTTACATATTTCTAGCTTCAATTTTGCTAAATTGATAACAATTGAAAATTCATGCCTAAAAGCACTCATTTTCAACTTAAAAGATTAAAAGAGACTGTACATGTTATCTAGCCAATTTGTAAGGGGTAAAATTAAGAAGTTAAGTAAAGCAACATGGGCGGCGACGTGAAATATAGTGGGTAGTAGTTCACTTCACTTTGTTTAACATCAAATTTAAATAGTTTGAGCTAAGCCGCAATGAAAAAAATGTTGTGACATGGTGCAATCCTTTCTATTTGAAACAATACAAACCAAAATGGAATGTGGATTGCATGGTGGATAAAGTTGGACTGCTACATGTGATGATTATTCATCCACGATTGCCTTTTCTTGCCAATTTCCAACTATAAATAAATCATTTTTTCTTTTGTAAAATACACGGGCATCATATATAAAATATCAGATAGAAAATTTAGATAGGTTTTGTAGTTTTTGTAGCTTAAGAATTTTTAGTTAGTTGTAATTTTATTTTCTTATTTTTGTAATAGTTTTGATTCAATAACATTATAGGTAGATCCTTTTAGAGGTTTTCCATATCACATATCACTACAAAAAGTTTTATAAACTAAAGAATACATTGATGTATTAAGTTTAATTATATTTGATTTATTTATCGATTTAATTTAAAGTATCTTTTTAAATGTTATTTTTTAATTTAGGTGAATATTTTTACAAAATAAATTGAGTTTATTTCTTCATTCAAGAATTCTACAAAATTTATTACTAATATATATATTAATGACATATTTTTCGCAATGGATTTAAAATCTGAAAGCTAGGTTTTAGTATCTAATTTTGACACATTGAAAAGTGCTTAAATTGATAACCCCACAAAAGCATTGATTAAAATGTTTTGTTATTTCCTTAGGAATAAAGCATACTTTAATCTTATTAGTTATTGATCCTTACTGAGAGACTTTAATTGATTTGATTAACAAAAAATGGATCCCCATCAAAAGACGTTTTTATTCATAAAAGAAAAAAATCAATAATTTGAATTTATATAATTAATAACCTAATTAATTCTTAGCAAACATAGTTAACTAGCTAATAATTCTCAATTATCTATCGAGTGTTAATTGTATATCTACATAATATTTGTTGAATTAATTCAATTCCAATCACTTAATTTTATGATATTAGCTTAGACTTTTCAAAATGTAAATTATTGTGATTGAATATTTAGGTTTGTTTTTGTTTTTGTTTTTAAGAGTTTTATTTAAAGCCATATAATTCCTCTTTAAACCATTAGAACAACACTTATCATTTTTTTACAAGGTGATTTGTGCACTTGCGAGCTATATTTATAATAAATTTGTGCATCAACACAGTTTGGGATGAAATAATTGGGCATACTGATTTTTGTGTACTACAACGTGGAATAACATATTCAGGGTGCGATATTATTGGAATGGAATTGTGCGAATCTGAATGAACTTCATGTCATGGCAAGCAAAAATGTGTGACGTGGTACGCCTTCGTAAATTTTGCCTACAACCCTTTGTACCCACTTTTTTCCTATAAATAAATATGATAGGTTAATGTAGAAATATAGCTTAGTTTTTATAATTTATATCTCAATAGCCATTAGTTATTTCTTATTTTTCTTTTTTTTAGGTTTTAGTTTTATATACAATTAAGATTAGACAAGAGCAAATCAGAGACAATAATAGGAAAATTTTACAAATCAAGAAAAAGAAAAGATTTCTCAAAATTAGGGATTATTTTGAAGATCAAGATCACAACTTTGGAGTAGGACACATCATGCATCTTTGTTGGTATTCAGGTCTAATTTGTCTTCTTATTTATTTTTAAATTACCCTTTTGTATTTCTTGAGTTTGATGATTTTAATTTACTAATCATATAATTAATTTTAAGTATATCTGGTTGATTATCAGAAATTTAGACTTGCTACCATGTTTGTGAAAATTAGTTAGGTGAACATTTTTAATATTTAATAAATATAGATTGTTATTTATTCAAAATTTGTTACAAAACCTATTATTGATTAATTTATTGACAATATATTTTTCATAATAAATTTAAAAATATGATAACTAGGTTTCAAACACATCATCAAATTTGAACATCTTGAAAAAGAGTTTAAATTGGTTGTTCGACCCAAGGCATCGAATTAAATAGCTTGTTATTTAAAGTCATTTTCATATTAAAAAGAGAAAATCAATAATCTAAATTTATAGTCAATTGAGTTAAATATTTCTATACAAGCATGGTTAACTAGCAAAATATTCCCATAAATTTTCCATTGATTTTTAAATATACCTTGGCATTTAATTTATTTGAATTATATCTATCTTCAGTTATTTTAAATATTGTATCATAAGTATAGAATTTTCAAAACCAAATCATTATTATAGAATGTTTAAGTTTTATTTTCATATTCATTTTTAAGAAATTTGAAGAATCATTTAAAACCATGTCATTCATCTTGAATTTGTTGTATTTCAGGTATTTTTTGCTTCAAAGTGTATAAACTTGTCAACCCATAAAAGACAACTAAAGTACTAAATTTGCACCTTAGGAGCTTAAAAGATTAAGACATGTAAGACTTAAATAAAGAACCAACCAGTTTGCAAGGTGTATATGGAATATTTGAAGAAAAGTGAAGTGTACCATGGGAAAGAAAATATTGTACCATGGCGCACTGTTCGGGATGAAATAACTGGACACATTAAGTTATGGGTGTGGTGGAATGAAATTGTGCAAAATTGAACGAACTTCATTTAGTGGTGAGAAAAAATGTGTACCATAGTATGCCTCCAAAAATTTGGCATGAGGCCCTCTGTACCTACATTTTGCTTGTAAATAAAATGATTGGACAATTATAGCTTAGGTTTTATAATTTATTTTTTAGCACTATCAGTCTATTCTTTATTAGTATCATAAATACAAAGTAATATCCCATATTCAAGGCCATATGTCTAGTCAAGCATATGCTTAAGAAATTGAATTGGAATTTATACACATGTATATTTAAAGAGGGAGGAAGAGGAAATTTAATTGAAGTTGTTGAGAGTGAGACTAAATCTTTCATACCTTGTGATTCCAAATGACACAAGGATTAAAGTGGACTCCCACACCAATTTAATCAACAACTTCAAATATCTAACAGAAAAAGATGCAATATTAAAATGTTGAAAGTGAAAATTGGGATGGTTTGAAGATTGAATCCTAAATAAGTACATGCACAAGAGAGAAAAGAGCAATACTAATCATGCTCCACTAAAAAAATTCAATTTTAGATTCATGGTTGTTGATAATTGTTGAAAAACACTCATATTTCATGATTTTATTATACTTAATTGTAATAAATATATTAGATTATAGCATGTTTGTATCATTATTTATGCAAATCTATCTGTTTGGAATCACAGATATGTTTTGTTGTATTTTGGGTGTTTTTAGCTTCAAAAAAGACAAATTTGTCAACACACGAAGAAGAATACTTGAAGCACTTAATTTACACCTTAGGAACTTAAAAGATTAAGGCATGTAAGTCTTACATGAAGAAGAAAGTAGTTTGTAAGGTGTAAAAGGAAAATTTGAAGAAAAGTGAGGTGTGCCGCGGTGCACATTGTTTGGGATGAATACTATGGCACATTAAGTTTTATGTGCCTATGCTGTAGTGTGACCCTCTTTGGATGGATTATACAAAGTTGAATGTACCTTGTGTTATGGCAAGGAAAAATATGTACCATGACTCGCCTTCATTAATTTGGCCAAAATCCCTCTATACTCACCTTTTCCTATAAACACAATGTTATAGCTTTAGGTTTTGTTTTAGAAAACATATTAATTTAGTTGCATTTTCTTTCTTATTCGTAGATTCTTGTTTTAGATTTGGTTTAATTTATACCAATTTAGATTAGAAAAGAATGAATAAGAGGCAACATCAAGGAGTTTTTGCATATCAAGAAAGAATAAAAGATTACTAAAAATCAAAGAACACATTAAAGATCAAAATCACAACTTTGGAGTAGTACACATCATCCATCTATTGTTTGTATTGAGATCTAATTTATATTTATTTAATTTCAGATTACTTTTTTTTGTATTTCTTGAATTTTTTGATTTTAATCTATTAATCATCGAATTAATTTTAAACATTTTTAGCTGATTATTATAATGAGAATTTAGTTTTGTTGTCATGTTTGTGTAGATTATTAGGTGAAAATCATCAATATTTTATAAATACATATTATTTCTTTATTCAAGATTCGTTAAAAATTTATTATTGATTAATATATTGACAATATAATTTTCAAAATAGATTTAAAATATAAGAATTAAGTTTCAAACATAGCATCTAGATCTAATTTGGACATAGGAGTTTAAATTGTTAATCCAACCTAAGGCATTGAATAAAATGGTTTGTTAGTTTCATAGACATTAAGCATAATTTAATCAAATTAGTTAATGACCTGATTGAAGACATTAATTAGTTTAATTAACAAAGAAAAATGACTTGATCGAAGGCATTTTTTTTTACTAAAAAGTGAGAATCAATAATTTAGATTTATAATTTATTAACCAAAATATTCCTAACAAGTGTGGTTAATGAGTTAAATATTCTCATTTAAATATTCTCATTTGTTCTCCATTGTTTTTTAAATATATACATGTCTTGAATTTATTTGAGTCAAATCTATCTTTTTAATTGTTTTAATTAATATGTTATTAGTTTAGTATTTAACCAATTCATTGTGATAGAACGTTTAGGTTTTATTTTTATGTTTATATTTAAGAAATTTGAAGAATCATTTGAAACCATGTCGTTCCTCTTTAGACTGACCTTATGAGTATATTGATGTACAAATTTTAAATTTGATAAATAGCTCGCAAGTGCATGAATCACTATATAAGATAAGTTTGCTTCCAAAGTTGGTCAAGAGAGAAACTATGTGATTTTTAAATAATCCAAAAAAAATCTTTAAAAAAATGATTCTAAACATCATGTCATAATTATTTGGGTTTAGAAAGTATAAACTAATAATATAAAATTAAAGAAAGATTTAATTTAATAAATAGTAAATTGATAAACATTTAACCATTCAATAGGGAATTTATGGGATAGATTAGCTAGTTAATCTTACTTGCTCAAAATTAATTAGGTTACTAAAGATATAAATCAAAGTTATTAATTCTCCATTTTTTGTATGAAAAAGTCTTTTAGCAACGATCAATTTCATTATTAATCAATATCGATTAAAATCTTTTGGCGAGATCAATTAATTGATCATGATTAAATTATATTTCCTTCATAAGGAATTAAGAAACAATCTAAATTAATGCTTTTGATGGGGTAACTAATTTAAACTCCTATTAAAGTGATCAAAATTGGATTTAAGATTGATATGTCTAAAACCTAACTTTTATATTTTAAATCTATTATGAAAAATATATTTTTAATATATTTTTCAATAATAAATATTTGTGAAGAATATTTGAAATAGAATATTATTCTAAAAGATTTAGATAACCAAATCATAAATCTAACTTTCATATTTTAAATCTATTAAGAAAAAAAAATATCATCAATATATCAGTAATAAATTTTGTAGAAAACTTGAATAAATTGTTTATTTATTTCATAAAATTATTTACCTCAATTAGTAGTTCGTAATCATAACAACATAACTAATATCTCATAGTAATATTCAGCAAAAATGCTTACATTTAATAAATGATCAATAAATTAAAAATGGTATTTAGAAAAACACATAAAATTAATTCTAAAAATAAAAGAATACGATTAAAATTTGTATCTCAATTGTATCTTCCAATGTATAGAATTTCAGCACTCATTTGTATAAAAAAAAACCTACAAATATAACTACATATATTGCTTATTAAATCGAAAACTACTAAATAAAGCTAAAGAAATTTAAACTAACAAACTATTTGGAAAATCAAGAGAAAACAACCTGATTTTTGGTGTATATTATAAAAAGGGAGGGGTTTATAAAGGAAGATTTTTTTTTTGCAAAAAAGAGAAAATAATGGATTGTAAGGTTCAATCTAGTATGCATTTCAATTATGACATGAAGCACTCTTGTCATGGTAGACAAATTCCACGGTTATTGCACCCGTTAAATTGTGTTTCTTCAATTTCTTTTTGTTTCACCCTCTTACAAGCTTGGTTTGTTCATATGTAAGGTTTACATATGTTATCCTTATATTCTTCTTGGTTGCAATTGAGTACTTTTAGGTATTATTATTCATACGTTTGATCTTTTTAATTAATTTAAAGCTATAAATATATAAAAAATAATAAAAATACTCACGATTTCAAAAACATAGATTTGCTAAAATAATAATAAAATTATGCACATATAAATACATTTTTATATTAAATTCTAAAAGTTAGTTTATTTAGTTATAGATCTAATTATCTACTTAGCAGAAGTATGAAAAGTTAAAAATTCATAAGCGACCATGTAGGCAACCACATGTAAATAAAGTAATGTAGAAATATAAAGATCAACACACTAGATTTTAAGTGGAAACAATCTAGGCCACACCAATGACCTAAGAGGAAAATCACTAGTCCACCACACCACCTAACTGTCCACTCTGAAAAATAAGTATCCAATTATAAGGCTACGACTCAAACTACCCACTAAAGTAATGCCTTTAAGTAATCTACTTGTAAGTCGTTGTTTCGATCATAGTCATTACAAGAAAGGCATTCAAATTGAACTAATGTTTCGAAAAACTTGAGCCATAAAACTAAATCAAACCCTTACAACTATTACTTGAAAAGTTAGCCCATAAACACAAGTGCAAGTATGTTTCCTAGAGTAGATTCAATAATTAACAAACTGAACTAGTTGATTTAAATAATATATTAGATAAATCAAAAACAGCTAGAATCTCCAAAAAAAATAGTTTAAAAGCATAATATCTCAATTATCGTAGGCTTGTTAGTCCATCAAACACAACTACAAATGTTGGATAAATTAACTTAATGAAAAAGCCGACTTCAATAGTTTTAGTAAAATGAGAGAGAGAATAAAAGATGAAGAGAGTAAGCATAATTACACTCTTGTATGCAAGGTTAGCTTCAATTGTTTGCTTAGTTTTATATTTATAGAAACTTTTGAAGCATTTTAGGTCAAATTAAATTACCATATTGTCATTAGAATCAATTAAATGAGTTTTAAGGAATAAGGACAATATAGTAAAAGGCCAATCCAATTCGTATTAGAAATAGGTTTTAAAATGAAAGCCCTTATTGCTCGATTGATCTAATCAAGTGTCCAATTGATTGGGGTACATAATTGGATCAATTGAATGTCCTCTCGATTGATCCAGTATATCTATTAATTAATTCTCAAAAAATGGATTGATCTAGTCATTAGTCTCGATCGATTGAGTATTAATTCCTCGATAAATCTAGTCATATAAATAATTAATTCAACAGGTAGTATAGTTTGATCGATTTAATCACTACTTGGTTGATCAAGTATCCTATTTTTATATTGGTCCTATGTGTCTAACATGCAATCTAACATAGACAGGAACAAAGATTTATTGAGATATGATCGTTGAGGCTTGGTAGTTTCTTGGGATTTAAAATATTCTTCTTAGGTACACCTAGAAATTGAAATAACAATTATATGTTTTGTTCACGAATATCACCAACACTCATATAAACCTTACAATCTCCCCCTTTGGCATATTCGTATGACAAAATCTCTCTCTCACTACATAATGGTCATAGGAAAATTGAATTTTTACATAGTGGTACTATCCTATGATTTGGTGGAACCATCTTCTCTTGAATCTCGAAAGCTCATGTTTTCTCTAAAAAAAAATCACTAACAAGTAAACAACTTGTCCCCAAGGACTCATTTTCATAATAGTTCAGTGTATCTAATAATAAAGAAATGATGAATGTTCAAAAAGGATTAAACAAATGATAGAAATTAAAAGTAATTCAAAAATAAAAATATCCTCAATTAACTATCACCCCTTTTTAATACCAATTTTACCCTTTTATATCATATGAATAAACAAACACATATCATAGATAAAAGCACACAAATGAAACAAATATAAAGTACAGATGAAAAGATTTCTTTTAAGGAGGGGGTAGTAGATTGATCCAAACATGACTACACCATTACACATAGATAAGAAAAATTATCTTTGTTCAAAGTATGACTAGTCATTAACAACATAAACATATGTACGCAATACACACAAACATGATCATACATATAGGGACATATCCATAGTCACCATATGTGAGTTGAATTTTTGAACAACACTAGTATGTGAATTAGTCCTTCATGATTAGTTATGAAGAATTTACAAAGAACTTTAATCAATACTTTTTTTGTATTCCCCTCTTGTTTTATTATTTTATTTTTTATAATTTTTTGTGAGGGATTGGTTACTTATTTTATTTTTGTATAACCATTTGTGGCTTTTTCTTTTTATGCAAGCAATTATTTTTGTATTACTTTCCTCTTTCCTTTAATAATATTATTTATAAGGAAATATGTACAAGCCAAAAACCTAGAATGATGGCTTTCATACTAGTTGTGAGGTAGCCCCCTCTGCTCATTATGGTAGCTTCATGATGACCCTATGAAAGTAAAGTAATTAGCATATTTTTTACTTAATATTTACTTGTTTTATTCAATAAATAGCATTTCGGGGGTCAAAAATATTAAAATATAATTTTTGGGATTTTTCAAGAATATTTATGAATTTTTAATGTAGGGAAAATCAAGAGCTACCATGTGGCATATCATGCGAGCAAAGGAGCTGATTGGGCAAGCCACGCAGATGCCACACAAGCAAGGACATCAATCACATTATGCAATATGTGGGTAGGAAGAACCGTGCACCACATGTTAGCACGATGTTCAATTCGAGTTTGGAGATTGGTTAACCCTCCTTGACACGTGTTGCCACATCATTGCTCCTCACATTCCACTCGTGCAGCAGACCATCTGTTTCTCTGAATACCATTGCGCATGTTGTCTTCTTAAGAGAACATGAACGTGCAAGTATACACGATCACAAGTAATAAATGATAAGTAAGATATTGTTCCCACGAAGATTTGTTATTAATATTCGTTAAGTACTAAAATGGTTTGAACCTAATTTTATCCAAACAATCGATAGTTGGATGGAGTTTAACTAACTAATTTTTTTATAACAATTTATAAGAAATTAAATTCTAGGATTGCAGTTTCACCGAATTAATCCACTTGAATCATATTATTTTCTCTTGATTTATGTTCTCGTATTTAATTTTTCAACCAAGAACTCCTAATTTATTCATATGTCTCTTCCGATAACAAATAGACACATCTCGCTAAAATAATTCACTATATTCCTATGAGAAATAAATTCAACAAGATTCCTTAAGTTCAAAGTTCTCAAATAGCTACATGTACAATAAAGGTATATTCATATCCCTTATATATATATGTTATTCTATCCAAGAGCAACACACAAAAATTCCTTTTCCAAGTTTATTTAAGTGTCATAAATCAATTAATTAATCTTCCAACAATCAAAAGCATTAAGCACAGATAAAATAAACTTAAAAACATTCCATAAATCATTCAAAAATAATTAATTCAAGTTTCATAATTTAAGCTACACTGCAACCCTAGAACAAATAAATTAGTTCATAGCAAAAATAGATATTACAATACGAAAATATTTATACATTTCAGAGAAATAAAATTAAAAGAAAAAAATTAGAAGAAACTCTTTCATGATTCCTCAATGAAAAATAAAATTCCTTCCCTTTTCTTCTTCTTTGCTGTCTCCTTTCTCTGTATTTTTTCCTAACAAAATAACAACACAAGTCAAAAATATAGCTTCTCTATGTTCTATCTATCTTTTTAAACACGTTGAGAAAACTAAAAACTCAACAAACCCTCTTCTTCTTCCCCCGCGTCTCCAAAATATACATCCCCTCCTCAAAACACGCGTGTAGTGGGAGACAAAGCATGAAAAATGCAACTGGTGAGAGAAATATTCTGCATTTCTTATTTTACAATACGCATGACATATGGTGACATATGACTCGCTGGAAAAACAACAAGACACGTGGCAGCTTCGTATTGGGTGGAATGAGAGGGTGCATATGGCTTTGGTGGACCGCGTCACACAAGATACATGTGTGCTAGTCTATGCGCAACAACTGGCGTCCACTCGCATGGAGCATGGGACTCACACACGATTTGAGTCGTTCGTGATTTGATCTAATGGTGGGTGAGGGAGACGGGTCTGAGGGATTCATCTACGCAAATAGGTAGGCCCCATTCTGTGCATCGGACTGCACAGAAAGGTGGACGCCACACTACTCGTCGGATAGTGTGCCATAATTGGAAATGTGTCCAATTGCCCTTGTAGTGCATGCATATCACTCGCCTGATCCTCACCGTTGATTGTTTGATCTGACGGTGTGTGAGGTGTGTTGACAATGACGTGTGTGGTACTCCTTCCCTGCGTAGAAAAACAAAGTTTGGTTAATTGCATTTAAGCCTTCTATATTAATTCAAATTAAATTTTAAACTTTTGTTATTTGAAATTAAGCCCTCTTTTAATTCAAATTAAATTTTCAACTTTTATTATTTGCAATTAAGTCTTTTTTTAATTCAAATTCTTTAATTTTCTCTAAAAATATATTCCTAAAAAAACTAACAGTAAATATTAATTTAAGAACTTAAAATTAACTAAAAAAATTAAGAACATAGCAATTATAATTAATAAAATGGACAAAATAACTCTAAAACATAGAGTTATCTGCACCGTGTGATGCTAACCCAGCAAGTGTTGACTTTGGCCAGTCTCCCCTGTAACGCGTTGCTCTCTAATTCACCTAGTGAATTTCTGATGCCATGTCTCATACTGTGATTTGCTGGAGCTATTAGTTTTGCTTGTTTTGATCTTAGCTCCTGATTTGAAGTTCATTTCATGGTACAGATCGCACCTGAGCTATATTTAAGCCTCTAATCACCCCCATAAACTCTAAGGGGGCGTCCTTAGCATAATTTTGGTCAGTTTTTGGATCTAAAAATAGAGAAAAATACAAACAAATTCAAGAGAGGACACAATTTTGGTGGAGATTCAAGAGAAGATTAGTACTAAAATTCAAGAGATTAATTGTATTTCTTCTTCTACTCTTTTATTTATCAATTTTTATGTCTTTATTTATGAAAAATATGAGTTTTATGAACACAATTATATGTAGTTAATTTATTAATCTAGAGAACTTATGAACCCAATTTTCACCATGTGATGATCTAATATTTTACCGCAATTATAATTTTAATTTAATATGATTTTTATGCTATTAATTGTTTGGCCAATAATTTATCTATAAAGGAAATTATATAGATTTGAGAGAATTATTTAATTGATTGTCTTGATCAAACAACATGCATAGTTTTTAGGCATAGATGTATGATTCTTATATATATGATCAATAATTGATAAACTTAATAAGTAGTATGTAATTTTATTGGCATGAGAGTGATTAAATTTATTACTATATGATGTGTAGTTTACTTAAGAGAGGAATACATGCTAGGTTAGATTCAATTGATCATGTAATTAATTGATAATTATATTGGAGAGATTTTAGCGATTCGCATGTTCAGAAAATTGGGGGATTAAGTATTCCTTGATATTTTCTCATCTGTCTTTTAAGTTACCAAATATGATTTAATTATTTATTGCTATTTACTTTTAGTTATTTTAATTTTACTTCCTTCAAATATAAAAACACAAAAAATTGATTTTTATTTTTTTAGTTTTAAATTTTTTTTCTAATAAAATAATCTCTATGAGAATGATCTTTTCTTATCATTATATTACTTGTTGCGATATGTATATTTGCATATTCATTACACATACTTCATGTGTGGAAATCACTTCACACATCACAGTAGGTAGCTCTCTTAAAACTAGGTGTCTATCTATATTAGCATTTCATAAAGTGTAAGATAGAACTCAAACACAATTTTTGTGCACAATCATGGTTATCTAAGTTCCTAAATACTCACATAATCAATCAAAAATTTCATGCATGACATACATTTGTGTCGAGTGAGTGGGTGAATAGGATAATGTTGGCATCGATCACTAGATGCAAAAGATATGTAAGTGCATAAGTCATAATATCCTATTATTGAAGATGTAGTCAAAAGTATAAGAATAGCATGTAATATTTATGTCAGGTGAAAGCAAGTCTAATTCCCTTCTTGGTTGTTCAACCTAGACTTCTTCCCTAAGTAAACAATTTAAGAAGGTAAAACTTTACCTCCATTTCAAAGATATTTTAATTTCATAAAACATGAAATGACAAGTAAAATCCTAATTGATTCTAACCTACCTATAGGAGAAAATATTTCATTAAAATCAATTACTTCAACTTGTTGATATACTTGTGCTAGTCTATCCTTGTTTCTAATCACAACATCATGTTCATCAAATTTATTTTTAAACACCCATTCAGTTCCTATAACATTTTTTTCCTTTTGGTCTAAGTACTCAAGTCCAAATATCATTCCTAGTGAATTAAACTAGCTCATCATACATAACATTTATCCAGAAGTCATCTTTTAATGCTTTATTAACATCTTTTGGTTTTATTTGAGAAACATAATTAGAGATGAGTTATCTCAATTACTTGTCTCCTTCTAGCTACCATGCTTGCATTAGGATCACCAATAATGTTTTCAGTTGGTTAGTTTTTGACAATACGTGTTGGCATTTGAGTTTGAGTGTTGGGCATGGTGAACTCATCAACCAAGGCTTACTCTTTATCTACATCATTATCAACCTTTTTAGTGTCAAGAGTTTCTTCATTTATTCCTCAATGTGCAAGCTTATGCTTAAAGTTTCAATTTTCCATCAATCAATGGAGTACTAGTACCTACATTACCTATAACAACATTGATAGACTCCATCACAATATTAGTTCTTAAGTTAAACACTTTAAAGGCACAACTTGTTAATGAGTAACCTAGAAAGATATCTTCATCATTTATAGAGTCAAATTTTCCTATATTCTCACGATCTCTAACTATGTAACATTTACTTCAAAACATATGTAGATGCTTAAGATTAAGTTACTTACCTTTCCATAACTCATTCAGAGTCTAGTTTGTACTTGTACGTAGGTAGAAATGATTCATTATGTAGCATGAAGTACTTATTACCTCAACTCAAGAATTCTTGGGAATGTCCATTTCATGTATTAGGTTATTCTATTGCTAGCTCCAATCTACACTTTAAGACAAAAGGAACTAAAGAAGTTGAAAGCATCATATTTTTCTTTAAAACATTCAACCCATGTAAAACGAGAAAAATCATCATCAGCAATAGTAATATGTTTTTTGTCACCAAAACTCTCAGTTCTCAGAGGACCCATAAGGTCAATGTAAATTAACTCTAGTGTTTTACTTGAATTAACTCCTTTGATGTTCTTATGAGAAGAGTGAGTTTGTTTACCAAGGTGACATGGTGTATAAAAGTGTTTTTAGTTTCAAAAAGCATAGGCAGACCACGTACAATTTTCTTTTTCCTCAAGTTAACAAGATCTTTGAAATTGATATATCCTATCTTTTGATGCCACAGTGAAATGGAATGATCATTAGCTAAGGTACAAGTAGTAGTAATATGGTCTATATCAATGCAGTAGCTATTATCATATGACCTAGTTCCTTTAGCCACACATTCACCATTTGGATCAATTATAATACAATGATTGTTGGTAAATTATAAACTATAATTTTTATCACAAATTTAACCAATGCTTATTAGGTTGGCTTAAAGTCCATCAATATGTAGTACATCATCTAACTTAGGCATACCATCAATCTAAATTGTACTTTTACAAATGATCCATGATTTATTTCCATCACCAAAGGTAATTGTTCATTCATTATATTTTTCAAAAGTTTTAAAAGGGGAATGATTACCAATCATTTGTCTAGAACATCAACTTTCAAAATATCAGGTAGTGGAAGATTCAGCTTTAAATGTAGTATAGGCTACACACCAATTTAAATAAGATTTTTAATCTAAACTTTTCTAATTTTTCGAATCATGTGATTATTTTTTTAAACATGGTTATTATTTTTTGAATAAGATGCATGTAGATTATCAACATAATTATAAATCATCAAGAATCTACATCTAGGTCTAATATATCCCTTTTTAACCGTAGTTGTAACATAAAGAAATAAACTTAAAAGTAGTTGCAAGAGATGTGTGTCGATGGTAGGGATCAAAAGGTTTTACAAACACAATTGAATTTGAGGAGTTTTTCCTAGTGTGCTAATGTACATATCCTATATCTCTCTTATCTCTAAAAGTTTTCCATAATCAATATCTTGTTCAACCTTTTAGCTCAAATTATTATCCTTTCTATACTTCCATGGATTGTTTTAGCTCTTGCACCAATTTTCTCTATCAGCTACAAGCTTGTTATTTTCTTCTTTCAAACCTACAATACTCAAATTCAATGTATTATTCTATTTTTGCAAAATATTATTTTATTTTTTTAATTTATTTGAAAATATTTCATGTATCTCAAGTTGTTCATTTAACTCTTCTATTTTTTTCTTTTAAACTAGTATTTATTTTTATGGCTCTAGCACCTTTACAGAATAATTCTTGAAAATTTTTAACATGACATTTAGATATAGAAGACGATTTAATTTCCTCAACATCTAAGCTATCATACTCGATAAAGTAATCCATAACAAGGTCCTAGGCACACTAAGTGTATTTAGTGATTGGTTCTAATACCGAGGAAAGTTTATTTATTCAATTATGGATCTAATTATCTAATTAGTGAAAGTATTTAAAATTAAACATTTATAAGTGACCAAGCATGCAATAACATGCTAATAAAGTAATGTGGAGTTTTAAAGATCAACACACAAGATTTTAAGGTGAAAATAACCTAGGTCACACAAATGACCTAAGAGGAAAACCATCGATCCACCATACCATCTAACTATACACTATGAAAAATATGTATCTAATCACAAGGCTAAGACTCAAACGACCCACCAAGGTAATGTCCCTAAGTAATCTACTTACAAGTCGTTGCTTTCATCATAGTCTCGATAAGAAAGGCATTTGGATCCAGACCAACATTTCAACAAACTCGATTCACACCAGTTAATTGAACTCATACTACTGTCAACTAAAATATTAGCACATAAACACAAGGGCAAATGTGTGTCCTAGAAAAGATTCAATAAATAACAACCTTAACTAGTTGATTTAAATAATATATTAGATAAATCAAAAACAACTAGGAAGTCTAGAACAATCAGTTTAATAGTGCAATATCTCAATTATTGTAGGCTTGTTAGTCCATCAAGTACAACCAAAAATATTTGATAAATTAACGTAATGAAAAAGATTACTTCAAAACTTTTACCAAAACAATAGAGAGAATAAAAGATGAAGAGAATAAGTACAATTAAGCGCTTGTGTGGTTAGTTTCAAATGTATGCTTAGTTTATATTTATAGAATATTTTGATGTACTTTAGGTCAAAATAAAATTAAAATCTTGTCCATAAAATTAGTTAAATGAGTTTTAAGAAATAAGGACAATATTCTAAAAGGCCAATCCAATTCGTATTAAAAGTAGGTTTTAAAATCAAAGCCCTAGCCACTCGATCGATCAAATCAAGTGTTAAATCAATAGAGTACATATTTTGATTGATCGAATGTCTTCTTGATTGATCTAGTGCATCAATTAATTAATTCTAAAAAATGGATTGATCTAGACATTAATCTCGATCGATCTAGTGCTTGATCGATCGAGTATTAATTCCTTGATCAATCTAGTCATATAAATAATTAATTCAATAGGTAATATAGCTAAATCAATTGAGTAACCTAATTTCATATTGTTCTTATATGTCTAATATGCAGGGACTAGAGATATATTTGAGATGTGATCATTGAGGCTCAATAGTTTCTTCGGCTTGAAAATATTCTTCTAAGATTCAAATAGAAACTAAAATTACAATTACATGTTTTGTTCACGAATACCGCTAATACTCATATAAACCTTATAATTTCAAATAAATCACGTAATATTTACTGCTTTTAAGCAGTCATCACAAAACCAATATATCTTCTTGCCAATCTCTGACAAGAGAAGTGATAAAAACTAAATACCAAAACTAAAATAAAATTAAACTATTCTAAATTATTTTTGTAGAATGATATGATTGAATTTAGCATATGAAACAAGCCTTAGGTTGCCTTAATGGATGAGTTTAAGTCTCGTGAGAGCTTTCAGAGAGTATACCCACAAACATAAAACTTAAATACTAAATTTGAAAGAAATAACAAAAACAACAAAAAAAGTTACAAATAAAAACTAAAATTTAACAAAGTAAAAATTAAAATAAAAAATAACAAAATAAAAAATAAAATAGCAAAAATTCTCATGATTTTAGTATCTTTTAAGTTCATAAATAAAATCCAAAGCATAAGTTAAACTAATATTCCAAAGAATCACAATTTATTGTAAACATTAGTTGAAAATCACAAATTTATATTCCATTTAAAAAATTTATCCATATTGATTTACCTAATGTCTATGTTAGGAATCCGAATTCACTTCAACTCTAATCCTCACAAGTCATATTCTCAATATTATATTGATCCTATGGGTTGAAGCACTCAATAAAAACTATATGTGAATAAATATTATGTAAAGAAATAAACTAATAGGTTCACATATTTTAAAGAAGAAAGGCTCAAAGTAGTGCATAACATCAATTTCATGAAAAATTCAAATGAAAGGGTTTATAAAATATCACATACTATTTTCATGTATCAATCAAAATCATCAAATAAAAATATCAAATATATACCTTTAAAGAGGAAGAAAATTCAATGACTTTAAGGGTATTTATTTCCTATATTTCTTTTGTAATAGGTATTTTTCACAACTTTATAGCATTTTTGAGTCATAATATTTAGTTTATGCTATTTATTTTTCTCACTTTTTGTACTCTTTTTTTACGTGTTCTTTCTTTCTTTTTTTTAGAGAGTGGAACCATGTACAATTTGTACATATTTTGCATGATTTTGGTGAGTGGCTAATTTTCACCTTCTATTGTATTGGCTTAAGGGAACCCTATGTATATCTTTTTGGAAAGTTATGCATGAATGAAGGAGGTATACACTTTCAATTTTACATAAGTCCTTTAATTTAAGCACTAAAAATAAATATATGATACTTTACCATATGTAAAAATTCTAGCATTCAATGCAAAACCTACAGAGATCATCTAGCAATTTGAATAATAAGAAGAGTGTTTAAAAGAGTGGAAAAATATTCTCTTAGAATAGAAAGATAAAGACTCAAAATATTCTCATAAGGTAGTCTCCACTATTTGATTTCTAAACACTAATTTTGGGTTTATCTTAATCTCCACATTTTATCATGAAACATAAACTATGAAAAAACAAACTAATTATGAAATTAGTCCAAGATATATTGAAGAAATTAATCAACCAGTACAAAGACTCAATCATTTTCTTAAAATAAACTTAAAAGCATGATGATTTTACAAGAAATATTTTAAAATTAACCTAACTCTTCCCAAACCAATAAATAAATTAAATTAAAAGAAATTAAATGAAAATGAAAAAAAATAAAAATAAAAATGAGTGAAAATGTAAACATATGTTTAATAAAGAATTTCAAATTTGCCAAAATTTATGTAATGTAACTTTTCTCACTCCTAACCTAGAATTTACATTGCCCTCAATGTAACAAATGTAACAAATGCAAATTAAAGGTAAAGAGGAAATAAGAGAAAGGTTACCCATTTACTGAACGTGATCAAGTATTGATGTGAAAATTTAGGTGCATCTATCATATCAAACATTCTAATCCACACAAACAGAACATTGTGTACTTCTTACACATCTTAACAAATAGTTATAATTTTGAACACTTTTAAATATATAAAAAAAAATTACATGAAAGGAAAAATAAAACAAAACAAATTGCAATAAAAAAATAAAATAAAATAAAGAAAATAATTTTACATGCAATGATGGGTTGCCTCCCATCCAGTGTCATTTTGATGTCTTAGTAAATGTGGTCATTACCATAGTGCTAAGGTTTACATATCCATATGCATTCAATTTCTACTATGTTATGTTCTCTTTCTAAATAAGGCTTCATGTGATGCCTATTTATCTTGAACTTTTCTTGAGTCTTAGGATTTGATAACTCTACCATTCCATTTGGACATAGTTGAGTGATTGCAAATGGTACCCCATTTTGATTTAAATTTTCCTTAAAATAATTTCAAATGAGAGTCAAATAAAAGAACTTTCATTCTAGGAAGAAAAGACTTATGAACTAGCCTTTCGTCGTGATAACGCTTAGTGCGTTCTTTGTATAACTTTGCATCTTCAAAAGTTTCGTTCCTAATCTGCTCAAGAATACTAAGTTAGATTATTCACTTCTCTCCTACTTTATTTAAATCCATATTTAACTCTTTAATTACCCAATAGGCCTTTGCACAAGTTCAATGGATAAATGGAATGCTTTCCCAAAGATTAACTAGTAAGGGCTTATCCCAATGGGTGTTTTGTATGCTGTGCGGTAGGCAAATAAGTCATCATTTAACTTAATTTCCCAATCCTTCTATGAAGGGCATATAGTGCATTCTAGAACCCCTTTGATTTTTCTATTACTTACTTTCACTTGATTGGAAGTTTGTGAATGATAAGTAATGGCCACTTTGTGTGTGATGATATATTTCTTCAATACCTTATGAAAAGGTTTATTGCTAACATGGTTCCTTCAATCACTAATTATTTCTCTAGGTGTCCTAAACTTGCTAAATATTGAATCTTTGAATCATCATTAGTTTTAATGGGTATAGCTTCTTCACACTTGGAAATGTAATCAATTGTAGCCAAAATATATTTATTACTAAAAGATGGGGGAAAGGGACGCATAATGTCAATCCCATTATATCAAACAAATCAATAACTAAATTAACTGTCAAAGGAATTTCATCATGTTTTCCTATATTACATGTCCTTTGAAATCTATCACATTGCATGCAACATTTATGAGCATTTTTATAAAGAGTTGGCCAATAAAATATGTAATAACTTAAGGGCCATTTTCTTACCACCAAAATGGGCCCCACAATAAAGTTCATAAGAAAGAGTCATAATGCTTTTATATTTCTTTTTAGGCACACACCTTTGGATGAGTTGATCTTGACCAATCCTAAATAGATAAGGGTCATCCTAGAAGTATTGGTTGTAATAATGTAAAATAAATTTCTTCACCTGAAAAGAAATGTTAGGTCTCAAAACACCAATAGTAAGATAATTAACTATATTAGCATATCATAGGTTTAGACCTACTAAAAATAATTGTTCATCAAGAAAAGTTTCAATGATATCTTCTTTAATCTAACCTTCAAGAGAATTGAATTCAGAAATTGATCTCGAAAAATAATCAATACTAAATTTTCACTTCCTTTCTTATCTTTGATCTCTAAGTCAAATTATTATAATATTAAAACCCATCTTATTAATATTGGCGTAACATTAGGTACACTTAGCAGATAACTTAATGCAACATGACAACAAAATTACTTTAGAACTTACTAAGTAAGACCTATTTGTCTAAGAAAAACACAACAGCCAAGAATTCTTTCTCAATGGTCAAATAATTAATTTGGATGTCATTGAGTGTTTTGCTAACATAATATATGAAATATAAACACTTATCCACCCTCTATCCCAAAACTTCTCCTATAGCATAATTAGAAGCATCACACACAATGACATCCAAATAGTACTTTTGGACCAAAAACATTAAGATATAAACTTTTTAGTGAAAATGGGTGAAAATATAATTATTGGAATTTTTATGAATTTTTATTGATAAATAGTATTTTTTAGACCAAAAACATTAAGATACAAACATGTTACGCCAATTTTGAGGAGGACGAACCACTTGCCACGTGTCAGCACAATGTTCAATCCAACTTTGAAGAGCAGTCAAACAACACTCCATGTGTCACCACTCTACTCGTCCAACTGTTCCACCCGTGTGCCATGCCATCCGTTTCCATGAATCATGTTAGGACGCGTGGCACTAACTTAGCGAGTGTTGACTCTGAACAGTCTCCCTTTGCCACACATTGTGCTCTGATTCACCCAATGAATTCCATGTGCCATGTGTTGCACTGTGATTGGTTGGCATTGTCAATTTTGCTTGTTTTGATCTCAACCCTTTTATCTAAAGCTGATCTGACGGTCCAGATTGTACCTGAGTTATATTTAAGCTCCTAATATCCCCATAAACCCTAAGGGGCCATCATTAGCATAATTTGGGTCAATGTTTTGAGCTAAAAAGAGAGAAAAATACAGAAAAATTCTAGAGGGGATAAATTTTTTTGTGAAGATTCAAGAGATTGATTGTATTTATTCTTCTACTCTTTTCTTTACCAATTTTTATGTCTTTATGAAAAATATGAGTTTTATGAACACAATTATGTATAGTTAATTTATTAATATAGGGATCTTATAAACTCAATTTTCACCATGTGATGACCTAATAGTTTACCCCAATTATAATTATAATTTAATTATAGTATTTAATCTAATTTTTATGCTATTATGTTTGGCCAACAATTTTTCTATAGATTCAATTAAATAGATTTGATAAAATTATTTAATTATTTTTCTTGATTAAATTACATGCATAATTTCTAGGCAAAGATTTATGATTCTTATGTATGTGATCCATGATCGATGAACTTAATGAGAAGTATGCAATTTAACTAGCATGAGAGTATGATTAAATTAATTACTATATGGCGTGTAGTTTACATGAGAGAGGAATACATGCTAGGTTAGATTCAATTGATCATGTAATTAATTGATAATTATATTGAGAGGATTTTAGTGATTTGTATGTTTAGAAAATTAGAAGATTAAGTATTCCTATATATTGTCTCTTATATCTTCTTAGTTAACAAATCTGATTTAATTAATTATTGTTATTTACTTTTAGTTATTTTAATTTTGCTTCCTTAAAATATAAAAACAAAAAAATGACTTTTATATTTTTTCAGTTTTAAAAATTAGTTTCAAATAAAATAATCTCTACGAGAACAATCTTTTCTTATCATTATATTACTTTTTACAATACGTATACTTGCATATTCACTGCACACACAATTTGTGTGGCTATCAATCCTACATCCAGTAATTATCATAGTGGGCACTAATTCATTTTTATTATTTTTAACTACTTTTGATTCAAATTTCTTTGAAACCATATGAACTGGACTAACCCATATATTATCAACAATAGCATATATGACTCTTACTTGTAAGAGTTTCAAAATTATATTTTTAACCACCTATTGCATGATAGGGATTAATCTTCTTTAGGCCTATCTAATGGGTTTAGCATCATCCTCTAAATTGATGTTATGCATACATATAGCTAAACTAATGTCTCTATATCCTTAAAATATAACCTATTGCTTTCTTAAATTTCTTAAGGACCTTAACATGTTCCTTTTCTTCCCTAGATAGGATACTAGATAGATCTAAGGGTGTACTAGGATTTTCTATTGGTTCAACATTATCTAGTAATTCATGGTACCCCACAATCTCCTCATCTAAGTCATCTTCTACCTTTTCAATAGTAAGAGTAACTTCCAATTTTTGCTATATTCAATCCTTGAGAAAAGTGTTATTAACAAGTCTATCTATCAAATCAACATTTAAGCATTCATCAATGGCAGAGATAAAAGGAAAAGGTGAAAATTTAAATACTTTAAAAATATAAAGTCTCTTCTAAGATTGTCATTATCAAATTCCCATCTTAGACATTAATAATAGTCTTGGTAGTTGCCATAAATGGTCTACCAAGAAGTATTATATGTTCTTTGTCCAAAGCAAGACTTTTCTACATATCTAGAACCATGAAATCAATAGAGAGAGATGCTTTATTTTTGTTATTTATTTATTTTATCTTTTTGTTATTTTACATGTGATTTTATTTGTGATTTTCGTTAGTTCATACGAGGTATGAAATTCTTCGTGAATCCACTTGAACCTTTCATAGACAACGTAAATAGATATAAAGGACTATTAAAAAGGATGAGTATTGAAATCCAGTAACCTTTTATCCAGTCTACTTTAGAGCCACTTCAAGACCCTATGTTAAAACAAGCAATTATGTCTGATAATGTACCTAGGGAAGTTTCTATGAAAAAGTATGCAAGGGTAATCATTGACATTGTTAATGCTTCTACACAGCTAAGTAAGACAACAAGGAACTATGAATTGAAATAAATTTGTTATTCAATACTACTTGCTTTCTATAGTATCCCTACTGAAGACTCTTTGTCTTTAGTAGAGATTTTTACTCTACTATCAAAACTTTTCTTCTAAATGGACTTAACGAGGATCAATTGAAAATGAGATCATTAAAAGAAATCAGATTTGTAGCTACAAACATTTTCATAGCTATAGATAACAATTTTATAATAACTTGCATAATAGCTATGAAACACGTGCGTAGCAAATTCGTAGCTAGGCCCGTACCTAACTGAACTTTGCAACTAACATGATATTTTCGTAGCTAAAATTGCTTCAAATTTCATCCCATCTTAGCTAGCCTCTAAAATTGCATCTTTCTTATTATTTTCAAAGCAGATTTAATATGAAACTTTGGAGCAAACTTGTTGCAAATATATAATTTTCGTAGTAAAACATTTTGCCATGAGTATCACTACATCGTAGTGAATTTTCTACAAAATAATAGTAGCTAGCCCTACTTTTCCCCGTTCACAAGTAACTTGCTTTTGCAACATTACTTTAAGAATTTTTGTTTTAAGGGAATAGTTGTAGTATTAATTTTTGGATAAATTTATGCTACAAAAAATTATTGAATGAACAAAAAGAGAATGCAAATTATGTATAAACATGAACCTACATAGTCTAGTAATGAAACACTAAATAACTTGTAGAGCCGTAAAAGTTTGAGCTTATTATTCTCAGGTTTGACTCCGACACTCATCCCAAATATAACATGTATCATAAACTACATAAATCGGTACATTAGGACTTTTTTTTTTTTAAGAAAAAAATACTTGTAGGGATATAAATTTATCTTGAATTAGATTATTTGTATTATTTAATCTTTTAGATATAAATGGTATGATTTAGTTTTTTAACTTATAAAAAAATGACCAATTAATTAAAAAATTATTTTAATAATTTTTTAATTAAAATATTATTTTTTAAAATAATTTTTTAATACAAAAATTATTTAAATAACATAATTTGTTATTAATTGATGGTTTAAAAATAATATTTTATCAAAAAAATAATTAAAATAATGTGTTTTGTTATTAATTTATCATTTTTTTATAAACTTAAAAGCACATCTAATCAAAATAATGTGCATTAGATATATCTAACATACCAAATCTAATCTACTCATAAAAAAACAAAAATGGAGAAAGAAAGAGAGACAAATAAGGAAAAAGCACATGCAATACTGCGAATACAAGCTAAATGCCAACAATTCGAGAAGAAGGGAAAAAAATGTACCAAAAAAACAAAATAGATGGCACACACATTAATATTAGAGTACTGTTGTGTTAGTGATTGATAATACAGAGAATTTTCCATGTTGTTCTGTCTAGCTACCACATGATCTCTCTATTTATTTGTCTATTCAAGTTTCAAACCCATCTAACTTGTCATTGACATTTTATTTTATGTTCAATTAATTTTCGTTGGGAACATGTGACATTCAGATAATACTAATAAGCCCTTCATTTTGATTTAGACCGCGTCATGGGGCACAAATCCCGCTATAGTTGATTAATATATGTAGGGGTATCTAGTTTAGGGGTAGTTGAGGAATTTCTATAATAGTATGATGTTGGTATCTAACATTTACCTCAAAAATATCATCTGATTCTTATATGTTTAAAACGCATAATTCAATCGTTATTTTTTAAAAATTTAACCATTTTTGTTTAATTTAAAAGAAATTTGTAACTAATCTTTTATTAAAATAAAATATATTTCCTAATATTTTAACAAAAAGTATTAAATTAAACTAAAATTATTAATTTTAAGAAATTATAAATTAAATTATAAGTGTTAAAAGTTTAATAACTAATTAATATATTTATGTAAAAGTTATGGGAAAAAAAAGAAAAAAATATTAATAAGTTAAATAACAAATAATGCTTAAGTGAAATAACAGATGATAGTGGAATTAACCATAATATAGAGATTTTTTTAATTCTTATTTGAATAATGATTTTTTTTCAAATTATTATAAAAGTTGTTTTTTTTAAATAAAATTAATACCATTAAAATTTATAATCATAAAAATAATATTTATTCAATTTATATATTTTTAATATTAAAAATATAATTATTATCTAATTTAAAATGGTTTTTAATTGTAAATAATTATATAAATTTTTTTAATATTAAATATCTTTTAATTATATAAACTTAATATTATTAATTGTTATTTTTATTATTATAGGTTTCATTGTATAATTTTTTCAATTTTTTAAGAATATTAGATTAAGTTGACGAACTTATTTACTAATAAATATATTACTTCTAATTTTAACTTGCCCGTATTTTACTTACAATCATGGTCCCACTTCACGCGTTTATATGTAGTGTCTTCGGAATTTTTTAAGCGGATATAAATCTGTTCTCAGATTTGCTGTGATCGTAATCCAAATATATATACGTTTATTCTCAACCGAAAGTATGTGGTTATTGCGTATAATCAAGGCCGAAAATATACCTAAAAAACAGGCTATTTTATCGATTTTGATATTAAAACGTGATATTTATATTTTTATATTAAATTGTTGTTAAATTATTAAAAATATTAATAAATTATCACTTAAATATAAATATCGTCAAATTATAGTTTAAATATCATTTTTTGACTAAAATATCATATATATATATTATATATATTATTGTTTAAATATCATAAGACAAATTCATTTTCATGTAGTCAAAATTTATTTATTTATAATAGTTAGTATAATTAGACAATTACTTAATTATTTCAAATATTTAAACAACTTATTCTATAATATATACTTTATTATACAATATTTTAATTAATTAATTAACTTATATATATTAAATAAAAAATTAGTTTAAAATATAAGTAATTGATAGTTTTAAAATTTTATAAAATTTTCATAATTTTAAGGATTTTTTTTTCAAAATTTCCATTTAACACAATGACAATATTTTTTATATTTTCTTAAAAATTATATATCAACATCATGATAGATGTACATATTTTAAACTTTGCATATAATAATATCATTGATATATGTTAAAATCGCTTCACCTTAACCTTTTTATTTTTACAAAAATTAAACTATTTATTACTATACAGAAGGACGATAATAAAGACTATTATTAATAAAAAATATACAAAAAGTTATATTAAAAAAGAAAAAAAGTGTGTGGGATAAGTTTCTGACAATAAAAAAGATAATACATTATCTTTGATAATGATATTGGCATAATTAATTTTTTAGGGTCAAAATAAAAGTGCCTTAAGGTATGTTAATTTAATATTGTAATTTAAAAAATGAGTCCAAGTTCAAATTTTAAACAAATAAGAGAGGAACAAATTGAAGGAAAAACTAATATTATATTTAATTTATTGTAATCTATTAAAATTGAAATAATTAAAATAATAGGTTTTTTTATAAAACTAAAAATAACAAAATTATATAATTAAAAATTAAGAACCGGGGAGAAGGAAGATAGAGAGTTTTTATTTATTTTTATTTTTTCCTATTATATCACTAAATAAATCTCAATTTTTTAAAATTTGGACTTGATTGACCAATTTTTAAAAATTATAAGATTAAATTAACATATTCTAAAAGTTACAAGACTTGTGTATCACTTAATTAAAATTATAGGACCATTTCAACCAAAAATCATATTTTACCCCTATTATTAATGGTTAGCATGATCATGTTAGTCATTTTACTTATACAAAATGTGGGAACATTAGTCAATTTTCTTAAAATTTATGCACTTTAGTTATTTATTATTGCATTTTTGGACACTTAATCATTTGTTGTCAAATTTGGCTTGTTTTGGTTTAACAACTTTGATTGTTGATGTATTTGGATTGATAATTTTTTTTTTTAGATTGTACCTTTAAACTTTTAATAAAATTTTATTTTCTCAAAAAAAAATTATTATTATAGCAATAACAATTTTTGTTAGAGTAAAAGGCTTCATCGATTCCCAAAATATACCTTCGTTGACAAAAATATCCCCAAACATAAAAAGAATTAACATTTTTTTTTATCTCCAATCTATTATATTTTAACATATAAGTCTTAAATTAGAAGTTGTGGAAAAAGAGTTCAAGACCTAATTCGAATCTAGGGTAATGAGATATAGACTCCAAAATGACTCACCCTTACAAGCAGCAAAACAAATAGGGAGAGAAAATAGATACTACAAATAGAACACTAAAAATAGGCTACACAGTCAGGAAATAAAGGATGTTGAACAAAAAGTAAATAACTTTCTAATTAGAGCCCTAAGTCGATAAGTGGAAGCATACAAAATCAAGACTCAGATTGTACTCATAACAAAGTGGTTCATATAAACACAATTAGATAAAGATGTAAACACACATAGAACCCCAATCTATATGGAAAAATCTTCAATTTGCTTATGGTAATCACTTGGCAGAAAATAAATCCACTAAGTAATAAAACAAATACAACTTAATAGAAATATAAAAGTTAATACCTCTACCAATTTAGACCTCGCTGCCCTAACTGCCTATTGTAACCCTTACTCATTGCCTCCGTAACTATTTGATTTGAAACATTAATCCAACTCTACTTTAGAATCAACACCAAACTTAGTAGTGTGATCGATCATTACAAATCAATAACATGGACGCAATAGTGAAAAATAAACTCAACTCCTAATTCGTGGGAACCCTCAAGAATCCCAAAAGAGCAATATTGCCCAAACTGCACTAGTAAAAGAGTCTTAGAGATTGAAAGTCTAAGAATGCTATTTTACTCTCACACAAACGCATCACAATCACACAAAAAAAACCAAGGTAATTAGTGAAAATGGAATTTGTATCACTAGAAAGTTTGGCAGAGTTGCACTAGAATTTTCAAATTAAGAAAGCATTTATGAGGGATTATTTATAGATAATGCCCAAGCTATGTTCCACCCTTTTTGGGGCCTCTTAAGGAGTCCTAGCCGATTACCTCTTCAAGGGTCCAACAACGTGTCTAGTGATGGTTCGACGAGAGCCTTATCAAGATGCCCAAAATTCTTTCTTTTTTTAATCAAAAATTGCCAAGTAATTTTTCATAAATATACACTTATGAAACACAATAAAAACCGCAACTCTCAACTTAGCATGCATACTAAGAAAACTAACACGTGATGTGTGTGTATATTACATGCTTTCAAAAATTGTGTATCTAATTATATGTGCTCGTGCAATACTAATCAATAGTAATCAACCTTACACAGAGAAAGACAAAAACACTAAGTAAAATAATAGAAGAAGATAGAAACACTAAGTAAAATAAATAAACTGTGTTTTTCACATAAGAATACCAACAAAGACACAAAGAACTAAAAGACTTATATTTTCTACCCTTTTGACATTCCATAGAAAAACACTACACAACTAAGTATAGATGCACATCAAACATGAGATTATCATAGAGATGACATAAAGATGTTTGTTCCCATGAACAACCATTGACGCAACCCAACACCCAAAAAACACACATACTCCAAGTGAATCCATCTTGTACACTCGATTCATCTTTACAAATAAACTCATCCATACTTTGTAAGGTTGAGATGTGAAGGTCTCAACACAACTCACACACTGCAAGTTTAAAACTCAATGACTTAATCTACACTTGTATTTGGCACACATGAAACAAAACACATATCCTATGAACATATCATTTATAAATATTGTGTAGTCTATCAAATATGATTGTATGACCCCTACAAAATTACACACATGCAGGCTAAACACATACAACTACACAAAAAAACATAAGTAAATGCACAACTCCTCTAGAAAACGTGCAACACTCCCTTTAAGTGAATGGAAATCAAGCAACAAGATGTACAGTGTAATCCTACACTCATCATCCATTCAACACACATCATGACAACGATCATATAGTTGTGCATACAAAATTCTCCCCCTATTGACACAAAAGTCAAAGGAACACCCATTTATGAGGAAGAGAAGGCATACAAGCATGCGATAATCCTAACACTCATGCAACATAACCAAGATACAACATGAGAGAGAATAGAAATCAAGGAGAAAAATAACAAAACACAAAGTTCTTCAACCTCATACCAATTTGAAGAACACAAATAGAAATCTCTCAAGGAGAGATGCAAACACCAATAGCCTTTCTCCCGGATTCAAACCTAAGACAATCTAAAGGTTTGGTAAATATAGAGCAAGCTAAAGGTTAATACTGATATGATACAATGAAAAAGTGTTTAATTCCACTAGGTTTCTTATTAAAAGGTGTTAAATATCAATGTGTTTGGTCCTTGGATGATGGAAAAATATTTTGAAATGAAAATTACACAAGTGTTGTCACAAAGTAAAACAATGTTTCTTACCATGATACCATAGTCAAATATCATCTACTTCATCTAGAGAAATTATGAGCAACACAAAATCGTTGCAATATATTTAGCCTCATTGGTGGATAGGGATATAGAACTCTATTTTTTACTATTTCAAGAGATCAAAGAGTTACCTGATGAGCAAAACCGGCATCGCCGATCATGCCAATACGTTGGTTTTATATTTATAAAACGCTCGCAAGTGTTAGAATCATTTCATAGAAAATGATAAGTATACTCCCAAGGTCGATCTAAGGAAGGAATGTATGTGGTTTTTAATTTATTATTCAAATTTTTAAAAACGCAATTAAATCCTAAACATTCTGTCAAGATATTTGGGCTTTTGTGTTTCTAATCTAATATCATAAAAATAAACATAGATAAAGATTCAATAAACATTTATGCAAATTTTATCATTTATAATAGTGGAATATTTATGGATATAATAACTAAGTTAATTATGCTTGCTCATATTATTTAGGTTATTAAAGATATAAATTGATATTTATTGATTCTCTTTTTTTTTTATATGAATACCACCTTTGGTGGGGTTAGATATTCTTCATTAACTAAACCAATAATTTAACACCTATGGGTGGGGTTCATAACTAATTTGGTAAATTAAATTAATTCTTTTTTCTAAGAGATTAAAAATGAACCATTTAAATGCCACCTTTGGTGGGGTTAGACAGTTTAAAATTTATTCAAGGTGTCCAAATTAAACCTAAGAATTTAATTATCTGAGTACTAACTTTCAAGTTTTAAAACCACTACTGAAAACATATTTTCAATACATTTTTCACATAATAATTCTTATAAAAACTTTTGAAATAGAGCTTCACTCTAACTACCGGGCGATTGTACCAACAAATAAAAGAGCACTACTCTAAATCAGACCGGATAACTAAACCTTAAAATCTAATTTGCAGATTAAAGTTTGTAATGCAAAATAATATATTTCTCTCTAACATTCTTAATATAAAATCTTGAATAAAAATAAAATCAATTCATTTTAGAGATTTTTACCTATTTAATATTTCGCAAGCATAACAACGTTATTATTATATCATGTTTACGAATAGCCAGCAAAGTTAAATTTAATCACAGACAAATTAAATATAACATGTAAGAATAAAGCATAAAAAATAATTGTAAAGAAAATAAAATCCTTATAGTACTTTGTTGCTATTCCCGTTGCTGGAAAACCTCCAAACAAAATTTGCACTCCCCTTTATTGAATCGAAAAGCAAATAAATTACAAAAACATAACTAGTTCTTCTCAAAAAGAGAAGAACTCTAAAACGAAAAGAAACTAACCAAGAAAAGCAAAAACTAAGAAAAACTTAAACACTAAGAAATGCGAGAAAGAAAGAGAAGAGAAGATGAATTTTTAGGTGTATTTATTTATGAAGAGAATGTGGGTATTTATAGGTGGGGATGGAAAGAAAAAGTGGGTGAAAAAATGATTAAAAATGGTGAAAATGCGGAGTAGTGAGTGATGACGTCATGCTGATGACGTCATGCTGATGTGGGCGAGATGAGGCGCAGATGGAGCAGGGATGCGCGCGGAAGGGAGAGCTGGCGCGCGCGTTGGCTAGCGATGCAATTTTTTCCTTTTTGACCCATTTTGTCCAATTTTTCCATATTTATTGACTTTTCCTCATTTATTTTTGAATATATTTGTGATGCATTGCCTTCAGTATTCCTCTTTGAGTCTTTAAGTTGCGTTTTTAAGCAAAAATACCTGAAAACAATAAAAATACCCATGATTCACAAAAGACAAATATATATAAATATATGATAAAATCATATAAATATATATATTTTTAATCAATTAATGTGCATAAAATCATGGTAATTTTAGTGCTTTTTGAGCACTCATCACATCCCCCAACTAGCTTCTTGCTAGTCTCTTAGTAAGAGAAGCGATAAAAAATAAACATTCAACTATCCTAAATCACTTCCGTGGATTGACACGGTTGCATTTAGCCTATGCAACAAGCCTTTAAACCCCTAGGTTGCCCTAGTGGACGAGTTTGAGTCTCGTGAGGGCTTTTAGTAATGATACCCACAAACATTGAACTAAATGTAAAAGTTAAAAGAAATAATAAAAACAATCAACTCAAAAACTAAAATTACAACAAAATAAAAAATTAACTTTTAAGAATAAAAGAAAACAACATATTACAAAAATGTCTCATACTTTTTAATCTCCTTTAAGATCATAATTAAAATCTCAAGCATAAGTTATTTTAATCTTCTTAAAAAATCATGATTTATTATAATAATTAGTCGAAAATCATTTTCATATTTCATATAAAAAATGTTTCAATTTAATTTTACCCAATTTCAGTGTCAAGAATCCAAAATCGCTTCGACTCTATTCCTAACTAGTCAACACTCTCAAAACACTGAATCCTATGGGTTCAAACACTCATACTAATTTATATGCAGAAGAGTTGATGTAGAGAAATGAACTAATATGTTCGCATATGTATAAAGAATAAAGGCTCAAAGTATTATTTTGACGTTGATCTCATGAAAGGAATCGAATGTATAAATTATAAAGATATCATATATAAAAATTATTTTCATGCATAAATCAAACTCATTAAGAAAGAACTTCAAGATATATGCCTTTTACAAATGAAGAAAGTGCAATGACTTTTTAGGGAATTACTTCCTATATCTTTCTTTTGTAATTAGCCTTTACTCACAACTTTGTAGGCAATGTGGGTCATAGTATGTAGATTATATTATATATTCTTTATCTCTCTATTTTTTTTCTTTTCTTTTTTTCTTTTTTTTCTGAAGATATTTTTTAATATATATATTTTTTAGAGACTCAACTCATGTACAGATTGTACATTTTTTAGGATTTTGGTGAGTGGTTAATTTTATGGCTTTTTGTTTGATTTTGGTTTAGGTAACCCCAGTTATGTTTTTTTTTTGTAGGAGTCATGCATAAATGAGATGAAAGCATATATTATCAGTTTCAACTTAAATCATTTAATCTAAGCAAAAATAATAATAAAAAATATATGATACTCTATTAAGATGCGAAAAAATTCATACATTCAATGCTAATACCTATAGAAATTATCTAAAAAAATTGAAGGAATAAGAAATGTGTTTGGAGTAGAAAAATATATATTTCACTATGAATAAAGGAAATTAGGCTCAAATTATATCTCACAGAGGTAGTCTCCACTAAAAAATTCATGAACAACGATTTTGGGTTTAATATAATTTCCACATCTTATCAAGAAATACTAGTTATGACAAAAAACTAACTAATTACCAAAATAAATTACAAAATATTCCATGATATGTTTTCAAAAATTAATCTAACAGTACAAAAGACTTAATTATTTACTTAAATTTGATTTAAAGAAATGATAATGTTTTGTGAAAATTTTGTTTTTAATTTTTTAAATTAATTCTAAAACTACAAAAATTACTAAATCACACAAAGAAAATAAAACCAAACACAATAAAAATGAAAATGTGAACATAAAATAATAATAAATATATATATATATATATATTATTTTTTAATTTTTGAAATTGTTAATTTTTTTAATCATTATAACTTTTCACCACCCTCAACCTAGAACTTACATTGTCCTTAATGTAACAACTGTAAATTAAAGATAAAGTGAAAAGAGAAGAAAGATTACCTATTTCCTGAGAATGTGCAAGTAGTAATAGAAAAATGCAGGTGCATCTATCATATTCATCAATAAAGTTCACACACAGAGATCGCTGTGAACTTCTAACAGCTCAACAAATATTTTTAGTTTTAACAATTTTAAAATTATTCACATGTAATTAAACTAAAACAAACAATAGAAATTAAATAAATAAAACAAATAAAAGAAAATTACCTAAAATGATGGGTTGCCCCCCATCCAGCGCTTAGTTTAACGTCTCAACAAGACGTAAATTTATGGTGCTAAGGGTTACTCAGCCAAATGCAATCCATTTCAGCAATGTTGTTTGGTTCTTCTAAATAAGGCTTCACACGATGCCCATTGACTTTGAATGTTTTTTGTGTCTTGGAATCCAATAGTTCTACTACTCCATGTTCAAATACCTGAACTATTTTGAATGGTCCATCCCATCTTGATCTCAGCTTTCCTGGAAACAATCTCAAACGAGAGTTAAATAAAAGAACTTTCATTCCAGGGTGAAGAGTCTTAGGAACTAGCCTCTTGTCATGATAGCGCTTAGTACGCTCTTTGTATAATTTGGCATTCTCATAGGCTTCGTTCCTAATTTCTTCCAACTTATTAAGATGGAGTAACCATTTTTCTCCTGCTTTATCTAAATCCATGTTTAACTCTTTAATTGCCCAGTAAGCCTTGTGTTCAAGTTCAACTGGAAGGTAGCACGCTTTCCCAAAGATTAACTGGTAAGGGCTCATCCCAATAGGTGTTTTGTAAGCAGTGCGATATACCCATAAGGCATCATTTAACTTAAATGCCCAATCCTTCCTTGAAGGACGCACAGTGCGTTCCAATATTCTCTTAATTTTCCTATTACTTACTTCCACTAAACCAGAAGTTTGAGGATGATATGGAGTAGCTAATTTATGTGTGATGTTGTACTTGTTTAGTACTCCATCAAATATATTGTTACAAAAATGGCTACCTCTATCACTTATTATAGCTCTAGGTGTTCCGAACCTGCTGAATATTAAATCCTTCAAGAATTTAACAACAACATTAGCATCATTGATTTTAGTGGGGATAGCTTCTACCCACTTGGATACATAATCCATAGCAACCAAAATATATTGAAAACCATTGGATGGGGGAAAAGGACCCATAAAGTCAATCCCTCATACATCGAAGAGTTCAACAACTAAATTAGATGTCAAAGGCATTTCATATCTTTTGCTTATGTTTCCTGTTCTTTGACATCTATCACATTGTGCACAAAACATATGAGCATCTTTAAAAAGAGTGAGCCAAAAGAATCCAGACTGTAATACCTTACAGGTTGTCTTTGCACCACCAAAATGACCCTCATAATGAAGTTCATGACAACAAGTTAGAATGCTCTTATGTTCTTCTTCAGGTACACATCTCCGGATGACTTGATCTTGCCCAATCTTGTATAAATAAGGGTCATCCTAGAAATAGTCCTTAATAGTTTTAAAAAACCTTTTCTAATCCTGATATGAAGTGTTAGGTCGCATAACACCAGTGGCAAGATAGTTTACAATATTAGAATACCATGGGTTCGGACCTATTGAAAATAACTGTTCATCAAGAAAAATTTCAACTATATCTTTATTACTCTCATCTTTAAGAGAATTGAAGTCAAAAATCAACCTAGACAAATGGTCAGCTACTAAGTTTTCACTACCTTTCTTACCCTTGATTTCTAGGTCAAATTATTGTAAGAGTAAGGCCCACCTAATTAATCTTGGCTTGGCATTTGGTTTACTTAATAGGTATCTTAAAGGAGCATGATCAGAATGCACAATCACCTTAGATCCTACTAAATAAGACCAAAATTTGTCTAAAGAAAACACTATAGCTAAGAATTCCTTTTTAGTGGTGGTATAATTAATTTGGCCATCATTGAGTGTTTTGATAGCATAGTAGATGACATGCAAACACTTATGCACTCTTTGTCCTAAGACTACTCCTATAGCTTAATCAGAAGCGTCACACATTATTTCAAAAGGTAAAGACCAGTTTGGTGCCATAATAACAGGGGTAGATGTTAGTTTCTCTTTCAAGGTATTATAGGCAATAAGGAAGTCCTTGTTGAAATTAAAATAAACATCTTTTGATAGCAAGTTATATAAGGGATGACTTATTTTAGAGAAATCTTTAATAAATCGTCTATAAAATCATGCATGTCCTAAGAAGCTTCTTGTCCCTTTCACAGATGTAGGGGAGGTAGTTTGGAAATCAATTCAACTTTTTCCTTATCAACTTCAATACCCTTGTTTGAAAGTATATGTCCTAAAACTATCCCTTGTTGAACCATAAAATGAATTTTCTCCTAACTAAGGGTGAGATTGCATTCAATGCATCTTTCTAAAACCAAAGTCAATTTATGTAAGCAATCATCAAATGAGTTTCCAAAGACAGAGAAATCGTCCATGAAAATCTCAATGAATTTTTCGACCATGTCCGAGAAAATAGATATCATGCATCTCTGGAAAGTGGCAGGAGCATTGCATAAACCAAATGACATTCTTCGAAAAGAAAATGTCCCAAAAGGACATGTAAATGTGGTCTTTTCCTGATCTTCTGGTGCTATGGGTACTTGATAATATCCAGACAATCCATCTAGAAAATAGTAAAATTCGTGCCCAGCTAATCTTTCCAACATTTGATCAATGAATGGAAGAGGAAAGTGATCCTTTTTAGTATATAAATTTAGTTTCCTAAAATCTATACACATTCTCCATCTAGTGATTATTCTAGTGGGAACTAATTCACTTTTGTCATTTTTAACAATTGTTATCCCAGATTTCTTAGGTACCATATGCACCGGACTAACCCACTTACTATCCACAATAGGATAGATAATTTCTTCTTCTAACAATTTAAGAATTTCTTTTTTAACTACCTCTTACATATTTGGGTTTAGTCTTCTTTGGGCCTCTCGTACGGGTTTAGCACCATCCTCCAAGTTGATCTTGTGCATACACATCATAGGACTAATGCCTCTTATATCCCCGATACTCTAGCCTATAGCTTTCTTAAACTGTTTAAGCACTTTGATAAGTTCCTTTTCTTGGGTGTTGGTCAAGGTTGAAGAAATTATCACTGGATAAGTTTATCCTTCTCCCAAAAACACATATTTTAAGTACTCAGGTAAGTCTTTGAGTTCTAGTTCAGGTGGATTGGCCTATTTACTAGATGAAGAACTGGGTAGATTTAAAAGTGTACTAGATTTTTTCATTACTTCATCATTGTCTAGTCGTTCAAGGTACTCCTTAATTTCCTCATCTAAATCTTCTTTGACCTCTTCAAGTGTAAGAACAGTTTCAAGCTTGTCTTCTATTCTGGTTCGGGAAAAGGTGCTTTGGACAAGATTATCCAAAGGGTCAACATCGAATATTTCATCAATGGTAGAAATAGAAGGAAAAGGTGAAGAATCAAACACTTTAAAATGAATTGTCTCTCCTAAGATTTTCATTGTCAAATTTCCATCTTGGACATCAATAATAGTTTTAGTAGTTGCCATAAATAGTCTACCAAGCAATATTGTGTGCTCTCTGTCCAATGCTGGATTTTCTTGCATATCCAGAACCACAAAGTCAACAGGTATTATCAGTTTGTCTACTTGTACCAACACATCCTCAACTATTCTCTTTGGATACTTAAGAGATCTATCTGCAAGTTGAAGGGGCATAATTATGGGTTTAAATCTCCTAAATTGAGCTATAAGAATATAGAGTAGGGCATCAAATTTATATTAGCACCTAAATCAAGCATTACTTTAGCAGCCTTCCAATCCCCCATAGTTATGTTTATAATAAAACTTCCAGGGTCTTTAAACTTAGGGGTAGTTTGTGCTGAAGTACAGCGCTAGAAATTTCTGATACTACTACTCATTCATTCAGTTCATACCTCCTTTTCTTAGTGTTCAACTCTTTGAAAAACTTAGCATATGAGGGCACATTCATGATCATTTCTAATAATGGTAAATTGATATTTACTTTAGAGAGCATATTAAAAAGATCACCGAATTGCTTATCTTGTTTGGATTCTTTGAACTGGTGTGGAAAAGGTACTTGCAACTGGTGTGGTTCTATTGTCTTTTGAATTTTGGGGATGTCAGATGACCCTCCAATGAGTTTTCCGAAGGCTTGTTAAGTTTAACACTTGTTTCTCCTTTTTACGAGACTAGAATATCACCTTCTTTGTTACCTGAAATACAAGGTAGATCGTTAGAGATTTCAGGTAAACTGGTATTAACTACCTTACCGTTTTGAAGGGTTCTTACATCCTTGGCTTGTTCTGGTTGACTGGGCAATTTTCCTGGTTCTTTCTTTTGCATTTGTTCAGCCATTTGCCCAACTTTAGATTCAATCCTTTTAACCGAAGCATCCATGGTATTCAACCTTTAATTATTCATCAATTGGTTGTCACGACTAACCTGAACAAAAGCATTTAAGCTATCCTCTAAGGTTGGCTTAAAAGATTGGCTTATTGGGTAAGGGTGGTTTTTATTCGACCTTTGTGTTAGACATTGGGTGTAGTCTGGGTAATTGTTTTGCTTCCAATGATGGTTAGGGTGATTATAGGTGTTTGGATGATACCTTTGAAAGGATTTGACTTCCTCCATGGCATCGACACTAGAATCACAAGTATTTGAACAATTATAAGTACCATGCCCAATTGAAAAACACACTTCACACACCTCTTTATTTGGCATTTGGTGGGTAGTGAGAAGTTGCACTTGTTTAGTCAATTCAACAAGTTGCAAGGTTATCTCATTATCGGAGCCAACTTCATTGACTCTTGCTCTCCTTCTAGCACTTCTTTGTTGGGAATTAGAACCTAACAGCTCATAAAGATTATAGGTTTCCTCTGCAGTTTATTCTCCCACAGCACCTCCAACAGCATTATCAACCATGTATTGACTCTATAGTGTCAATCCATCATAAAAGAATTGGTTTTGTAGTTGCAATGGAAAGCTATGATTATGACATTGAATGAAAAGGAGTTTGAATCATTCCCATGCTTCATGAAAGGGATCTTCGTACTTTTGAGAAAATGTTGCTATCTTCGTCCTTAGATCAACAGTCTTTAATTTGATGGGAATAGAACCTACCCATAAACATTTCATATACTGCCTCCTAAGTTTTTAGAGAACCCAACTGTAGAGTAATGAACCATGACCAAGCTTTATCCTTGAGGGTGTAAGGAAAACACCTCATCCTAAGTTGATCTTCATTAATTGCATGTAGTGGAAAGGTTTGGACAATAGCATAGAATTCTCGAATGAAATGCAAAGGGTCTTCATTAGGAACACCGTAAAAGGAAGGCAACAAAGAATAATGAATCTTTTTCAATTCATAATTCCTTGCAGCCTCTTGTAATTGTATGCCGGAAGTTACATTGCCAATGATTGGCATTTTATAGTCTTTCATCATTTTCCCCTTATCTTCAGTATTTCCCATGGTTATTTGTAGTTGAAATTGATCCTCCTCCTATTGTGTATCAACATTTAGCTCTTAAAAAATAGTAGATATCTCTAAGAAAGATTTCTCACTTGACAAAAAGGTGCGGGGAACCTAATTTTTGTTTTTTGTTTTTTTTAATGCTAAATTTAAAGAATGGACACAATTTTTGAAACAAACGAATTTATTTCATTTCAATTTTATTAAACACAAAATAAAACTAAAACAAAGGAAAATACAATAATGGCTGACCTCCCACATAGGACTAAAATTTATCGTCTTCTAGTAAGACGTTGCTTGGAGATTTTAGAATGAAAAACTCAATATCTCCTCTTCATTGAATTTATTTTACCCCATTTGACCATCAAATTAGTCTTTGCTTTGTTTTTGCAAATGTTCAACTAACTGTTCTACTTGAACTTCCACCTTTTTGATAGAAGCTTCCACAGAGTCCAACCATTGATTGGTTTTAGATTGGTTATCTCTACAAACTTGAATAAAAGAATTCAAGTTGTCCTCCAGGGTTGATTTATTGAGAATTCTTCTTGGAATAGGTGGGTGGAATTGTTGGCCTGGCTGATTTGAGCGAAAGGACGGTTGTTTTGCCTCTAGGAGAAGTTCGGATGATTTCTCCACCCAAGATTTTAGGTATTTGAATTGGGGTCGAACCTTGGTCTCTGTTGATATGCTCCCAATACATTAACCTGTTCAGGTCCAGCTGTTGTTTCTCCTTGATATAGACAGGCTTCAGTACCATGTCCCATGTTACTATACAAACCATACTGTTCATTATTGGTGTTGGTTTACGTAGTGAGAAGGGCAACTTGCTTGGTCAATTGAACAAGTTGTTGTTGAACTTCATTGCTGGAATCAATTTCATGAACTCCAACTTTTCTCACTCGTGAGCTTTTCTGTTGGGAATTAGCACCTACCATCTCAAAGAGGTTGTACGTCTCTGAGGCAGTCTTTTCTCCCATTGCTCCTCCTGCAGCGTTGTCGACAATAAACTGACATTGTTGTGTAAGTCCATCGTAAAAGAATTGGTTCTGTAACTGCAGGGGAAAGATGTGATGGGGACATTGAGTGAGAAACATTTTGAACCAATCCCAAGCTTCATGGAATGGTTCTCCTTCCATCTGAGAGAAAGTAGCAATCTTTCCTCTCAATTCTGATGTTTTTTGGTGGGAATAGAATTTTCCCATGAATTTATTATAAATGTTCTCCCATGTCATCAGAGAACCTGGGGGAAGTGACATCAACCAAGCATTGGCCTTATCCTTTAAGGTGTAGGGGAAACATCTCATTCTAAGTTGATCCTCGTTTAGAATACCGAGGGGGAAGGTTTGGATTGTAGCGTAGAAGTCTCTAATGAAGGAAAGAGAATCTTCATTAGGCAGCTCATAAAAGGAAGGAAGCATAGAAAAATGAATAGTTTTTAGTTCATAATTCCGAGCAGCCTCACCCAACTGGATAGCGGCAGTTACCGTGCCAATCACTGGTCTTGCAAACTCCTTCATGGTGGTTTCCCTAACATGTTGGTTTTCTTCCATTTCTTTCGGTTCCCTCACATGTTGGTTTTCTTCCTTAACATTTTGTTTTTTTATTTGTTTTAACTTCAAATTTCAAATTGCAAAATTATTTTACTATTAATGCTATAATTATTATTATTTTTTTATAAATTTGAAATTATTCATTTTTTATTTATTTATGAATGTTAAATTTATTATTATTATTATTATTATTATTATTATTATTATTATTATTATCTCTTTTTTCTTTTATTTCAATTTTTTTAATTTTTTTACTATTCATGAACTCTAAGTTTTTTTTTATGAAATTTGATATTTGAAATTTTTATTTTTATTTTTTATTTTTTTTATTTCTAATGAAATTTGAAATTTGATTTTTTTTATCAAAATAAAAAAAATCACAATTATTTACAACACAAAATATTTGTAAAATTTTGATAAATAATTTAAAAACGCTATTCCTTCCCCAGCAACGCCGTCAAAAACTTGATACGTAGAACCGGCATCGCCGATCATGCCAATACGTTGGTTTTATATTTATAAAACCTTCGCAAGTGCTAGAATCATTTCATAGAAAATGATAAGTATACTCCCAAGGTCGATCTAAGGAAGGAATGTATGTGGTTTTTAATTTATTATTCAAATTTTTAAAAACAAAATTAAATCCTAAACATTCTGTCAAGATATTTGGGCTTTTGTGTTTCTAATCTAATAACATAAAAATAAACATAGATACAGACTCAATAAATATTTATGCAAATTTTATCATTTATAATAGTGGAGTATTTATGGATATAATAACTAAGTTAATTATGCTTGCTCATATTATTTAGGTTATTAAAGATATAAATTGATATTTATTGATTCTCTCTTTTTTATATGAATACCACCTTTGGTGGGGTTAGATATTCTTTGTTAACTAAACAAATCAATTAATACCTATGGGTGGGGTTGATAACTAATTTGGTTAATTAAATTAATTCCTTTTTCTAAGAGATTGAAAATGAACCATTTAAATGCCACCTTTGGTGGGGTTAGACAGTTTAAACTTTATTCAAGGTGTCCAAATTAAACCTAAGAATTTAATTATCTGAGTACTAACTTTCAAGTTTTAAAACCACTACTGAAAACATATTTTCAATACATTTTTCACATAATAATTCTTATAAAAACTTTTGAAATAGAGCTTCACTCTAACTACCGGGCGATTATACCAACAAATAAAAGAGTACTACTCTAAATCAGACTGGATAACTAAACCTTAAAATCTAATTTGCAGATTAAAGTTTGTAATGAAAAATAATATATTTCTCTCTAACATTCTTAATATAAAATCTTGAATAAAAATAAAATCAATTCATTTTAGAGATTTTTACCTATTTAATATTTCGCAAGCATAACAACGTTATTATTATATCATGTTTACAAATAGCCAGCAAAGTTAAATTTAATCACAGACAAATTAAATATAACATGTAAGAATAAAGCATAAAAAATAATTGTAAAGAAAATAAAATCCTTATAGTACTTTGTTGCTATTCCCGTTGCTGGAAAACCTCCAAACAAAATTTGCACTCCCATTTATTGAATCGAAAAGCAAATAAATTACAAAAACATAACTAGTTCTTCTCAAAAAGAGAAGAACTCTAAAACGAAAAGAAACTAACTAAGAAAAGAAAAAAACTAAGAAATGTGAGAAATAAAGAGAAGAGAAGATGAATTTTTAGGTGTATTTATTTCTGAAGAGAATGTGGGTATTTATAGGTGGGGATGGGAAGAAAAAGTGGGTGAAAAAATGATTAAAAATGGTGAAAATGCGGAGTAGTGAGTGATGACGTCATACTGATGATGTCATACTGGTGTGGGTGCGGCAGGCGCACGCAGATGGGGTGTAGAGTGGGCATAGGTGCACGCAGATGGAGCAGGGATGTGCGCTAAAGGAAGTCCTGGCGTGCGCGCTGCTCGCATTGGCCGGCGTGGCTGGGTAGTTAGGCGGCGCGATTTCTTCTTTTTTGACATTTTTGACGCATTTTGTCCAATATTTCCATATTTGTTGACTTTTCCTCATTTATTTTTGAATATATTTGTGATGTATTGCCTCCAGTATTCCTCTTTGAGTCTTTAAGTTACGTTTTTAAGCAAAAATACCTGAAAAATAATAAAAATGCCCGTGATTCCGAAAAGACAAATATATATAAATATATGATAAAATCATATAAATATATATATTTTTAATCAATTAATGTGCATAAAATCATGGTAATTTTAGTGCTTTTTGAGCACTCATCATTACCCAAGTAGAAGCACTTGCCTAAAGTACTCTTTTTATCATTATTTCACCCTACCCAATCGTTATCAAAATACTCAACCAATTCTAAAGTAATGTCCCAAGGATACCAAATACCAAATTCTGATGTGCCATTAACATATTTGATGATCCATTTAATAGCTAAAAGATGATATTTTTTGGGCTAAGCAGAAATCCAGCTCAAACACCTACATTGAAGGAGATATTTGGTCAATTAACGGTCAAGTAGAGAAGACTTCAAATCATACTTTGGCATAAAGTCTGCTCCACTTCTCTATAAGAAGGATCTTGATGAAGTTTAACAGTAGTACTCTTAGGAGTACGAGTAGGTTTGTCATTTTCTAAACCTAACTTCTTCACCAACTCTTTGGCATACTTTACTTAGGAGAGAAAAATTCCATCTTTCATCTGTTTGACTTGAAAGTGAAGGAAAAACTTCAGCTCACCAACTAAGCTGATCTCAAACACATTTTGCATAGTGGTTATGAACTCCTAAGCAAGCTTATCCTTTGTTGATCTAAAAATGATGTCATCCATAAACACTTGCATGATCACAAATTCACCCTTATTTCTTAAGACAAACAACATTTCACAAAAAAACCATTATTAAGGATAAATGTGGTGAGATGTTCATTCCAAGATCATGGAAATTCCTTCAAACTGTACAGGGCTTTCTTTAATCTCATCATATGATTAGGAAAGTGAGGGTCTTCAAACCTTTTAGCTATTCATCATAAACTTCCTCTTTGATAACCTCATTGAGGAAAGCACTTTTTACATCCATCTAGTATAACTTAAACCCAAAGTAGCTAGCCAAACCAATGAGTAGTCTTATAGAATCTAGACAGGAAACTAGTGCAAAAGTTTCTTCAAAGTTATTTCCCTCAATCTACATATACACTTGAGAAACAAGATAAGACTTCTTTCGTGCAATCATGCCATTCTCATCTTCCTTGTTCTTGTACAACCAATGAGTACTTATGAAATTTTTATCAATAGGTCTACGGATAAGATACCATACATCATTTCTTTGAAATTGAGTAAGTTCCTCTTATATAGAGTCAACCCAATGTATGTCCTAAAGGCTTCCTAAATATTTTTTGGAAGAATATAATAGGTGAAACACTTGTAATTTAAAGTCTTATGTAGTTGTCATCTAGTTCTAAAACTACCATCAACATTACCAATAATGTTATCAGTAGAATGAGCATTATTTTCCAATTTTGGAAGAGATAAATCTTCTTCATCTTCTTTCTCATCTTTAGAATTCCTTGGAGGGTCAACTATAGTAATAGTAGATGGAGTCTCAACATTATCTGTGATATTTTCAAAAGAACCCTAATCACTAAACACATCATTGTCTTCATACTCAACAAGTTTAGTAGTTCCATAATCATCAATCAAAACATTGATGGATTCCATAACTATTGAAGTTCTTAAATTGTATATGCGATAAGCATGGTTATTGTTAGAATATCCCTGAAATATTCCAAGGTCACTTTGGGCTTCTAACTTGTCTAAATTATTTCTACCTCTGAGAATATAGCAAGTACTTCCAAACATAAAAAGGTTATTTACATTAGGTTTCTTTCCATGCATGAACTCATAAGAAGACTAACATGTACCAAACCTTAATAAGCAACTATTCAAAGGGTAATAGGTGGTGCTGGCAGCTTCTACCCAAAAATGATTACCCAAAATTTTTCTAATCTTTATAATTATAGAAATTTCTTAAATAACTATTTTCTTCTTCATAACAATGCCATTTTTTAAGGGCCTTTAGAGCTAAAAACTAATACTGAATACCCATGTCATTATAAAAAGAACTAAACTCTGAATTTTCAAACTTTTTACCATGATAACTTCTTATTTTGATGATGGTACCAATGGGCTCAAACTTCTCATTTTGCAATTTAATACACAGGGTTTGGAACTTTACAAATGCTTCTGATTTCTATCTCAGAAACAAAATCTAGGTATATCTTGAGAAGTCATCTATAACTACCAAGATATACTTTTGTCTATCAATGCTACCAATCTGCATAGGACCCATCAGATCCATATGAAGAATCTTAAGAGGTCTTGTAGTGGAAAGATGTTGATTCTTATTATGTTGGCTCTTACATTTCATGCCTAACTGATAGAGGCCACAAATATGTTCAGTTAAAGTGGTGATGGTAGGAAGACCTCTAAAAATCTCAAGGCTTGAGATTTTCTTCAAAATCTTGTAGTTGACATAACCCAACCGCTAATGCCAAAGTTCTTTTGTACTTAGAATCAACCTATTGCACACAACCTATAAGGAATTACCCACATAATAAGAATTATCTTCTGATCTGGTTCCATTGACAAAAATATTAGTCAAACTATCATACACAACACACTACTTTTGAGTGAATTCAAAAGAGTACTTGTTATCAAAGATTTGGCTAATGTGGCTAAGATTAGTTTAGACCTATCACATGAAGTACATCTTTAAGCTCAGGAATTCCATGAGCATTGATGGTGCCTTTATCATAAATCAAGATCTTATTTCCATCCCTAAAGGTAACTGATCCTTTATTAGCAAGAATTAAGTTGGTAAAGAAAGATTTGTCCCTAGCCATGTGTCTTGAATAGCCATAATCAAATACCAACATCTAGATGATGAATGCTTAAAAAGCACTAAATATATTATGCTTTGATATCATTTAATTAATAAAATGGATTTGTATTTTCTTTATTCTATTATATTTTAAACAAATCTATTTGTTCAGATTAATGGGTATATTGTAGTGTTTTGTAGGTATTTTAATATATAAATATTAAAGTAAAGAAAAATAATTGAAACATGTTTATCACACATTTTGGAGCTTAAATGAATATCATTTATTTGATATTATCCAAAGCGAAGAAAAGAGATAATCAAAAATAAAGAAAAATAATAATTGTATACCGTGGTACAAGGAGTTTGAACTGGTCAAAAATCTGGTTGCAATCTGATCCCACCATGGTAAAAACACAAGTTTTTCTCACATTTTTTTCCTATAAATAATACCACTATATACCAAGAAAATAAGCTTCCAAGTTGAATTTACAATAGCTTTCTCTCCTCTTTTTTGTAGATTTTTATATTTTTAGCTTTTAGAACTTATTTAGTTCTTCCCTCAATTTTGAGAAAGAACCTAGTGATGTTTTAGTAGTTTCTAGTTTCGATTCAACAAATTCTAAAGTGCAATTACTATCACAATTCTTCCAATCTTAGAATCAACTCTTCAAAATTCTGTAAGGATATGATTAAGGTATTAATTATATTCCTTTTGCAGTCCATATATCTGTGTCATTCTTGATTTTTCTATAATTAACCATGTCTGGATGAGAGTGAATACGATATAATAATAAAATTGTTATGCTTGTAAAATATTGAATAGGTAAAATATTTTCTGAACATAAATTGATTTTGAAGGAATACATAACTCTTAATAACAAACTTAATATGAGAGTTAAAATTAAGATTTAACTACCTGGATTTAATTTGTTATAATACTCTTTTATTTTAGATTTAGTTATTTGGATATTTAGAGTGAATCTCTATTTCAATGGTTTTTTACAAATATTATTATTTGAAGATGTATTGATAACATATTTTCTTAAATAGTTTTAAAACCTTAAAGTTATTTTTGACATAGTTAAATTCTTAAGTTTAATTTGGACATCTTCAATAAAGTCTAATTAACTGACTCTGTCTAAATTTGTGATTAGATGGTTTTCTACTTTCTTGGAAATAAAACTAAATTTAATACTTAATTAATTAATAGGTCTCATCCAAGGATATTAGTTAATTAATAGGCTCCACCCAAGGTTATTAGTTAATTAATATTAAGCAAAATAATCTTGTCTCGCCTAAGGACAATTTCATACAAAACAAATCAATAAATATCAATTTATATATTTAATAACCTAAATAAAATGAGCAAGCTTAATTATTGAATTATTATATTCATTATTCTTCACTATTTATGAATTTATTAAATTGCATGAGTATTTGTTGAATCCATGTCTATCTTTATCTTTATGCATTAGATTAGTTTTCTTCAAAAACCAAATCATAGTGACAGAATGTTTAGGTTCAACTTTATTTTTAAAATTTGAATAATATTTAAAAAAACCACACAATATTAATTTCTTGAATTGACCTTGGGAGTATACTTATCATTTCCATAAATGGTTTGTATACTTGTGAGAATTACTAAAATTGAAAATGGATAAGTATTTATGTAATTGTTATCATCCCCAATTTCGTTCAACAAGTTTGTAGCGCCGTTGTCAGGAAAGTAATGGTGACTTTTATATCATTATCAAATCTTAAAAACTTTATATGATGTAAATATTGTGATTTTTATTTTTATAATTTAAGTTCAAATCAAAAATCAAATCAAAAAATCTAAAAATATATTAGATTTGAATATTAAGTTCATACACATAAAAACATTTAGATATAACACATAATTTAAATAAATATCTAAATTATTTATCAAACACATAAAAAAATAATAAATAAAACATATTAGTTTTAAATTCTAATTTAAATCTAAAAATAAAATCTAATTTTTTGAATAAATCTTTGTGATTTATGGTTAATAAAAAAATAATAATAAATCTTAAATTTAAATTAATTTAATTTAGCTATTAAATTTTAAAAAATCTAAATAAATAGTAAAATATAAAAAAAATAATTTGAAAAAGCAGGTGAGACACTTTTTGGGGAAATTTGAACTGTAAAATTTAAAATTATTAATTTAAAAATATACAAATAAAAGCTACTATTCGAGATACGTTCCATGAAAATTAAATCAAAAATTTAAAATGTAAATTTAAAAAAATAAAAAATACATCCTAAATTTGAATTTAATTTCAATTTAAAATGTATAAAATAAAATAAAATACAAATTAATTTTTAATTTAATTTTTATTTTAAATTTCATTATCTAAATAAATAAAAATATATTAATAATTAATTAAATTCCACCACTCACCAAGATTTTTTTATTATTGTGTTTTCTTTAGACAAATTTAGGTCTTACATAATCGGTTCGAAAGCAATTGTGCATTCTGATTATGCTACTTTGAGATACATATTAAGTAAACCTAATGCAAAGCCAAGATTAATCATGGGGTCTTACTCTTACAAGAATTTGACTTAGAAATCAAAGATAAGAAAGGTAGTGAAAACTTAGTAGCTGACCATTTATATAGGTTAATTTATAACTTTAATTCTCTTGACGGTGAGAGTAAAGAAAGTATAATTGAAACATTTCCTGATGAACAATTATTTTAAGTAGGTCCAAACCCTTGGTGTGTAGATATTGTTAATTAGCTAGCCATTGGTGTTTTGAGACCTGGCCTTTCTTCTCAGGAAAAGAAAAGGTTTCTAACTTCTTGCAGGCAATACTCTTGAGATGACAATTGATTATTTAGAATTGGTCAAGATCAAGTCATTCAGAGGTGTGTGCTGGAAGAGGAACATAAGAGCATTTTGACATTTTGTCATGAACATCCTTATGGAGGCCATTTTAGTGGTAAGAAAACTGCCCTAAAGGTATCACATTATGGATTCTATTGGCCAACTCTTTTCAAAGATGCTAATATGTTTTACGCACAATGTGATCGATGTCAAAGAACTAGAAACATAAGAAAAAGAGCTAAAATGATTTGACATCTACTTGAGTTATTGAACTCTTTGATGTATAGTGGATTGACTGTATGGATCCATTTCCCATGTGCAATGGTTTCAAATATATCTTGGTTGTTTTACATTATGTATCCTAGTGGGTATAATTTATACCCACTAAAACCAATTATGCAAATGTTGTGTGAAATTCATTAAGGATTCAATATTTAGCAGATTTGGGACGCCTAGAGCAATAATAAGTGATTGAGGTAGAAAATTTTGCAATAGACTCTTTGATAGAGTACTAAAGAAGTACAATGTTTCACATAGAGTGACAACTCCTTATCATCCTCAAACTTCCGATCAAGTAGAAGTAAGTATTAGGAAAATCAAGGAAATTTTGAAACACATCGTGCGTCTTTCAAGAAAGGATTGGAAAATCAAGTTGAATAATGTCTTATGGGCATACCTTATAGCTTACAAAACACTCATTGGGATGAGCCCTTATCGGTTAATCTTTGGGAAAGCGTGCTACCTTCTTGTTGAACTTGAACACAAGGCTTATTAGGCAATTAAAGAGTTAAATATGGATTTAGATCAAGTAAAAGAAAAACGGTTGTTCCATCTTAATGAGTTGGAAGAGATTAGGGATGAGGCCTATGAAAATGAAAAATTATACAAATAGCGTACTAAACACTATCATGAAAAGAGGATAGTTCCTAAGTCTTTTCTTTCTGGAATGAAAGTTCTTTTTTTAACTCTTGTTTGAGATTGTTTCCAGGAAAATTGAGATCAAGATGGGATGAACCTTACATAATTGTCCTAGTTTTTTCACATTGAGTAGTAGAGTTATTGAATCCAAAGACACAAATAACTTTCAAAGTCAATGGGCATTGTGTAAAGTCTTATTTAGAAGGAGAATAAAACATGGCTAACGTATATTCGATATTAATAAATTTATCCTCAACACCATGATGATATGTCTTGCTGAGATGTTAAACCCAAGCGTTGATGGGAGGTAACCCATCATTGTAAGTAATTTTTCTTTTATGCAATTTTATTTACTTAGTTTCTTTTATGTTTGTTTATTTTATTTTAATCATTAATATAAATAAAGTTTTGAGATGTGTTAGAATTAACATTATTTTGTCTGTGAGCATAATTATTTCAAGCTGTTGTTGGTTACACCTTGTTTTCCAAATCAAATTATTAACACATCAAACGTGTTGAAAAATTTTCTATCTCTATTTTTGCAATTTATGTTTCTTAAACATTGAGCAGAATGTATATTCTAACTTGGGGTGGATATATAAAAGTTACACATTTTACATTTTTTTTAATTTTTAGATAATTTAAACAATTTTCACATAATTTTATTTGTTACTTTTATTTTTAATCTATTTGTTTAAATTTATTTGTTTAGTAATTTTTATTTTTTTTAGAGTAATTTTAAAATTTTCACAAAAATTGATCATGTCTTAGAATTAAATTTAAACGAAGATTAAGTCTTTTTGCACTATTAGATTAATTTCTAAAAATATATCATAAAGTAATATGATAATTAGTTAGTTTTTGTCATGACTAGTATTTCTTGATAAGGTGTGAAAATTATATTAAACCCAAAATTGGTGTTTAGGAATAAAATAATGAAGACTACTCGTGTGAGAAATATTTTGAACCCATTATCCTTTATTCTGAGTGATAAGTATTATTTTTTTTACTCTAATTTTATTTCTTTTGCATTGAATGTTTGGATTTTTACATCTTAATGAAGTGTTATATATTTATTTTTCATTTGCTTAAATTAAATGATTTAAATAGAAATTAATAGTTTGTCTTTCTTCATTTATACGTGACTTCTATTAAAAAAGAGATATATCTATGGTTATTTAAACAAATACGAACATAAAAGCCAAATATTAACCACTCACTTTACAATATAAAAAATGTACAATCTGTACATGGGTCTAATGTCTAAAAAATGGATTCTCTTAAATAAAATGAATATAAGAAAAAGAAAAAATAGAAAAAAGAGAGGAAAATGAATAGTATAATCTATATACTATGATCCAAAATGCCTAAATAGTTATGATAAATGGTTTAATGCAAAAGAAAATATATGAAGTAATTCCCTAAGAAGTCATTGCATTTTTCTACATTTTCTAAAAGGCATATTACTTGACATTTTTATTTAATGACTTTTATTGATGCATGAAAGTAATGTATAATATTTTAAAAATCATTACATTTGATTCTTTTCAAAAGATCAACGTTAAAATAACATTTTGAGCCTTTATTCTTTCACATATAAATTACTATGAGTATTTAAACCCATAGGATTCATTGTTTTTTAGAGTATTGACCATTGAGGAATAGAGTTAAAGCTAATTCGAATTCCTTACACTAAGTTTGGGTGAAATTAAATTGATATATTTTTGACATGAAATGTGAAAATGATTTTAAACTAATTATTGTCATAAATTTTGAATGTTTAAGAAGTTGAAATAATCTATGGCTAAGATTTTAATTATGAAATTTAAAAGAAATTATAAGCATGGATATTTTTTGTATTTTATTTTAATCTTTTTATTTTATATTAAAATTTAGTTAACTTCTTATTTTATTTTATTTTTGTTTTCATTGTTTGTTTATATTTGTGGGTATCATTACTGAAAACCCTCACGAGATTTAAACTTGTCTACTAGGGCAACCTAGGAGTTTAACGGCTTATTACATATGCTAAATGCAAACATGTCAATCCATATAAGTGATTTAAGTTAGTTTAATTATTAGTTTTTTTAGTTTTATCCGCTTCTCCTGATAATAGACAAGCAAGAAGCTACTTGGAGGTTGCGATGAGTACTTAAAAAACACTAAATATATCACATTTTAATATCATTTAATTAATAAAATATATTTGTATTTTCTTTATTCTATTATATTATAGACATATCTATTTGTTCAGAATAATGGATATATTATAGTATTTTATTGGTATTTTAATATATAAATATTAAAATAAATAAAAATACTTGAAGCATGTTTATCAAACTTTTTGGATCTTAAATGAATATCATTTATTTGATATTATCCAAAGTGAATAAAACAGATAATGGAAAATAAAGAAAAAAAACAATTGTATGCCGCAACACAAAGAGGTTTGAGCTGGTCAAAAATCTGGCTGTGATCCAATCGCATCGTAGCAAAAACACAAGTTTTTCTCACATTATTTCCTATAAATAGGACCCCTTGTATGCCAAGAAAATGAGCTTCCAAGTGTCATTTTCAGAAACTTTCTCTCCCTTTTTTATGTTGATTTTTATAGTTTTATCTTTTAGAATTTATTTAGTTCTTCCTTCAATTTTGAGAAATAATATGTTTATGTTTTAGTAGTTTTCTATTTTTGATTCAACAAATTCTAGGGTGCAATTACTATTAGAGTTTTTCCAATCTTAGAATCAACTCTTCAAAGTTCTGTAAGGGTATTGTTAAGGTATTAATTATATTTCTTTTGCAGTCTATATATCTGTGTTGCTTTTTTTTGGGTCATTATTGATTTGTTTGTGATCAATTATAACATATCTGACTCATAGTGAATATGATATAATAATAACATTGTTATGCTTGCAAAATATTGAATAGGTAAAACATTTTTTAAAAATAAATTGATATTATTTTTATTCAAGATTTTTATAAAGAATGTTATTTGAAGGAATAATTACTTCTAATAACAAACTCAATATGAGAATTAAAATTAATATTTAATTACCTGAACTTAATTTAGAGTAATACTCTTTTATTTTAAATTAAATTAATTGGATATTTAGAGCGAAGCTCTATTTTAAAGGTTTTTTATAAAGAATTATTATTTGAAAATGTATTAATAACATATTTTCTTAAATAGTTTAAAACCTAAAAGTTATATTTAAGATAGTTAAATTCTTAAGTTTAATTTAGACATTTTGAATAAAGTCTAACTAAGTGACTGAGCCTAAAGTTGTTATTAGATGATTTACTATTTTCTTAGAAATAAAGCTAAAATTTAATACTTAATTAATTAATAGTTAATTAATATTAAATAAAATAATTTGGGCCCCACCTAAACACACTTTCATACAAAAAAGAGAAAATCAATAAATATCAATGTATATTTTTAATAACCTAAATAATATAAGCAAACATAATTACGGAATTATTATATCTATTATTCTCCACTATTTATGAATGTATTAAATTGCATGAGTATTTGTTGAATCTATGTCTATCTTTATCTTTATGCATTAGATTAGTTTTTTTAAAAGCAAATCATTGTGACAGAATGTTTAGGTTTAATTTTGTTTTCAAAATTTGAATATTATTTAAAAACTACACAATATTACTTCCTTGAATCGACCTTGAAAGTATATTTATCATTTTTATAAATGATTTGTACACTTGTGAGAATTAATAAAATCTAAAATGGATATATATTTACGAAATTGATATTATCCCCAATTTTGTTCATCACCCGACGTTTGATTATTCAAGATAGTATGAACAATAGTATAATTTGGACTATGATCACTAGAAGTATCAACAAATGAAGACTAAAACTTCTTAAAAAGAACAATTGTTTCATTCTATAAAGTCATAGCTTCATTAGTCAAAACAATTCTTCTATATGGTTCGTCATTTTGTTGTCCTAGTGATGACTTGTATAATTTAGTATAATTTATCATTTTTTAACTGTAACTTTAGTATAATTTTATTTATTTTTTAATGAATTTAGACTTCATTATTATTATTTAAATTTTATTGCAGATTTGACGATAATGAAGATCTAAAATTTTAGAATCATATCATTTAAGAACTCTAAAATTTAAATGAAGATTTATGAATAAAATTTAAATTAAGATTATATATATTTATAAAGAGGAAAATGGCAATAGTGGGAGAGCCACAATAGAGAAAACAAAAAAAAAAAGATAGAGAGAAACAAAGGAAAAGAAGAAAAAAACTGAGAAAAACCTGGCGAGAACAAAAAGAAAAAAAAGGAAAAATCTAGGAATAATGATGCAGGGAATGCAAAAAATTAAAGCGAAATCAGATTCTTTTGTGATTCAATTTTCTTTCATTTCTTCTCAGAAAATTTTGGTGAATTCGTTTATGTTAAAATTAATTTTTAGCATGAACTAATTTTTCTTTATTATAGGAAAAAGATATAATTTAATTCTGAACTATGCTTGATTTTCTACATTAATTTGAATTATTTCTTTTCATGTTTGTTTGATTTATTATGAGTTTAATGCTTCTAATTAACTAGCCATTAATTAGATGATTTTATTCTTGTGATTTACTATCGAAATAGGGAATTATAGGATAGATCTAGAATATTTTGGCATAGGTATATATAGAGATCAGAAGACTTATATGAACCTATGTAGTTTTAAAATCATTGGTCTTAATGCTTTCTTGCTTTATTAAATTACATACACTTGTGTAAATTAATGAATAAGAATATTTCTAATTGAATATCGAAAGAGGCTTTTGGATATTTTTGTAGATTGCTAACAAACAAAGAGAATTCAATTCAATTAGCTAAATGGTAAAGCATAGCGAGAGATTAGGTGAAATCGATTTCCTAGAAGTTTTCTTCCTATTAATTTGATCTTTGAACATCTTTATTTTCTTTAAATTGATTTTATTTTAAATCTTAATTACAACAACTTTAGTGATTTTTCTAGATAAAATTGAGATTAGTCTGATTTTGGTATTTGTCAAAAAATAAGTTGCTAATTCCTAAGAATGATACTCTTGTTGAAGTTTCTGATCATGAGTGCACTTTCAATGTGTTATCATTAAAATAAGGAGGTCTATTGACCAAGCCTCTCACATCATCCATCATAAAATATTAATGAAATTAAACATAAAGAAAAGGGGTAAGGAATAACACTAGGGTAGTTAAGCCTAAAAATGGTATACCTGCTCTGATACCAATTGAAAAAGAGTTTGAGATCTACTTTAGAACTATGATAAGAAGATATAGATTCCTAACAGGCTCACCCTCACAAGCAGCTAAGCAAACAAGGAGAGAAAATAAATACCACAAACAGAAAATTAAACATATGCTACCCAGTTAGGAAAATAAAGTATGTTGTAAAAAAAAGTAAAAAAACTTTCCAATTAGAGTCTTAAGCTTATATGCGATAACATATAAAATCAAGACTCAAATTTTACTTACAACACAATGGATCATATAAACACAATCATATAATGAGGTAAATCTACATATAACCCTAATCTATGTGGTAAAATCATCAGGTTACTTATGAAAACCAGTCTGCAGCTAATAAATCCACTAAGTAATAAAATAGATACAACTTAATAGAAATATAAACATGAATACATCTATAAATTGGGACCTCACTACCTTAACTCCCTAATACTACCTTTGATCTCTGCCTCTATAACTACTTGATCTAACACATGAATCCGACTCTCCTCCAAATTCAACATCATACTTGGTAGTGTGATCGATCACCACAGATCAGTAACATGAACTCAATAATGAAAAACCAACATGAAAAATACACTCAATCATGATCAGCCTACAATCTCTATATTGGGAACACTCAACAATCCCAAAAGAAATATATTGCCCAAACCACACTAGTAAAATAGTCTTAGCCAATGTTACTTTACTCTCACACAAATGTATCATAATCACCGAAAAACACTCAAAGATGATTAGTGAAAATGAAATTCAAATTGCAAGATAATTTGATTTAAGAAAGAATTTATTAGGGGCTATTTATAGATAATGCCCAATCTATGTGCCACCCTCTTTAAGGATCCTCACTGATCATCTCGTATAGAGTCCGATGAGGGCCTTATCGAGGTGCACAAATATAGTGTATCTAACTATGTGTATTTTTGCATTACTAATCAACAGTAACTAACCTTACATAAAGGAAGATAGAAAAATCAAATAAAATAATCAGACTTCATATTTTACACACAAGAATGACAACAAAGACAAAAAGGACTACAAGACTTACATTGGGGACTAAAGTGTGTAAGATGTCACATTTAATTCCTAAACTTGTTAATTTTTAAGACTTAATTTTAATAAACATTAACAATTTGAGAATCTAATTGTAATAATTAATAAAAATTTAGAAACATAAGTGTAACAAATATAATTTAATTGTCACATTAATAGCTTTAGAATGAAAATGTTATAATATTATAATTGAATTCCCAACAAAATTCTCGATGTTTTTGGAATGTCAAAATTGCTACATAACATTTTATTCGATTATAAATTTAAAATTAATACACTGCTACAAAAATAGGTTTTTGGGACATTTATTAACGATACCTGAAAGTCTTTTGAAAAGAATTGTTCTTTCAATCACAATTGTCTCTATATAAGTATCATTGTAGGTATGAATTTTTGGATGGTTATTAATTATCCCAATAGGTAAAATGACAGACGTCCTTAAAGGTAAACAACCATCTTAAAAAACTTTTAGGGACTGTCATAAACTAACTTTTTAGGATGGTTAATAATTTTCCAAGAAGACATTTAAACAACTATCCTAAAAGACTTTTAAGGACAATTTTTTGCTAATATATTTAAATGGTTAATAATTGTCCCAAAAGACAAAAAAATTAAAAATAAAATCTTATAATTGTAGAATATACCTATAAAATATATTACGTTATCTAGATATTCACGATCAATAATGATAATATCATATTTAAGTAATACTAATAATTACACTTGAATAAAATTATACGTATCTAGTCAATAATCACTAATATAAAAGTACTAATTAATTAGTTTCAAAACCTGGAGTCATTTTTCATATCCCATTATAATAAAATATTATCATTTTTGTCAAACTACATAAAAAAATAATAATATCTTTATTGTATTTATTTTGTTGATGAGATAAGTATATCATCCATGTTAACAAACAAATATAGATCTCTTCTCTTGGGTAACTTTTCTTTCTAGTAAAGTACATAAATAAATATATTATGCTCTAGTCAAGAGAAAATATATATCAATTACATAAAACATTAAAAAAATCCAAAGCGAATGAAGATTCTATCTCCCACTTTTCCAAATATATTGCTAGAAGTGATACCTAATTATTGTGCAAGATATTAAGATTGAGAACAAAACATAAACAAATTGCAAAAAAACAAAAACATTATGGGCTAAGTCTATTTAGCATACCCCTTTTGATGAGATGACATTCAATTGACAGGGTCAATTCAATGTGATGAGCCTCACATTGTCTATTTCTTCTCCAAGTGCAACCTAACAATCAGTTACATGAATACAAATATGTAGTGTTCTGAAATCTCAAACACTGAAAGAGGGAAGATATATGATCAATACATACACAAAAGGAAATGCTTAGCTACTATATATGCTTACCAATGGGTTAGGGGTTTATGCTCGAGTTTTGTATTTATAAAATACCTCACAAGTGTATGAATCATTTTACAAAAAGTAATAAGTATACTTTTAAGGTCAGTTTAAAGAGAAATTACATGATTTTTAAATAATTCAACAAATTCTTAAAAACAAAAATTAAATCTTAACATTCTTTCAAAAGGTTTGAGTTTTTAAAAGATCTAAACTAATGACATAAAATTAAAGATATATTCAACAAATATCAGGCAAATAATATTTACACTAAATGGAAAATTTATGGAATAGATTAGTTAATTAATCATACTTGTTCAATATTAATTGGGCTATTAAATATATAAATTAAGATTATTTATTCTCTCTTATATATACAATAAGAGATTAATGAGGTCTACTAATTGCTATAAATTAAAATCACTTAACGTATTCAATTAGATTTATCAATTAATTTTAATTAAATTATGTGTCTTTTCTAAGAGAATAATAAATCATTTAATTGTCACCTTCGGTCGAGTCCAACAAATTAAACTCTGATCAAAGTGTCAAAGTTAGGTTTATGATTTAAGTATCACGAAACTAACTTTCAGATTTAAATTGCAAAAAATATGTCATCAATATATTTTTCAATAATAAAACATAAAAATCTTTTAAATAAAGCACGACTCTAAATAAGATTTAGATAATTACATCTAATATCTAAAAGTATTGCTTTAAATCAAATCTAGATAATTAAATCTAAATCTAACTCTAATGTTTATTACGTAATATACTTCTTCATTATATTTTCCTTTAACAAACTTCTTTTAAATCTTGATAAAACAATAAAACTTAATTCATTTTATAAAAGAAATGTTGACCTATTTCAATATTTCACAAGTATAACAATATTACTAATAACCCAAAGTATTTTTAGCCAGACATGCTTAACTTAATAAATGACTAGTAAATTAAACATAGCATTCAAAAAAACACATAAAACTAATATGAAAATAGAAGAATCCTTTTAAATTACACTTCCAAGTACAAAATTTTAGTATTGTTTCTATATCTAGAAAACCTCTAAACAGATTTTCCAATACCGTTTATTAAATCAAAAGAAAACTACTACATAGACTAAATTGTGTTCAACTTTCAAAGTTGAGAGAAGAACTTTGAAACTAAGAAAATAAAAACTTAAGAGAAAGCTAAGAAATAAGTTAAACAAATAGCTATGAAATTAGGATGAATAATGATTACGATGGGTTTTATGCCTTCATTTAGGGTTAGAAAATACTGCAATAGAGAGAAAATTATGGATCCTATAATTAGGAGCTGCAACATAAGCCAGCCTATAATGTGTTTGAATCTAGATCTGATAGTCTCGTGTCACAACACATAAAAACCTTCGACGTGCCACACATGTTGTTGCACTTCTAGAAACACTTTTGTATTTCATCCCTTTACATTTGTTTTGGAAAATATGTAAGGCTTACATATGGTATTCATTTATGCTTCATAGTTGTAATGGGGTGCTTATAAATATTATTTTTCAAAGTTTTATTAGTTAATCAATTTGAAGCTATAAATACCAAAAAAATAATAAAACATACTCATGATTCTGAAAAAAAAAAGATTTGCTCAAATGATGGTAAAATTATACAAATATAAATCTATTTTGATATTTAAAATAAATAAATTACATTATATTTAATGATTTTAAGCACTCATAACAATCCCCAATCACATTATACTTTATACATTTAAGCACCCATCACAACCCCCCAACGAGTTTCATGCTAGTCTCTAGCAAGAAAAAGTGAAAAACTAAAAACTAGAATTAAATAAATTAAATTATTTTAAATCATTTTTGTAGTTTGATACTATTGCATTTAGCATATGTAATAAGAATTTAAATCCCTAGGTTTCTCTAGTAAACGACTTTAAGTCTCGTGAGGACTTTTAAAGATCATACCCATAAACAACAAACTAAAATACAAAAAATTAAAAAATAACAAAAATAAACAAATAACAAACTAAAATTTTAATAAAGTAAAAATTAAAAAAAAAGATAACAAAATAAAATATAAAAACTTTATCAAGATTTTAATCTGTTTTAGGTTCACAATGAAAATTCAAAAGTATAAGTCAATTTAACATCCTAAATATTCACAATTTATTGTAAAAATTAGATGAAAATCATATTCATATCAATATAAAAAATACATCAATATTAATTTCCCAATTTCAATGTTCAAAATCTAAATTTGCTACAACTCTAAACCTCACAAGTCATACTCTCAATAACATTGATCCTATGGGTTCAATCACTCATTCAAAGTTATACATGAATAAAGTTTATGTAAAGAAATGAACTGATAGGTTTGCATACGTTTAAAGAATAAGAGGCTCAAAGTAGTATATAATACCGATCTCATGAAAGAAATCAGATGAAAGGACATATAAAGAAAAAACATATTATTTTCTAGATCAATCAAAATCACCAAGTAAACATTTTCAAGTTATATGCCTTTTAGAGATGAATAAAATGCAATGAATTCCTATTGTTCTCATGTTTGTGTGTTAACTTCCCAAGTATAAAACATTATGCCTATTATTTTACTTAGTGTATTTGTCTTTCTCTGTGCAAGGTTGGTTACTTTAGATTAGTAATTTACATATGTACATAGTTAGGTATACTTTATACGTAAGCATATTAACACACACCACAAGATTGGTTTTCAAAGTGTTTATACTAAGTTGAGAGTTGTGGGTATTTGTGGATAGTACTTGGTAATTTTTGGAATAAAAAAATGTGACTTTTTAGTACCTTGCCAACAAGCTCATATTTACCATCACCACCACCTTTGGCAAGGTATTTGGTGAGGTGGATGGTAAGGTGGTTAGCGAGGTGGAAATCCGAGTTCTATAAATACCCCTATATTTTCTCTTATTCCTTACTCATTGTTTAAGATTTTAAGTTGTAATAAAATTCAAGCTAGGATTTATATCTATTTTCAAAATTATTTTTGAGATCTTACATTTGAGAATGGGTTATTTTGTTATTTGTTATCAAATTGTTATCTGTGTGAGTATGTGGTATAAATATGTGTATCCCATATGTGATTGATATTTACAATGGACTATGTGTCCCTGGAAGTTGAGAGTAGTTACACTTCTAGTTACTGATCATTGATTTAAAATCAAATCATTTTCGATGGTATTGGCTGTGAAGGATAGGCAAGTTTGTGTGTTGAACCAAACAGTTACATAAGTAGCAAGTAAAGAGCAAGTGTAGGCAGATTGGATGGACGTCCTGGCTGATAAAGATAATAGTGGTTTTATTGTCTATTAAAGTTATAACTTGTTTATTATTAGTGAATTATTTGTTGCTGAATGGTTGCTTTAAGTAACTCAAGGATGTTACCACATAGATACAATCTCTATGTAGGTTTACCTTGTTACATCGCTTATTGTGCATGGTCATTTATTGTGTTAGTACAATCTAAGTTTAAGGTGTGTATATTAAAACATACTCTAGCTGAAACTCTGATTCAAAAGCATTTATTATTTGTTACATTTTACTTGATTTATAATATATATTGTTTAAAGTTATCTGATTATGTGATATTGTATTACTTATGTTTCTCTTGAATTTTCTATTTATGTGAGCTAGAATTGAGTCATAAGGAGTCTGTATTTCCTTACCCTAGTAGTATACTGAGTTGTAAACTCTTTCAATTGGTATTAGAGCAGTTGCATTATTTTGGGCTTAACTGCTCTGATGTTGATCTTCTTAACTCACTTTTTCATACACACACATTCTTTTTGATGGAACCAGGTGAAAAAGGTACTATAGGTAGACCTTAACTTTTCAATGGGCTTAAACATGCCTATTGGAAATCTCAAATGAGGGCTTTTTATGGTCCCAAGGAGATCGTATTTGGTTCCTTGTAGATATTGGCTAGATTTTACCAACTAAAACCCTACTTAAAAATACGGTATTCCTAAACCAATGATAGAGTGTATGAAGAAATAAAGTAAGGAATCTAGGTGAAATAGTAAAGGTTTATATACTATTATTAGGGTTGTCTTGCTTGATGAGTATAGAAGGTTACAAATATTTACTACCTCTAAACAAGTATGGGACATTCTGAAGATAACTCATGAAAGAACTTCTTCTATAAAGAGATCTAGAATTCCGAAGTTAAACAGAGATTAACATTCAACATGATGAAACTTTTGACAAATTCTACACACATATTTCCTACTTTGTCAACTATTTCTACAACTTGGGTAGATGTATTAGCGAAGGAAAATGGATTGAAAAAATTATTGCTAGCCTACCCTTCCAATTTCATGCCAAATTTACCATACTTTAGTCCATGTACAAGCCTAGTAAACTTATTATTAATGAGTTTGTTGGTGATCTACAAGTCTTTGAACTTCATCACCTATTGGTGAGACAAGGTTAGAATGCTACTCAAAAGGGAAATAATTTGGCACTTAAGACTACCTAGGAAAATGGTCCTAATATTGACACAAATATCACTTCTGTTGAGCATGAATCTAATCCCAATGAGAAGGAAATAACCTTTTTTGCCCAAAGATTTACCAGATTCTTTAGAAAGAAGAAGCTAGCTTATGGGTTTACTAGAAGATATACATCTAGTTCCAAAACCTCAAATTCTACTAAGGTTGGCAAAGACTAAGAAAATGAATCTAAGAAGGCCAGCAAAGGACACTTAAATAAAATTAGATTTTGGAAGGGTAGGTATCATTCTTGTAAGGTGTTTTTAGAAATAAAATTTCATGAACAAGCATGCTATGAGAGCTGAGGTGACTATTTTGAACAATACCATCAGTGATGATAAGGATAACGCTAATTTTTTGGCCTTTGTTGCCTTTGGTAGTGTCATTGACCCTTCAACTGCTACCTCAAAATTTCAAGAGGAAACTGCTGAAGATGATGATGATAAGCAAGATGAAAAACTTAAATCTTAAATCTTAAAATGCTCTCCTATTGAAGCATATCAAATCTGAAAAGGGTAAAAGAAAGGATATTGAGAGCCTTGATGAAAAAGAATGGAAGATCAGCATGCTAAAGAAAACTCTATAAGAAAGGATGTCCACTATTGATGGACAACAACATGATCTCACAAGAAGGTGAATGGTCATTCAAACAAGATATGTTAATTTACTAATATAGTTTAATGCAAATCATGAGGAAGTTAAAAAGCTTGAGGAATAGTTGAAGATTCCTACTTTATGCAAAAAGATATAGTTATTTTTCAATCTTGATCAGATTTATTATTGTAAAATATATTGACGATATATTTTTTTGTAATAGATTTAAAATCTAAAAGTTAGTTCCATATACTTAAATCATTAGCTTAGCTTTGACACATTTATGAGAGTTTAAATTGTTATACTTGATCGAAGGAGGCAATTAAATGGTTTACTAATCTCCTAGAAAAGAAGCATAATTTAACTAAAATTAACTAATAGATCCAACCGAATGTATTAAGTGATTTTAATTAATAATAAATAGTAGATTCAATTAATCGCTTATTTGTATATATAAGTGAGAATCAATAATTTAATTCATATCTTTAATAGCCTAATTAATATTAAACAAGCATGACTAACTAATTACTATTGACCAAGCATGATTAACTAACTAATCTATCCTATAAATTCACAATTAAGTATAAATATTATTTACCTGATATTTGGTGAGTCTATCTTTAATTTTATGTCATTAGTTTAAATCTTTTGAAAACCCAAATTTTGTGATACAATATTTGTTTAATTTTTGTTTTTAATAATTTATTGAATTATTTAAAAACCAAGTGATTCCTCTCTAAACTGACACTCAAAATATATTTATCATTTCTTATAAAGTGATTAATGCACTTATGAGCTATTTTATAAATATAAAACTCAAGCATCAAGTTTTTGGTGTCGTTATCGTAGAAGAATAGTAGTTTTAAATTTTTATTATCAAAATATTAAAAACAATTTGTGTTCTAAATATTTTTATTTCTATTTAAAATCTTAAAATATATTGGTTATTAATTAACTTTAGATATTTAAAATTTTGAAAAGAATTTTAAAAGTTAAAAAAAAATCTAAAAATATCATAGTTCACTTTTTCCTAACTATGTTTTATTAGTTGATTATTAGAGAAATTTATAAAAAACAATTAATACCTCGTTCATTTGTTGACTTAAGATATTTTAAAAATATTTAGGTTATTAATTAACTTGAATATCTAAAAAATATTAAATTAATTTTTAAATAAAATAAATAAAAAATAAAAATTTGACTTTAATTAATAATTAATTAACTTAATTAATTTTTTAGAATATTTGTACTAATTTCAATTTTATAACTTAATTTAAGTTTTTTTCTTTTATTTATTTATTTATTTATTTAATAACTAACTCAATTTATTTTATTATATTTTCTTTTCTTTTATTAACTTTATTTTCTTTCATTTTTATTTCCTTTTGTTAAATATTTTGTTTAGTATTTTTGTGTACTAACATGTATTTATTTTTTGATATACCTTGTTAACTTGTTATAATAATGCACTTAACTTGTATTATTATATAATAAATGTTTGTGTCATAAAATATTTGTATCATAAATTTTTTATATCATATGTATGTTATATTATATTTTTATTATTCATTTATTATGTCTTTTTTATTTATTTTTATATTTTATTATTTTTTTACTTTAATTTATTTTTATATTTTTTGTTATTTTTTTATTTTATTTTATTTTAAAGTTATTTTTTTTTTATTTTTTATTTTTATTTTATTATGATTATTTAGCACATAGCTTTTATTTAGTACTTAGTATTAAATTAGTTATTAAAAAAAAGTATAGGTTGTGTCATGATTTTTGTACTATTCCTTGCATGGGTACTTGAAAAAATATTGGGTTGAAGAAAAACATATATACATATAGGTCCATGTTTAAATACACTAGGTTCTATTTTTGTTGCGATAAATTTTTAAAATTAAAAATCCCAGAATATAATTTTTAAATCAAATCCATACAAATTTTCTCTTCTTATTCCTCAAACCTAATTTTCTCTTACCTAAAATACTATTTGGTTTGAAAAAGAATAGCATGATATGGAGAACTAAACTCTAACCTTTTTTCCAACTTTAATTTAATTTTGTTTTTTTTTTTATTTTTTTTTATGTTATTGTAATTTATTTTTTGTTATGTGAAGCATGTTTATTGTATTTAGAATTGTTAAATTTATAACTGTTTGTTAATGCATGAATTATGAGAAATACATATCATTTTGTCTCTGTGATAAAAAAGAATTAGATGATGGATACATCACATCATTTTCCTAATCAATCGAGCTAAAACAAATGAGTAACTTTTTTTTTATATCTTTATCTTTAATTTATATTTGTTGTATTGAGAGCAATATAAATTCTAGGTTGGGGTGGAGGAAAAATTACATAAATTTAGGCAATTTTAAAAAAAATTAATATTTGTTTACATTTATTTAGTTTATTTACTAGTTTAGGGATAGCTAAGTTCAATTTCAATTTTTTTCTTGCATATTTATCATGTTTTTAGTTTATTTTAAGCAAATGATTGAATTTGTACACTATTATATTAATATTTTGAATATATCATAGAGTAATGTAATAATTAGTTAAGTTTTTATCATAATTTATATTTCATGATAAAATGTTAAAATTATAATAAATCTGAAATTAGTGTGTAGGAATTAAATAGTAAAGACTAGATTGTGAGAATATTTTGAGTCTTTATATTTTCATTCTCAATGATTATTTTTTTCTACTTTTTTAAATATTCTTTTTATCAATTCACATTGTTTAGATGATCTCTATCGGTTTTTTCTAATGAATGCTAGGATTATTTTACATCTAATAAAGTATTATATATATATATATATATATATTGCTTAAATTGAATGATTTAAGTAAAAATTAAAAATATATGTCCTTCTTCATTCACATATGACTTCTAAAAAGGGAACATATATGGGGTTACCTAAATCAATACAAAATAAAGTCAAAAGTAGGCACTCACCAAATCATACCAAAATATATACAAACTGTATATAGGTCATCTCTTTAATATATATATATATATATATCTAAAAAAGAGAATAAAAACATAAAAAATAAAGATAAGAGATAAAAATGAATATTATAAACTAAATACTATGATCTAAAAAATCCTACAAAGTTGTGAAATATGGCTAAATACAAAAAAAAAAAGGAAATAAATCCTCTTAGAAGTCATTGTATTTACTTCATCTCTAAAAGGCATATAACTTAAAAGCTTTATTTGATGATTTTAATTTATGCATAAAGATAGTATTTGATTTTTTTATAAATCATTTTATTCGATTCATTTCATGAGATCAATGTTATGGATTACTTTAAAACTTTTTTTCTTTAAACATATGCAAACTTATTAGTTCATTTCTTTTCATGACTTCTTTTTGTATATATCTTTGAATGAGTGTTTGAACCCATAAGATCAATGTTATTGAGAGTATGACTTGTGAGGTTTAGAGTTGAAACGAATTCATATTCTAAGTACTAAAATTAGGCAAGTTAATATTGATGCATTTTTTACGTGGATATATGAGTATGATTTTCAACTAATTGTTATAATAAATTAGGAATATTTAAGATGTTCAAATAACTTATGCTTTGAATTTTAATTGTGAACTTAAAAGAGACTAAAAGCATGAGAAAGTTTTGCTATTTTATTTTGTTATCTTTTATTTAATTGTTTTTTTACTTTGTTAAAAATTTAGTTTCTTATTTGTTTTTAAATTTTTGCATTTTAGTTTGATGTTCATGAGTAACATCTTTAAAAGGTCTCACAAGACTTAAACTCGTCCATTATGGAAACATAGAAGTTTAAAGGCTTGTTACATACACTAAATACAACCGTGTAAATCTACAAAAATGATTTAGGTTAGTTTAATTTATTTAGTGTTTCTTTTTAATTTTTTACTTTTCTTGCTAGAGACTAGTAAGAAGGTAGTTGGGATTATAATGAGTGCTTAAAAATACTAAATATAATGTGATTTTATGCATTGAAAATGTCAAAATAGATTTGTATTTGTAAAATTTTATCATCATTTTAATAAATCTCTCAATTCGAAATCACCAGTATGTTTTTTTAATTTTTTAGGTATTTATAGCTTCAAGTTGATTCAACTAATAAACACTTAAAGAATAATACTAGGAAGTATTCCACTAAAACCATGAAGTATAAAAGAATAACATATGTAAACCTTACATTTGTTCCAAAACTAATGTAAGGGAAAAATGGTTTTTAGAAGTGCACCAACACGCATGCTACAGTGAAGGTTTTTATGTGTCGTGGGCAGGAAAATTAAATCCAGATTCAAGTACATTATAGGCTAGCTCATGTCGTAGCATAGAAGAAATGCATGCCATGCCTCCCAACTATATGATCCATAGTTTTCTTTCTTTTGTAGCGTTTTGTAACCCTATATAAACCCCTAAAACCCATTGTAATCATCATCCCTTTTAATCCTATTAGCTCTTTCTTTAGCTGATTTCTAAGTTTTGTCTTAAGTTTTCCTTTAATTTGATGAACACTATTGACAAATATGTTTAGAGATTTTCTAGATAGAGAAATAATATTGAAAATTTATACTTAGAAAGATACGCTTGAGATATAATTTTAAAATAATCTTCTATATTTAAATTAATTTTATTTGTTGTTTTGAATGTTATGTTTAATTTAAAAAATATATACCTATTTTTTTTAAATATAAATAAATATATGTTTTTTAACCTTTAAACATATTTTTTAACTAAAAATTTAAAGGAAAAATAATTAAATAATTAAATTATTTATGTATAGAAAGATTTTTATTTTTAATACACTTCCTCTCACTAACGTGATATACATGTGATTGATGCAAAGGTTTTTTTTTTCTTTCTTAAAAAGTTAAGCCAGAAATGAATTTATTTTGTTTAGTCACATAGTATAATTACCAAAGATTTATTTTTAATTATCTATATACATATAGTTCTTACGTTATTTTGTATATTTTAAAGTTTGGTGTAAATATGTTATTTTATAATTTTAAAAATATTTTTTTTATAATGTAAAAAAATAAATATTTTTAAAAAAATTATAAGTAAATTAATAAGAAATGACTTATATAAAAATAAGAATAACTGTTTTTAAAATTTTATAGTCTGACAAGAGTATATACGCATATATAATAATAAGATTTGAGAGTAAGCCTTTAATGTCAATAAATATTATATATTATGGCATTAAAATCAATTGATCCAAAAGTAAAAAATTAAAAATAATAAAAAGATCCCGCAAGCATAACGGTAAATCATTGAAATTTTAAGCTTTTTCTATCTAAAAATAATAATAATATAATCAATAGAATATTTTATACTTTTGAAGATTTTCTCGATGACATGACCTGTTTCACTTGCTTCTTTCTTGAGGAAATTCCATTCGTCAAAGATTCGCATGTGTATTCACGAAAAGCTGGTTAATCCAGAAATTAAACTTATTACATAGTACATATTAATATCAAAAGATATTATTAACCTTGAGGTACATATTACTATCAAAGATATTCTTAACCTTGAGGTACATATTACTATCAAAGATATTCTTAACCTTGAGTTATTTTTAAAAAAATATTCTTAAATTTTTTTTTTTAAATATTCATAAAATATAACAAAAGTTAAATATAACGGAATAAATAATAATATTCTTAAAATAAAATAAATAAATCAAGAAATACTAGACGTAGAAACAGAAGATATCTCAATATATTTTTCACATAAAATTGTAATAAGTAAAAATAAATTAAAAAAATTAAATCTAAAAGAAGAAAATGAATTTAAAGACTCGTAATTTTTATTAAGAAAAATAATTTATTATGGCGTAAATAATAAATAAATGAGTTTTAAGATTATAGATGCAAAATGAATGTATAATATATCATTAATTAATAAAAAAATTATATTAAATAAGCTATCAAAAATTTCTTATAAAGACAAAGAAAAAAATTGGATACATCTATTTATCCATTTAGGATAAATTCAAATATTAATAAAAACTCATTTTAGAGAAAGAATAGATACACCAATAAAAATAACATTATTAGATAACAGAATAATAAATAGAAAATATGTCTTATTAAGAATTATATATAGTAACTTAAGATACCAAAAGTTAAAATTTAATGCATATCCTAGATTTGCTATCAATATACATGATAAAAATATAAATCGAGTACTAAGTTTAACTTATGAATTTGAAAGAAAAGAATTAAAAAAATAAGGAAATCATTCACTTTCAATTCATTATCTAGTAGCATTTTATTTAACAAATAGTCATAATAGTTAAATATACAGACAAAATGAATTTATAAAAATAGAAAAAACTTTTAAAGAATTTGGACAAATAATAAAACCTAAAATACTAAGAGACTTTGAAATACTAGAAGAATATCAATTAAATATCAAAGAAAAACCCTTGATAACAGGAAGAAAAAGTAATGTTATTAGAAATAATATCATGCCAATGTTTACTTTTATAGACTATGAAGGAGAAACTTCTACTAAGAAGAAGTTAAAAAGTAGAAAATGAAGTCAAAATAATGAAAGCATTAGTTCATGATTGTATATTAGGAAAAAAAATAATGTTTAGAGATAAAATAAAATAATATACATTTGAAAATAAATAGAAGCCTAGTAGGTGTAGTAAAAAATCAAGTAACATTATTTGAAATTGCACAATTATTAACAGAGAAAATGGATTTAGTCCAAGAATCAAACACAAAATATTTACAGGAAATAATAGATAAACAAAGAGAATTACTAAATGAAATAAAGGAATGTGATTATAATAAACTACAACAAGATATACACAAAGAATTTTCATAATTAAGAAAAGATGTATACAACATACATAGAAATAATGAAATAATAGGTCATAAATATGATCCATTAGAGGAACTAAAAGAAGAACCACCTAGGAGATCATATTTCCTAATTACTAAAAATGAGAAAAGAAAAAATGAAGAACAATCTGAGAAAAAAAGAAGATAATTTCAATTAAATGGAATATAGAAAAAGAATTAGAAAGAAAAATTATGAACCCTGAAAATAGGGATATAGAAACATTAGTTAGTTTATTAAGACTAACTAATAAAGAAATAGAAGAACATTATAATGAAAAACTTTGTACTAATAAAGAGGAGAAGATATGATAATAATCAACGAGATTGATTCTGAACCAGAAAACATAACTCCAAAAGGTTATATGAAACAAATTTTATTATCAGTAACTTACCAAAAAGGAACATCTGACTCACATAGGGGAAAAAGAAATAGGCAAAGAACATAACAATATGATACCATAGATAGAAGACGACAACCACATAAAATTATGGAAGGGTTGCATTGGGAAACTAAAGTTAATATTTCATAAGAATTCAAACTCCATAGTAATTATAAGTTTGATCTTCTAGATTTAGACTGTATAAGAGATAGGAAGAAAGCCTTAGATAAATCGGCTAGTGGTATGAGTGTGCTCATAGAAACATCTTAAACTACCCAAACAAATCCTTCAATCTGTAGGGTACTTATAACACATAAAATGATAGGAAATTTTAAAGTTTTCTTTTCAAACTTAATAGACCAATAACATCTATTAATGGAAGGGAATGCTTCCACAAGAAAGGGATACTTAGATACAATAATAAATGAAATATACAAAAAATTTATTGGAGAAAAAAAGAGGAAGAATTATCACTAAATCCAGTGAAAATGAAATCAATGAAGCTAAATAGAACCTAAGAAATATGGAAATTTGTAACATGTGTTACATAGATTCTTTTATTTGTGAATATAAAATGTATTACTATAAATTACCACCCTCTATGGAAACAAATTATAAAGAAATGTTTTTCCAAAAATTACCTAGAACATTACATAAGACCTTAACAGAAAGTTGAGAACAAAGAAATAGAGAAACTATACAAGATACTCTAGGAGGAAGAATGAGAAGCCTTAAAAATTGGATCATTATTAAATGCCAAGAAAGAAAAGAATATAAACAGATAAGAGGAAATGATAAAATCTGCAGCGATACAAAAGATTTTAGAATACTAGGAAAATATGGATGTAATATAAAATCTTATAAACAAAAATATAAATATTAAAAACATAAAAGATTTAAAAAATATAAATTCATAAAACAAATTTTCTAAAAATATAAAAAGAGATTTAATAGAGAAAACTATAAGAAAAGACATTTTAGAAGAAAGAAGTATAAGCCTTTTGAAAACAGGAATTATTGCTCTTTAGGAAAGAAAAATACAGATGTTGGATTTGTAATGAAGAAGGATATTATGCCAATGAATGTCCAACTGGACTTCAACATAAAAAGGAATTTAGAAAGGAAATCACAAAAATAAAAAAATCTTTAAAGAAGCTTTCAAAATGGAATTAGAACCAATCGAGGAATTTGATATAGATGATACTTATAATATGTATATATTGGAAGAAACTGAAGAAGAAATAACTGCTCAAAATATGAACACTCAAATTATGGATATTCTTCATGAGAAGATGAACGATTTGTATAGTATTACAAATCCAAATAGTACCTATATTAAAGTAGGACTAAAATTTAAAGGCTATAACACTTATCATTTACGTGAATATATAGATACAAGAGCTAGTAAGTGTGTAGCTAGTAAATATGTATTTCCATAAGACAATTGGAAACAAACATCAAAAGATTTAATTGTAAGAATTGCTAATAGTACTCCAATATCTTAATAAGGTATTAAAAGATACTAATATAATGATAAGAGGAGAAAAGGAGTTGATTTGTTAATAGAAAATAACTTTCCTATACTTATATCAACCTTTCATACAATATTTCGATAAAATAAATCTCACAATCTTAGAAGGTGATACCATCTATGTCTCAAAAATAAGAAAATTTTAACTGTCTCAAACCCAATTTTTATGCAACAACATAAAAAATCAAAAACGTGGTGAGATAGACCAACAAAAACCTTATTTAGAAAAATATTTTATTAGATATAAAAGAGAAACAAAACTCTTTTTTCAATAAAATACAAGAATAAAAACCCTAATAGGCATAAAAAAAACTATTGAAAATAATCAGTTCAGAAAATCCTTTGGATCCAAAAATAAATAAATCTAAAACAATAGTCAACATAAAATTAAGAGATCCTAACAAGATCATAAGAGTAAAACCAATGATTTATATTCCAAAAGACAAAATTGAATTTGTAAAACAAATTCAAGAACTTTTGGAATTAAAATTCATAATATCAAGTAATTCACCTCACTCTAGTCTACCATTCTTAGCTAAAAAAGAAGCTGAGAAAAGAAGAGGAAAAAAGAGAATGGTAATAAACTTAAAAGCACTAAATAAAGAAACCATTGATGATGGATACTTCATTCCAAAAAAAAGAACTATTATCATCAATAAAAAGAAAGCAATACTTCTCACGTTTTGATTGCAAAAGCAGATTTTAGCAAATAAGACTAGATGAAGAATCCCAAAAACTATCAACATTTAGTTCCCCTTAAAGAAAATTCCAATGGAAGGTTATACCATTTGGACTAAAACAAGCTCCAGGTATCTTTCAAAGATATATGGATGAAATATTCAAGAAACTATAAGATATATGTTGTGTTTATATAGATGATATTGTAGTTTTCAATAATAAATTAAATAAACATTATTTGGATATTATCAATATTTTACAAGAATGTACAAAAGAATGCGTTGTATTCTCTGAAAAAGCATTAATTATGCATCAAAAATTGAAATATTTAGGTTTGGAAATTGAAGATGGAAAACATAATCTACAACCCCATATACTAAATAATATTAAAGGTTTCCCTAGTGAATTGAAAGACAAAAATTAATTACAAAGATTTTTAGGATGTTTAACATATGCAGAAGCATACATTAAGAAACTTGACAAAATGAGAAAACCATTACAAGCAATATTTTTAGGATGTTTAACATATCTGCAAAAGAAAAAGTAAAAAATTTACCAATTTTATACCATCCCAAGCCAAATGATAAAATGATAATTGAAATAGATGCTTCACAAGAATATTGGGGAGCATTTCTTAAAGAAAAAGTAGATGACAAAGATGAATATCTTTGTAGATAAACATCATGATCTTTCCAAGGTTCAGAATTAAATTACCATAGTAATGAAAAATAATATTTAGTTGTCAAAAAAACTATTAAGAAATTTGCAATATATGTTATAAGCTCTAGATTCATTGTTAGAACAGATAACAAGAATTTTGGTTATTTCTTAAGAACTAATATTTTAGGTGATTACAAACAAGGAATATTAGTTAGATGGAAACAATGATTCAACCATTACAATTTTGATGTTGAACATCTTCCAAACCATAAAAATAGCTTAGTAAATGTTTTTACCATAGAATTAGCACCTCTAACTATTTTTATGCTTTCAGGAATGAAACATCTTGACATCAAAATCAAGATAAAGGAAGAAGAAATAAAAATCCTACAAGAACAACTCGAGTTGTTATATCTCGAGAAATCTCTTATAGAGATAGGAAAGAAATAGGAAGAATTTAATTGTTCAAAACAACCTCTAGAGACCAAAAGCTCAAAAGAGGAATTTTCATTAAAAATTCAAGGTGATACTTCTAAAGATAAAAAGGAAGAACCTAATAGTTCACAAAAAACTTTTGAAACCACAAAGCTCAACTGGGTAGATAAGCCAGAAAAAGAAGAATAGAAAAAAGTTTGTGGTCTACAATGGCCCAAAACTAGGAATTTATAACGGTTAGGCAAAAGCTATTAAATCTATTCTAGGAATTAGTGGAGTAACTCAGAGAGCCTTCACCAACAGAATAGAAGCCAAAGGTAGTTATGCCAACTAAAAAACACCAAAACTAATAACTTTAGAGGAGATAATAAGAAATTATTCTATAGCATTACAACAATAACCAATAGCTCCAAGCAGATTGGAAAATCTACGAAAGATAGCAAAGTCTCAAATGCTATTTAAAGAAGCTTTTCCTTCAGAGACATCAAAAATAGTAAAGCATTTAGTGCTATTTAGGGAGACATCCCCTAGAAATACTTCAATCATTGAAGATGAGAATGACCAATATAGAAATATCAACAAATTAACCACAATGGTTGAGTCTCTATAACTTGGCCAGAAAGTCTACCCAAGAACATATGGAAGATATGAAGTTCTATACTACAGACAAAGAATTTCCTATAGGAAGTAAATTCAATATCTTGGAAGGAGTTAATCCAATATTTGTGTATAAAGCTTTTCATGTAGGACTAATAGAAAATATATATATCTAGGAATTAATTTAAGTGAGTTAAATTATTTCCGAGAGAATTTTAAAAGGGCAATCAAGAACTTCAGAAGGAAGATTAAAGTAGGTGACAAACCTATTTATCTTATATTTTTCAATTCATTAATAGACTAGAATGAGGAAGGATATATTAGTCCCTACCACTTCACCAAGATAGGGATTTCCAACATAAATAAAGAAGTTCCCAAATCAAGGGCACTTCCAAAAGAGGAATTCAACACAGAAAAACAATGTGTACTAAGAGGTCAAATGTTAGGCCAAATTTACAATGAACTTAGGAAGATTGAAAATTCTACTAAGATCAAAATAAATTATTTAACTAGTAAAGTCATCATCATTTCTCATAGTAGCATGACTATGTCAGAAGAAGATGGTGAAAAAAATTACCAAATACAAAACCAATTTTAATTGAAACAACCTAGAAATTCGTCAAGAAACAAGGAAGGTATTATGCTTCTATGCCAGAAAATACACCAAAGAACACATATGCATTCTCTGATCAAAGACCGAGAAGATGAAGATGTGTTATCATCAACGTTATCAAAAGAACCATCAGTAGAAAATGACAAAGGAAAATAAAGAGAGGAACTGTCGATAGAAGACAATAAAGAAAATAAAGATGTATACCCCACATCTCAGTGGATAGCATGTGCCAAGGAAAAAAGAAGTGGCTATCATTTAAACCAAAAGGTAGAAGAATTATTAAAGCAATGGTAAAATAATAATTTTAGTTTTGTAAACAGGGATTTCTTGTGCTACAAAAGGAACCCTTATGCTCATTTCAAAGGACACACACAAGAATACACAAAAATCTAGAGCTCTCTACTTTGAAGCACACAAAAACACCTAGTATAGAAAACCCCTCTATCTAGAAATCCCAAAACCAATAATGTTATACCCAGTATTTTTGAGCGGCTAAGCACCTCCTCGAGGTTCTTAGTTGGCCTTAAATTGTAATAATTATTATCCTATGAATAAAATGGAGTTCAGTTACTTTTCTCTAGTAAGTCAACTATTGGACACCATTTATGTACGGATGCCGAAGGCTCACCACTGCCAGGAGGGTGTTGAGGTTTGAGCAAAATTGAGGCATAACAAATGTAACAAAAGAAGACGAACAGAAGGGAAGACCGATACTACTAAAATAGGAAAATGGAAACTATATTTTAGAAATAAACAACTACTAAATTCAAATAAAATTAAAGATAAAAATATAATTCTATTAGAAAAATTTGATAAATGTTACTTCTATCATTTAAATGAATACTTTAAAGATAAAGATTATGAAACTTGTCTTGAAATTTTTTAAAAGATTTAACACTTTATTAGATATCTACACAGATTATATTAAAGTTATCATAAGCATCATTGACTATCCTATTTCAAGGATATTAAGAGATTATTTTAGTCAAAAATATGTAAGAATAGATGAAGAGAAATTCAATAACCTAATGTTTGGATACTACTTCTTTAAAGATTATAAGTACACTATATGTACATAAAAAAACTTGTTTGTATACTACGAATAGGACAAAATAATATGCATTCAACACATACAACATATTAAGATAATACTCTATGAACAACGAATCATCAGTACATAAATTAGAACTATTAGATTTAACAAATGAAAGAATAATTTTTAATTTTAAAAGACAATTAATAGATTCAAGATTAAAAATTAGTAATTAACATAATGAAAAACATATATACTATACAATTCTAATGAATTTAGAAGAAAAATAGATTTATACCAACAAATAATAAGCTTTTTAGACAAATTATTGTCTTTTGTAAATAAACAAAGACTATAAACTAGATCAATATTAACCTTCGATTAAAAATTAAAAAAAATGTATTATTCGACAAAAATTGGTATGAGAGCCAAGGAATAGTATTTTAAATAGTAATGTATGGAAAATTAACACTATTAGGATCTAGGGACATTTTAGATATTTAATACACCTTGAGGGTATAAGTAAAATATGCTAAACCCTAAGGGCATTTGAGATATTATCTCTCCATAGTATAGGAATGTATAAAAATTTGCACTAATTTTTTTTCACTTATATTAATTAAATTTTATTATGTATTAATATAATTTAAAAAATAGATTATTTTTAAATTTTTTAAAACAATTAAACATATAAGATGATATAAAAAATATAGATATAAAATATGTATAAAATTAGTAATTATTTCCAAGTATTACATGGATGAAGTTATTTTATCTAATATATATCAATTAATTATTAATTAAATATAAAATTAGAGATATAAGATGGGGTAGTTACATTTTATATGTACAACATATAAGATTAGTTATAAATATGTATAAAATATTTACTTTATTACAATTTTATTTACAACTTATGAATAAAGATAAAATAATGTTCAACGTTATAAATGGTTAAATTTATAATTATATCTACAATGTGTAGATAACGATAAAAATATATCCAAAAAATATGTCTAAAGTTTGATATGTTTTTATACGATATTAATATAATTAAAAATAAATAAATATTTTAGATATATTTATAATTATCCTTATATGTTATGGATATACAAATAATAAAATGATTCTTAAATTAATGACTAACTCATTAAATTAAATTATATTATAGGAATTGCTATAATACTAACAAAGTCGTTTAAATTATGTTAGCACTACTACAAAAAGGGGTATAAAAGTCGGTTTTTAACCGACTTTAAATTCAGAGACTTAAATTGTAAAGTCGGTTCACGGCCTGAACCGACTTTACGTGTAGAGTCGGTTCATGCCGTGAACCAACTCTACGTGTAGCGTCGGTTCATGCCGTGAACCGACGCTACCTGTAAAGTCGGTTCACGGCATGAACCGACTCTACATTTTATTTGTTTTAATTTTTAATTTTATTTTTCGTATAATAGTATATATAAATAACATAAAAACACTAAAATATAAATAATAATACTGAATAATTAACAATATAAATATATTTAATGACTTAATAATTAAATTTATTACAAAATCAAATAATGCATATAAATAACTTCAATAACAAATAAAATAATGTCGTCAAATTATGCCATTGAGTAAGCTTGGTTGGCTTAGAATCTTGATTGGCCTTCACAAGCATTATGGGAAAAAAAGCTGATCCATATAACAAATATTCTCCTACATACATGAGCACGTAAAACATACATCAAAAAAGTAGTCTAAACTTCAGACGTACGAATGAAGAAATTAAATTATTATTGAGATTAGCACGTACAACGACATTCGATGAACTCATATTAGCATTATTAATCATTTGTCTATATATGAAGTTATCTGGAATCTCTACTACTATTTTTTAATGCTATATATAATGAACTCTAAATATGAAATCAATTGCATGTAACTTCGATTTCTTGGCTAAGCTTGTGTGAGTTTTGGTGCCCTTAAACATATGGAACACGTTCATATGCACCAAAACTCATAAAAACCAAGAAACAAATCGGACCGACATACGTACACCTGATTTGTACATTTAGAACTCATTATATATCATTAAAAATACTAGCAGAGATTCCAGATAAATTCATATTTATAAACAATGCATTCCCCTAAATACATGAGCATATATATGATTAATCATCATTAACCAAGTGATTTCAGACACAAGAATAGATATAGAAGGCCAAATCATTAAAAAATTTACTGTTATGTTGTCATATGCTATTCAAGATCATCAGAATCTTCTTCTGATTCTTCTTGCGATGATATAATTTGAACCATGTGTTCTGCCCATTCCTCTCGTAAATCATCAAAAATTTGCTAGTCGTAACCCGTCTTGTTCCAACCAAAGAACTACATGTATTCAAAATCAAAATAAGAATATGATTTCATTTATTTACAAAAACAAACTCAAATATGTTAAAACTTGTATGTATATGGGTAAAATATATTACCACATCATCAATTGGAATTTTGATATTTGTGATGATTTCACTAATAAACTTCATGACATAATAACCACACATGACTCCATTATTTTGTTGTGGAACCTACAAAAAAAAGTGCATGTATACATGAATTTTCATATTCGAACATCCTTATTATTTAATTGTAAAATTAATAAAATTATTAATATTGAATTGTACATACCATAACTTTTGTCCATATAAGCTTATGAGATTTTTTAAGGACAATGCCCCTAGACTTGTTCCACAACTTCCATGCCCTGTCAAGATATAAAACGATTAGTTTTTATTAAATATTACAAAAAATAATAGAAAAAACTAATATGTAACTAAATATAACTCTTACATTTCAACAACTACTTTTGTATCTTTACTCAGTTCTATGGAAGCTGAGTCACAGTACCAAGCATGATTATTGAACATATCAATGATTACCAACATCCAATGATCTTGGCCTTGTTCAAACCTTAATGGCCAAGGGATTATCAACTTTTGATTTCTGCTAAGCATTAATGCTCTATCACATAATTGTTTAGCTCTGATGCTAACATCCTTCTCTTGATATTGATTAACATATGAAGAATCATAGAACATTGCTAAATGTGATGAGTGATTATGTTGAAGTCGATAATAGCAAGCCCTATATATGTATATATATAATTAGATAATATAAATATAATTATATATGTTCTGCATAAATAAAAGAAAACTAACTAGATTGAGGACTCACCTTGTCCACACTTGAATTATACTTAAATCGATCATTTGATATTCAAATATTTGCAACAAGCACTCGATCGATATATAAGTTTGGCCGATGTCTACACCAGAAATTTCAATAGGAAGTGGCACAGTCCATCTATCATTTATGCTAGATGCCCTCCCAACAATAGTCATCAAACTGCCAAGATTTCTACTGAACTGTAACGCATAAGTATGACTATACTTTTTCCAAGGCTTCTTCTTGAATGACTTGGTGCACGATGATTGGCCACTAGTCATAGATTTAGCACGAGATACTTGCTTGGTATCTCTTAAATGTGCTGCATTTAAGAGTTCTGGTATAATAGACTACCAAAAAAGTATCATATATGTATTTTTAGTAACAATATAAGATCACATTAAATAATAGTAGTAAACAAGTGTTATTTTTTAAGTTAAAAAATAGTACTATGTCAAAATTTAGAACAACTTGAATCGACGGCCAAGCCACATACTGTCCAACCGCCTCTTGGACTGTGGTAGCATCAGAAGGCACAGGTAGTGGACAATCATGAAACAATGATTGATCAATTACTATTCGCCAATGATTAGGCAAATATTGATTATGAATCATCCGATCATCGCTCAATTGTTGTACCGTTCCAATAGCAACATAGTCTGTTGACGAAGGATGTTTCAACAAACATTTCATATTCTGTAAAAAATTTAAGTGTTATATATAAAAAATAAAACATATAATAAGAATTTAAAAATTAAAATCTTACCACATATGATTCATCAAATAGAGGAGGACTCTCATGTGGGGTAGCTATTGGATGTACATTCTCACCAATATGTTCATCTTGGCTTGATTTATGGTAAGAATGTGCAGATTGCATTGGAGAAAATGAACCACTACTTGATTGCATGTGCATTCCTGACATATAATGAGGACCAATAGGATGGCTATATCCCATACTGGATGTAGTTTGAGCACAATGAGATTGTATGGATGGCATGCCTGGCATGGATGGTGGCATGCTTGGCATGGATTGTGGTATGCCTGGAATGGAAGGTGGTATGCCTGGCATGGATGGTTGAATGCTTGGCCAATATGGCATGCCCTGGTTGTAGCATGATGCCATGGCTGACAATTGTTGTGATTGATGTTCTTTTAGAGTGGCAATCTCACTCATCACGGAGGCCTTAAAGGAGTTGAATTCTTCTTCAATTTTAGTGTATTTCTCCTTACTTACCGTATGAGGCTTATGTTTTGGAATTTTAAAATACTCCAAAGCACCATCATATTGGCTACCTCCCCTAACACGACCAGGATGATCGCATCTGATTGCATGATATAAAGCATCTCTCTCAGGCTCTTTGATTATTTCACCCCTGTATAGTTTTTCTTGAACATCTCTCTACAAATAATAAAGCACACAAACATATCATTCATTATTACATCAATTATTAAGTATCAGTAAGACTTTTTATCAAACGAAATTACTAACCAACTTATTTAATTTTTCTTCTCCTCGTTGACTCATCGGTCTTGCATTCTTCGTTTTAGGAGTCTTTGTTTCTATGTACAATTCCATTCGGGTAACAGGTCTACCCAATTCAGCTTCCTACATAAATTAGGAAAATTTTATTAACAATGATATCAAATTAAATTGAGAAAAATTAATATAAAAATATTTATAAAATTAAGACAAATTAATAATACCATTCGAAATCTAACTTCAGGATTTGAAGACCTCCCAGTACGGTTAGGAAGAATTTTATGCATTTGGACATTCTGGTGATCTTCTCTAATAATTTGAAATTCTTCTGAACGTCTATAATCCACAAAGTCTTTCCAAACTTGAGGTGTAATCCAGGGGTGTCCTTCAGGGATTTTGTATATCACATTCTCATCAAGTGTTCCCAAATATGGAAACACATAATTTTTCGCCAATCTAGAAGTCTTGTATTCCTTCCACGCCTTATTTGCAATCTTATAACACTTGCCCTGCCAATTGTCATCGACTTTGTAACGATTCTGTAAAAACACAGTACAAAAGATTAGATACAATCAATATATATAATATATATATTGATTATAAAATATAAGAGACTTACATAAATGGTTATCCATATTTTAAACTTTTCTGCATCGGCAACCTCAGACCAATGATTTATATTGATTGGTATACTGGACTTTGCCAGTCGACCAATAGAAGATTTCAATTGTTGACCATTTTCCCCTAGTGGATTACCAGTAGCATCAAATTTAACGGGTATTCTATCATCTGGGTTAAGTGGAGCATCAGGTATATTCGCCCAACCCCTTGTTTTCAAATACCCCAATGGATCATTTGGATCTACAAGCTGAATATCCATGAAATATCTGCAAAAAGTGGAGAAATATAAATTAATTGAAAATTTTAGGAACACACATATATACAAGAGTTATTACAACAATATAGAACATACATTATGTTTAATTAGGTTGTTGATCGTATACATATATTCCTTCACAATCACTACGAGTCCATGTCGAAGAATCATCATCATCAATTAGATCATCACGTACATTAGGCAATTTATTTGAGAAATTACTAATATTGGTTAATGTATCAAGCATAGAGTCATCATCTTCTACAACATCACAATGGTAAAACTCTTTTTGTGGAGGCGTTAACACAACAGACCATATTGGATCAATTTGATCGCTCACGTAAAATACTTGCTTTGCATGAAGTGCTAATGTGAAAGGATCATCTGTGTGACTTATCCTGGATAAATTTACAAGAGTAAATCCAAAATCATCTATTTTATATCCAACATTGATAACATCTTCGACCCAATCACACAAGAATACTGTCTCATGGAAGACCTCATAATCCAATTCCCAAATCTCTTTTATTATACCATAATATGTTCTATCAGAAAGGACAGGATTAGCATCTTTTGAACTGGCAAATTGCATAGTTTGTGCAACCATCTTCACCCCACTATTTTGATTTACTCGGACTTTGTCCCTAGCTTGAGTCGTAAACCTCGATCCATTTATTGTGAAACTATGAAATGATTTGACATCGAATTTTGGGCCATGTGCAAGCCATTGTAAAATTTCTGATATTTTATGATTGGGTTTCTTGAGTTCACCTCGAATCTATGTATACAAAAACACGAAATGTGTTTAGAGCAAAGTTTTAAAACATTGAATATATATAGGAAGATACATACATGATTTTTTGTTTGTGACACTTACGTGGTTGTGAAACCAATTAATAAGCTCTCGCTTATGTTCATCATACAACCATTTTTCTCCTCCTTTTTTTTATAACGAGGATCGATCTTCAATAAGTTTAAATGCATCCTGTAATGTTATTAAATATATATTAAGTTATATATCATCATTAATAGTTAAATAAAAGATGAAACAATGAACATCACTTACTCTATGTACGGTTGTGCCTCGTTATTATTTACCAAAATGATTCGGTGTGCTTTTTCCCATCGAGTGCGATCAATAAATAATTTCTTACTTCCACCAAGCATAGGGTTACCTACTTGGATCATGTGACGTTTTAAGAATAACTTGTGCGTAGGATTCCCAATTTCAGTGCAACCACTAAAGTATTCAGAACAAAACTCAATGGCCTCTTCAGTAATGTAGCATTCCACCATGCATCCTTCAGGTCTATATCTATTATTTACATATCCTTTAAGGACTTGCATATATCTCTCAAAAGGATACATCCACCTTAAGTAAGTAGGACCACATAATTGAACCTCTCGAACTAAATGAACACATAAGTGAATCATTATATCGAAGAAAGAAGGAGGAAAATATTTTTCAATTAGACACAAAGTTTCTACAATTTCTTTCTGTAAAGAATTTAACTCGCCAATTGATATAAATTTCTTGCATATGGTATTGAAGAATGAACAAAGCCGAATTATTGATATTCGAACATGTTTTGGAAGAATTGATCTAATAGCAATTGGTAATAACTGTTGCATTAAGATATAACAGTCATGTGATTTCAATCCATACAGTCTCTTATCGGTGATAGACACAAAATTTCTTAAGTTGGATGAGTAACCATCAGGAACTTTCACACCTTCCAAACATTTACAAAACACATCCTTCTCTTTTGTTGACATTGTATATGATGCTGGTGGCAAGTATGTTCGATTCTTATCATTTTCCACCCTTGGTTCCAATTCAGGTCGTATGCCTAGTTTCTTTAAATCCAATCTTGCTTTAATGCCATCCTTTGTTTTTCCAGGTATATTAAGTAAAGTGCCAATCAAGCTTTCACATACATTCTTCTCAATGTGCATGACATCTAAGATGTGACGAATGTGTAGGTCTTTCTAATAAGGGAATTCCCAAAAATTGATTTTTTTTTCCAACAACCATTCGGTTCAAAATCTTTTTCATTTTCACCAATTTCATTAGTTGACCTCCTTCATTTCCCAGACTTGGTGAGTTTTTTTTCATCTTTCCATATCGTTTGAATGTCATCCCATACAATTGCCTTAATATCTCAATACCTCGCAAAGGTCGAGTTGCATGATCATGATCTTCTTCACCATCGAACGGTTTCTTTTGGTATCTAAACTTGTGTCTAGATGGCAAAAATCTCCTATGTTTTCTATAAGACATCTTTCGTCCGTGAACAAGATACTTTGCAGAAGTTCCATCACTACATATAGGACATCCCTTGTAACCTTTTGTTGCATGTCCTGATAAGTTTCCATAGGCAGGAAAATCATTAATTGTCCATAAAAGAACCCCCTTCAAGTTAAAGTATTCTTCTTTATATGCATCGTAAACATTTACACCATCATTCCACAACGTCTTTAAATCATCTATCAGAGGCTGCAAATATACATCAATATCAACACCGGGTTGTTTCGGTCCTGAGATCAATAATGTTAACATCATGAATTTTCTTTTCATACACAACCAGGGAGGAAGGTTGTATGTTACCATAATTACTGGCCAACAACTATATCTACTACTGAGGGAACTATGTGGATTAATTCCATTAGCAGCAATGGCAAGACGCAGATTGCGCGGATCAGATGAAAATTGAGGAGATAAATTATCTACTACTTTCCAATTTGGAGAATCACAAGGATGACATAGCACCCCATCATCAGATCGATTATCTGAATGCCAAGTCAACATATTTGATGTATATTTACTATTGAACAACCTTTGAAAGCGAGGGATCGGAGGAAAGTACCAAAGAACCTTTGCAGACACGCCTTTCTTATGTGTTGTACTCTCATTTGTACCATGCTTCCATCTCGATTCTTTATACATAGGACAATCATGTAATGTCTCATATTGTTTTTTTATAAAGAATGCAATCATTAGGACAAGCGTGAATCTTATGATATTCCATGCCAAATCGACTAAGAGATTTCTTCACTTCATACATTGAAGATGGCAATTCAATACCCTCAGGAAACATATCGACTAGTAGAGTTAGTAATTCTGTGAATCCCTTGTCAGAAAAACCATGTTTTGCCTTGACATTGTACAAATGAACCAATCCTGACATCTTAGTGTATTTTTTGCATTTTGGATACAACGGTTTTTCGGCATCTTCTATAAGTTTATTAAAGGTTTCGGGATCATCCTCGCGTAATTCATCTTCAACACCACGAAACATATTTTCTGTCTATACATTATGATATGATGTATGTAATCCACCCACATTTTTATTATACTTTTCTCCATGAGTATTATCAATATTTTCTCCATGATAATACCAACATTTATAGCTCAATAGAATACCATTACGGATAAGGTGATACTTAACCTCATCAAATTCATGAAATCGCTCATTTTTACATTTAACGCATGGGCATCGAATCATACTACTTCCAGTATTACTAGTTCTACAAGCAAATTCCATGAAACTTTCAACTCCAGAAATATAGTCTTGCTCAATTCTACATTTTGACATCCAAGATTTGTCAATTTTCTATTAATGACATTAATTAAACATATTACTTAATTATGTATTATTATATATAAATTTCCTAATTATTAGAATATATATCAAAACATACATAATGCAAAATAGTTATCATTTTAATCATTTTACAAAACCATTTATATACAAATTAAAAAATAAGCAGTTCATGTTTCATGAATATATATATAAAAATCAATCATGCGGTTGATTCTAATTTCTAAGCATGTTACTATATCATAATTATAAAGTAATATTAATTATACGTATAAATAAATTTATCCAAGCAAACACACAAAACATTTCACATATTATTGAATACATACAAGTAATAATTCAAACATTATTATTACAAGCAAACAAAAAAACATAACTAAATCAAAAATTTATACAAAAATACGTTGTTCCTAATTAACGAAATACATTTACACGCTGATAAATTAGCACAAATTTCACGCTGTTCCTAATTAACACGCTGATAAATTAGCACAAATTTCACGTTGTTCCTAATAAACCCATAAACAGATTTTAACATTTTGCTAAAAAAAAAGAAGAACTGACAGATAATATTGTGAGAAGAGAAAACTTACAAACGTCCGTTCAAATGGTGGTTGGAGGTGGCCGGAAATGTAGAACGAAGGTGGTGCACGGTTAAGATTTTGGGAGAAAATGGGAGTGAGGAAAAGAGAGGAAGAAGAAAACTGGAAATCTGCGTACAAAATGAGATGTTAGGGCATATATTAGGTGGATAGCGTCGGTTAACCACGTCAACCGACGCTATGTTACGTGGATAGCGTCGGTTGTCCACGTCAACCGACGCTACGTTACGTGGATAGCGTCGGTTGTCCACGTCAACCGACGCTATCCACGTAACATAGCGTCGGTTGACGTGGACAACTGACTTTAAATTCATTAAAAGTCGGTTTTTGGTAAAAACCGACTTTAGACATCGACTTATATACCCCTTTTTGTAGTAGTGTACCTAAGATTCTAAATTTTTTTTTTGAATATGTTAGGGGATATTGTCATCCCATGTACGTGGTAAATTTTTATTGAGCCATATTTGCAACTGATTATTAAACATAGGAAGTCAACATTCCACTTGACATGAGAATGAATTTAAGAAAAGAATATCCCAAATGCATATTATCTCGCGTTTATTAAATAAAAAGATTGCATATTATCTCATTACGAAGTATATATATCATCCCATTAAATAGTACCTTCTAGATAAAAAAAATATTTATTTGAATGGAGTTATCATAAATGTGTAGTAAACATCCATAGTTACTACAACAACCAAGACCTTATGTTACGACTCATGTATGTATGACAATTATACAAATTTTAACATTAAAATTATGTCCTTTTCAATGTACATATGTGATCTAACTTAAGTATTATAGTGTTTTTTGGCAAACGACATATTGGTACGAAGTTCACTGTTTTACAAGATCCAATGGTAATTAACACAAAGATTGAAAATGATTTCAACGTCTGGCATCATCTGTAAGAATTTTTCTTTATTATTATTATTATTATTTTTACAATTTTAGCAACTAAAATTCAAAGAATATTCATAATTCTTTGTGTTCTTCATTATGTTCGATGTGCTCATTACATTTTATGTTCCAAAAGTTCATTTGATCGAACAAACTTTAACAATGAGTCAAGAAATTATTAGTGATAATCTAGTTGTCAGCCACTCTGCTACCGAGATCCCATCATCATAGAATTTCCCTGTGACATCTTCCAACATTAGTACTTTCATGGACATACACGAACCCAAGTAGACTTAAGACAACAAATTAAGGATTCTACATACACTATCAACCCAAATAGGAGCCAAATTGCTGGTTTAAAACCCTTGGTCTGTATAGCTTTGAGCTGACAAAAATCCTCCTACCAATGAGCCATTGTCTACCAAAGTTTCATCATTTGACTAGGTTATGATAAACAGGCATAGTTTGCTAAACTCATGACTAGGCAGACATGAGGCACCAACTCGAGGGTAGATGTTGGGGACATTTGAGTTAAGACAATCATGTTGAAGACTTCGCCGACTCTGTTATTAGTACGCACAGCCATGGCATGTCCACTCCACAAGTTTCCCTCCTAGTAAGGGAGCTTTAATGATAGGCTCTAACTTCAAGTCTAGCATATGAAAATGAAGTTGAAATTATGGACAGACAATCAATGACATGTGAGATTCCACTAAGATAGCCTTCACTTCACAAATGATCATGGCACACTTGTGGGAGAAATTCAAGATGGTGATGAGTAAATACAATGGAAATGGAAACCCCATCGATCATCTAAAAGCGCTTAAGGGTTGGATGAACCCTATGACTTGAGAACAAGGCTTGTACTTGGTATAGGACTCTGAAATCTTGCATCATAGAAATTTTTTTTAATTTTTTTTAATTTGGGATACATTTACTAACACAGTCCTATACAAAGAGAAAGGAGCCCAATATTGCAGTTCACCTAATGACCATCAAAAAGGGATGTATGGATCGTTCAAGGATTTCATCTATCAGTCAGAAATGAAAAAACCTAGGTGGAAGACTGTACTGACACCTTGGTTGTGAGTGTTGGTTTTAAAAACAAATTGAAGCAAACATTGTATAGGTAGACAACACAAGTGTTAATATTATTAGTCTAATTAGAACAAATGTTATACCTTCGTAGCGTGAATCGACTTCTTGGCACCACAATTTTCTAAGCCTTGGCTTCCAACAAACTTTAATGGAACGTGTGGCATGTAAGATTGTTGTCCATAAAACCAAAATTGTAAAACTAAGAATAAAATTTTTGAACAAAATTTCAATCTCTTTAAGTTCGTGCATTAATTCTTCTTTTGTCTCATAAATCTGAAAAAGAAGCTGAAATTTTTCTTTCTAAACTTTCATGGGTGGTGCCACTTATGTGTGTGATCTTCCTATATATCATGCAAACCTTAAGTCATGTAGGAATACGGTTCCGGCTAGGATTAGAGCATCCTTTCACAGATTCAATTATTTACAACATGTAAACCTATTACCTTGTTCTTTTAATGTGTTAGGCCTAATATGAGTTTTAATCCGTATGCTAACCCTAATTCTTACACATTAAGAATTAGCCTAAGACACCAATTATTTTGTAATGCAACAGTATTTGCTTAGTATGGGCAATGAGAGAGGGCATGTGCTCAAATCATATTATTGTTTAGGAGGGGCACCAAAAATCGCATAATTATTTAATTTAATTGGTTTTCTATTATGATTATTGCATTGAACACTAGAGGTTACATAATTTTTAAAAAAAGTCATACTCATTGTGTAAGAGTTAGGAGGGAGGGACACCGTACCTTTTCAACTTTTGATAGTGTGTATTTTAAGTGTAATATTTTTTTTTAATTATATACAAATTATATGTATAAAATAGGTCTATACTCCATTTGAATCTTCATTTTGAAGGTTTATCACTTAAAAATACACTATATAATTTAAACATATTTATACTCAAATGAGATAGATATAATATTTTTTTGATAAAAATAAATAATAATTAAAAAAACAAATAATATTATTTTTTACTATTTATATGGTGACCCTTTTGAACTAAATTTCTGATCAATCATCCGTCAAAGTAATCTCATTACCATTTACAAATGAGTATTTTAATTATGTAATTTTTGAGCTAAGTACCTATAATTTTATTATTTATAAAAATTAGGTATTATAAATACTCACTTTTAATATTTTTAATAGATTAAAAATATAAATTTTAATAAATTATAAGAATAAAAGTATTTACTTTTTATAATAAAAATATTGATATTACCTAACACATAAATTACGAGTCTAAATTGCTTATTTTGAAAATTATAGGATACTAATACCTAATCTAATAATTATGTAACTAATGTGCTCATTTAATTAAAATTACAAAACCTGTAATATCTTTTACCCATACGTGTTTGCAATTTAAAAATAAAATAGCTTAAAACTTTCATTTTTGATTTAAACTGAGTGTCCAAGTTGAGTCCTTAGAATCCTATTCTAATTAAACTTGACCCCAAAGAATACATCTCAATGACTTACAATGAGTAAAACATTAGTAAGACAAATATATGGTTATGAACTCCAAGATACAAGGTATCTAATTAACTCAACAAATGGATTTCACTGAGTAAGACAAATCTGGAAGCATCATAGATTGGAGTCAACTATTACTTATGATTAAGATTGATCTATATATAGTTATCTTGTGACAATATTTCAAGCAAATATTTACATGATGGATGTTAATTATATAGTGTTTCATATATGTTTGATTCAGTTCTATATAATCCCAATAGACAAAGTACCGCACAATACTAGATACCATCACATCAAAAACCCAAATGTGATTATTACATTTCAAATAGATATAAACCATACTAATAACTTTACTTAAAGATGCCAATTTTAATAATTCATTACAGACTATTTTGAATATAATTCTTAAGTACAGTCATGTCATATATATTGTCATATGTTGAGTGTAAGTTCACTACAATAATGAAGGGATTTTAATAGCTTTTATTTAATTAGATAACAAACGCAAGTAGATAAATGATTCTGGCCAACAAATGTAGCTAAGTAGACGTGCTGTTATCAAATGCTTCAAAGAACATGAAGTTGTGTTACGCTATGAAGCCTATTTCCACTCCACTCTTAGAAATGTTTGGATTGACACTTTGACTCTGGAAGGAGGTGTGGAACTCCTAGTCACCATAGGTGAAGGCTGACAGCTCGTACTATCATCGTAAACTATTTGGTGGACAACATGTATAAAAATAATCTCATATAAATTAACAAAGATATTAATATAATGTCTATAAATATTAGGTGACTTACCTTCCTTTAAGGTTAACTTTTTAACCAATGACTCATATTACTTTCTTATACATTATATAAAATTTATATAGTATCATAGCTTTAATCAGTCAATGGATAAAGAAAAAATACTAATTAGCCTTCAAAAAAAAATATGAGCCTTGGAAAAAGAAAAAAAAACAAGTGATCTAAATAGAATTATAATATAATAAAAATATGTTAAAAATACAAGTATTGGGTCAAATGACTCATACTTTGTAAGGGATGTTAATATATAAAAAGTCACATTGATTAAGAAAGATACTAATGTTGTGTTTATAAGTAGTATATGGGTTATTTTTTTTAAGTTTAACATTTTATGATTGAGTGTCTCATGTTTTTATACCCTATATAAAATATACAAACCCTTCATCCTACAACGTTATCTTGAGGCAATTCTTCATGCACGCCGCCAAAGCTATGCCATCCACTTACAATATAGAAATAAAGTTCCTCATCAATGCACACTTCTACAATTTAGGCAATATAGGGTATTTGTTAAATTTGGAAGGTATGTTATTTTAAGCATTTACGTATAAAAAACATAGTTAAAAAAATAAAAGCATTTGTTTATATCAAGTAAATTCAGAAAGCATTATGTTTTTAAAAATATTTGAAAGAATCTACGACCTGGTACATAACTAGGGTAAGGAGGCATAGACTCCTAATAGACTCGTCCCTACACACAGTGAAAAATATAAAATCCTAAAACAAAACACTAAGAAGAAGCAATGATGATATAGTAACGAATATGTAGATAATAATAAATAAGATATATTATTTGACAATTGAAAAGGCCGATAAGGAATATAAAAGTGTTTTAATCAGAGTTTAGGCCATTTTATTATGTAACATACACAATTCAAATTTAAATTATACTAGCATAACAACAGAACATGCATAACACACGATAAAATTAGGTAAACTCACATAGAGACCGTATCTAGTAGTAACATCTTTGGATTGTTTAAAGCAACCACCAATAATCAAATAATCCACTAATCAATAAAACAATTATAACTCTAAAAGAAATAAAATTACTATTACCTTTATGAGTTGGGACCTCTGTCCAAAATGCGTATTTCCCTCTTATTTGCTACTTTTACAACAACTTGTTTCAACACACAAACCTAGCTTTCCTCCACATTTGACACCACCCAATGTATTGTGATCACATACCATAGAATACTAATGTGCAAAATAAACTATAACAACGTCCCTTGAATATTATTCATATGTGGAGATGTATTCACTTACCACATAAAAATAGTTACTCTCACTATTCTACTCTCATACAAACGTATCACAATTACTAAAGCACTTTCAAAGTAATTAGTAAATATGTAATTCAAATCAATAGAAATTTTAGTAGAATTTTGGTAGGTTTTTTGAATTAATTAAATAATTATTTAGGGGGTATTTATAAAATACAATTGCCAACCTCACCAACCACCTCACCAAAGGTCGTGGTGAGGGTGGTGGTAAGGTTGGTGGCAAAGGTGGTGAAGAAGGCACCAAAAAATATATATTTATTTTCGAAAAATACCAAGTAAAATCCATGAATACTCATACCCAAAGCAAACCAAAATCCACTACTCTCAACCTAGCATGCATACTAGAAACAACCAACCCATGGTATGTGAAAACATACTTTCAAATATAGTATTCCCAACTATGTATGTGTCTGCATTACTGGTCCACAATAACCAACCTTATATAGAGGAAGATATAACATTGGGTAAAAATAAATAAACACCCTTGTTTTGTACACGGAAAGCCAACACAGAGATACAAAATGCAACAGGACTTACATTCTCTTCCTTTGTATAATTGTGTTAAAACATTGTACAACTAAATACGTACTCACATCTACCATGAGATGATCATGAAAATGATCTAAAGATGTTTGTTCCCCTGAACAAATCATCGATGCATACCAAAACCCAAAAGACATACCTACACTAAAAGCATTCTTGGGCGCTTTATCCATCTTCATCTATCAACTCATCCATTATGTAACTCTAAAACACAAGGGTCTCAACACCACTGCACATATAATACATGAAGCTTTAAGACTTCAATCTATACTGTTAAGTAGCACACATGAAACAAACCCACATTTTGTGAACGTATCATGAAAACAAACATGTAGTCTAACCATATACTATTGTGTTAACCCCTATATAGGTAAACACCAATAGGCAACCAACATAAGAAAAGTACACAACTCCCTCTAACTTCATGCAACACTCTCCCTAAATATATGCAAGTAAGGAAAAAAGATGCAGTGCAATCCTACACTCACCACCCATGCAACATATAATATGGTCAAAATATATAGTTGTGCACATAAACTTTTCCCCACTTTTGACATTAAAATTCAAAGCAACACCTCTATATGAGGAAGAAAAGGCATACAAACATGTAATAATTCTAACAATAATGCAACAATATAGATAGACATACATCTCTTCCCCAAAATTGAAGCAGTTACACATAATAGAAAGCATGAAATAGAAAAGAGAAGCAAACTGAGCAAGTTCAAAGAACAAGAGTGTCCTTAGATTAAACAATGCACTCAACATAAAGATTTGTATGGCCATCAATCCATGATACATTCATTTAAGGGTATGTCTAAATGTTTGATTATATGCTCAGTGTGTGCTATGCTAAACTTGTTTACTCTATATTCATTAAGATATGTTTATGTGAACTAAGAAAATAGAAATATAGACTCAAGTATATCCAAACTTCATATGTCCACTTTTAGCCTCTCTCCACTAATGTAAGTGCCAACCTAGAAGAAATCAACAAGTTTTTCAAAGCTTGTAATGATAGGTTGAGGCATGGAAGAGATGACATTTAAGTTCAAACTTTGTCCATCCAAAAACAATCAAATAAGTTCATGTCCATGATATTTATACCCTCAAATAAGGGTTCTTTCTCTTTACTTCTCAAAATTCATTCACAAACAATCATGTTGTGATAACAGTACATAAAATTTAGTAATTTATGCATCCTTTCTTTTTTATGTTTATTACATAAAATCTAGTAATTTATGTGCCCCTTCTTTTTCATATTTATCATCATTTCACTTTTCTTTTCTTTTCTTTCCCTTCCCCCTTTTAAAAAAAATTTCTCAACACTTCATTTTCTTTTTATTTTCTCCATCTCCTTTTGTTTTATGTATAATTCATTTCAACCTTCTCTTTTTTGTTGATTTAAACTAAGAGGATAAAAGAGACATTACTAGAACATACATGCTCAACAAAATGTGTACAAGGTAAGTGAGAATAAATATTTAAGCTAGGTTAATAAAAGTAGGTGCAAAAGAAAGAAAGATTAACATAGAGGCCCAAAGAGAGGTAAAGAAGGATAAATAAACATTATTGGCTTAAAAGTTTCAAACAATACAAAGACGCCTAAATCCTCTCTCTATCCAAGCAACATCTAGGATTTTGCGTCAAGAGACATTAAAGTGGATTCTAAACTTATTTAGAGACATACAATCATCAAGGCATAAATCCATATAAACCTCACAAAATACCCATACTAATTCACAGAATCATGGAAAGTGTATGAGAAAAATTCCATTTCAAATAGAATAGAAAATTTTAGCCATACATATGCTCAAGGAATACACATATCAAAACAACTATATTTTAATTAAGTCAAAAGTATGTTAGCCATATAACTATATGGGCCCATAAAAAAAATTCATTTCACAAGTAGAAAATTGGACACAAACCTAGCACCAAAGAGTAACAAATATAAGAATAGAGGAAACATAAGAAGATAATAACTACATGCAAAATTCTTTAGGTTCATAAGAATTTGAAGAACACAAGAGAAAACCTCTCAGAGGATATACAAACACCAATAACCTTTATATAGGATTCAACCTTTAAAAGTTTAGAGATTTAGTAAAAATATCAGTATTTTAGTGGTCAGTGTTGATATGCTGCAAAGTCAAGGTGCTCGATTCAACAAGATCTCTATGATGACTTATATCAATGTGTTTGGTTCTTGAATTTTGGACTGAATTTTTTGAGACATATGTACCATTGGTGTTTTCATAACATAAAAAAAGATTTTTAATATTGATACCATAGTTTGATAACATTTGTTTTATCCAAAGTAATTTTGAACAACACAATCCAACAATAATATATTCAACCTGAGGAGTTGAGAGAGATTCCTAAACTCTTCTTTTTAATACGTTATGAAATCAAGGAATTTTCCAAATAGAAACAACCACTAGATATACTTTTTCTTTCATCATTACATTCAGCCCAATCGGCATTAGAGTATCTAACCAACTCAGTAGTAGTATCCCTAGGATACCAAATACCAACTTCTGAGGTACCCTTGACATATTTGATGTTCTTTTTACTATCACAAGATGTGATTCTTTGGGACTAGCTTGTTATCTAGCACATACTCCTATATTAAAAGAGATGCCAGGGTGGCCCATATTCAGATATAGAAGACTCCTAATCATACTCCTGTACAAATTCTGCTATACTTCTTTTCCCGATGGGTCTTGATTAAGCTTAAGAGTGGTTCTCATAGGGTTCGAGCAGGAGAGGCAGTATCCAAACAATTTTTTTAACCAAATCTATGCATATTTATCTTGAGATAGAAGGATCCCATCATTCATCTATTTGAGTTGAAATTGAAGAAAGAACTTTAAGTGTTCAACTAAACTCATCTTGAAATCACTTTGCATAATGAAAAAAATAATAATTATGCTATATCATTTTAGTGGATCCAAAAATGATGTCATAAATGTAGACTTGAGCAACAATAACCTTAATTTAAATTCTTGAAACGAATAAAGTCTTGTCACCACCTCCTCTTGGAAAACAATTACTTAGGAGAAACATGGTGAGACAGTCATACAAAGCATATGGAGATTGTTTCTACCTATATAACTCTTTATTTAGTCTCATTACATGGTTTGAAACCCTTTTGGTTTTTCCACACAAACCTCTTCTTTGATGACTCCATTTAGAAAAGCACTCTTGATGTCCATCCATTATAACTTACCCGAACAAACAAGAACTATCAAGAAGTAGTCTAACAAACTTAAGATATGCAATAGGGGAAAAGGTTTCATCAAAGTCTATTCCTACAGTATGGGTATATATTTATGCAATAAGGTGGGACTTATTCAGATCAATGGCCCTATTTTTGTTTTCCTTATTTTTATACAACTAGAGGATTCCAATAATATGCTTGTTAAAAGGCCTAGGATCCAAGTACCATGCATTATTTCATTAAAATTGATTAAGTTCCTCCTATATGGAGTTGACCCAGTATACATTCTGTAGGGCTTCCTTAACATTCTTAGGAAGGATGATCGAAGTGAAATACCTATAGTTTAGGGTTTATTGTACTTGACGTCTCATCTTAACTTCATCTTCTACATTACCAATAATATCATCTGTAGAATAGGCATTCTTAGCCCATTTAGGAAGGGAAGAATCTTCTTGTTCATCATCTTTTTCTTCTTCAATGGTTCTAGAGGAATCAACAAGAGTAGTGTAGGGTATCACAACATTATCCGTAACAATTTTAGGAGTGTCTCCAAATATCTCATTATCATTGGATTCAATAAGTTTTGGAGCTTTGGAGTATCAATCACAACATTGATTGATTCCATTATAGTCAAGGTTCTCATGTTGTAAACTTTGTAAGCACAACTGTTACTAGAGTATCCAATGAAAATTCCAAGGTCACTCTTGGCCTCGTACTTATCAAGATTTTCTCCATCCTTGAGAATATAACGTGTACTTCTAAACACATAAAGGTGCTTAATATTTAGTCTTTTTCTATGCATTCATTCATATGAAGACTGATAGGTACCAAGCCTTAGGAACCAATGATTCAACGTATAACAAGTAGTGTTAACATCTTTAGCCCATAAGTTTTTTGCTAAGTTTTTATTTGCCAATATGACTCTGACTATCTCTTTGATAACTATATTCTTCCTTTCAACAATTTTGTTTTGTTGAGGGGTCTTGGGAGTAGAAAACTCATATTAAATTCCCATTTTATCACAAAAGGAACTAAATTTGAAATTCTTGATTTCTCTTCCATGATGATTCCTGATTTTAAGGATTGTTCTAAGTGATTCAAAATTTTCATTTTGTAGCTTGATACATAAGAATTTGAACTTATCAAAGGCTTCATAATTTTCTCTCAAAAAAAGAACCCTAATGTATCTAAGGAAATCATCAACAATAACCATAATATACTTTCTTGCACCAATACTTGCAATTTGAACCTGACCTATCAAATGCATATAGCATAGTTGGAGTGGTCTTATGGTAGATAAAAATTAATTCTTGTTGTGTTGGATTTTACTTTGCTTGCCCAACTAACAAGCACTACAAATGTGCTCAAGAATGGAAGAAATAGAAGGAAGATCCCGAACTACTTTAAGGTTTGAAATTTTACTTAGCAATTTATAGTTGACATGACCCAATCATTGATGCCACAATTCTTCAATACTTGTTACACATAACTTTAGGAGGGATTCATACATGGTAGCAATTTTCCTCAGATATAATACCTCTGACCAAAGTTCTACCTAACTCGCCATACATAGTGTAGTCTGTTTGAGTAAACTTAACAGTATGCTTCTTATCCTAAATTTGGCTAATGATGAGTGCTCAAAAAGCACTAAAATAACCATGATTTTATGCACATTAATTGATTAAAAATATATATATTTATATGTTTTATCATATATTTATATAAATTTGTATTTTTCGGAATCACGGGTATTTTTATTGTTTTTCAGGTATTTTGGCTTAAAAACGTAACTTAAAGACTCAAAGAGGAATACTTGAAGCAATACATCACAAATATATTAATAAATAAATGGGGAAAGGTCAACAAATATGCAAAAATTGGACAAAATTGGTCAAAAAGGTCAAAAATATCAAAAAGGAAGAAAACGCGCCGCCGCGCCGCCCAGCCGCGCGCGCAGCAGCGCCCAATCCCGCGCCAAGCTGCACGCGGCTACTGTTTATCCACGCAGAACGGCACCGCCGATGCCCGTTTCGCCCCATTTTTCACGTGCAGCCGCCCCATGACGTCATGCTGATGTCATCAATGACCTCAGCATTTCCATTACGCGTTTTTACATTTTTTTAACATTTTTTTACTCATTTTTTCTCTCCATCCTTACCTATAAATACCCCCCTTCCCTTCACTTCAAAACACACCTTCAACACCTTCAAAACACACTTCTCTCTTCTTTCTTTCTCTCTTTTCTTAGATTTTTAGTTTTTCTTTGTTTTTCTTATGTTTTCTTAGTTTTTAGCTTTTCTTAGTTAATTTCTCTTAGTTTTAGAGTTCTTCCCTTTTTGGGAAGAACTAGTTACGTTTTTGTAATTTTTTAGCTTTTTGATTCAATAAATGGGAGTAAACATGATGTGCTGGCTGTTTAGTAAACATGATGTAATAATAACGTTGTTATGCTTGCGAAATATTAAATAGGTAAAAATAACTAAAATGAATTGATTTTTTTTATTCAAGATTTTATATTAAGAATGTTAGAGAGAAATATATTATTTTTCATTACAAACTTAAACCTGAAAATTAGATTTTAAGGTTTAGTTATCCGGTCTGATTTAGAGTAATGCTCTTTTATTTGATGGTACAATCGCCCGGTAGTTAGAGTGAAACTCTATTTCAAAAGTTTTTATAAGAATTATTATCTGAAAATGTATTGACAACATGTTTTCGGTAGTGGTTTTAAAACTTGAAAGTTAGTACTCGGATAACTAAATTCTTAGGTTTAATTTGGATACCTTGAATAAAGTTTAAACTGTCTAACCCCACCAAAGGTGGCATTTAAATGGTTCATTTTCAATCTTTTATAAAAATGAATTAATTTAATTAAGCATATTAGTTATCAACCCCACCCATAGGTGTTAATTGATTTGTTTAGTTAACAAAGAATATCTAACCCCACCAAAGGTGGTATTCATACAAAAAAGGGAGAATCAATAAATATCAATTCATATCTTTAATAACCTAGATAATATGAGCAAGCATAATTAACTTAGTTATTATATCCATAAATACTCCGCCATTATAAATGATAAAATTTGCATGAATGTTTATTGAATCTATGTTTAATTTTATGTAAAACACAAAACCCCAAAATATCGTGACAGGATGTTTAGGATTTAATTTCATTTTTAGAAGTTTGAATAATAAATTAAAAACCACACACATTCCTTCCTTAGATCGACCTTGGGAGTATACTTATCATTTTCTTCGAAATGATTCGTGCACTTGCGAGAGTTTTATAAATATTAAAACCAAAGTATTGGCAAGAATTGACGATGTCGGTTTTCGCTCATCAGCTAATACTAATACGATTAGCCTTGAGTCTTTCTACATATAGGACATACTTGAGCTCAAGGATACCATGAGCACTAATAAATCCTCTATCATAGATCAAATCTTTGTATCCAGCACCAAATGTAACAAATCATCATTAATGATAGTTAACTTGCTAAAGAAAGACTTATTCTAGGTCATGTGTCTGGAACAACCATTGTCAAAATACCTACAACTGGAAGATTGTGACTTCAGGGCAATGTGAACCATATTGTAGTTAAGATATTGACCATATGTAGTAATACCAAGGGAGAATTTAAACTTATTTAAAATCAACATTACACCATTCTATAGGGTTATAGCTTTACTACTCAATGTGATAGAAAGTTTCAATAGTTTGTCCACATGACTCAAATCATCCTCATCACAAATAGGAGAGTCTTTTTGAGAGTTGGAAGAGGTGAAGTAATATATGTTTCAAGAAACAGGGGAGAGAGAAAAGTTCTGAGCACTCAAAACATCGAAGATGGAATCATCATTCGAAAATGACATGAGAACATTTCTGAACAATAGCTAAAGTAGAGAATAAGGGATGAATATCTTTAAGTTTTAATAAATTTTCAAAACAAATATCTCCAAAGCTCTATTGTCACAAATTTCAAGAGAATTTTTTATTTTTCTCTCAAATTCATACTACTATAGATGGAGAGTCTCATATTTTTCTAGTAGGCTAGATTCAAGAAGAATAAATTTAGCAGTATCAACTTCAACTCGAGCATGAAATCTAGTCAGTTCAACATCACAATCTTCTAATAAGGACTCTATAGTAGCTTTTTCATCTTCCAAGATGCAAACATATTTCTTAAGTTTGCATATGACTTCTAAATTACAAGCAGATGACTCTGAAGTATCTTGATCACTAAGATCATCGAATTCTCTATCCTAAATTGAATTTTCAAGCTCACTTTATCACCATCCAATGTGAGGAGAATCGGAAGAAACTTGACATGATTGTATAAATTTAATTTCAAATTGTCCACAACTTTATCACCAACCAATGTGAGATTGAGAAAGTGCTAAGAGAGATTCAAATGCTCATTATCTTTTTCATAAATATTACTATGGATCTTAGACATAACCTTTTTCAACTTGAGATTATCATACATAAGGTGATCATAGGAATCTTATAGAGAGAACTATTCAATTTCACCATAGTCATCTTTGGAGTAGGAAGCCATAAGAATAGAGCATTCAAAAGTGACATCCTCTATATTTTCTGAACAAGATACACTTGTTTAAGGAATTCACCCATCATTTTTATTTTCTAGAAAGTTCCATTCTTCCTTGATAGTCATAAAATTGGAAATTCGAGCATAATTCTCTATAGTAACTGAGTTAGTAAGAAGATGTAACCCTTAGTAGTTTAAATTTCTATGATAAAGCTCTTCTTTGTTCCATAGATTGACCAATTTAGCTTCAACAACACCAGTCTTGGACATGTGCGTAGAGCACATCCAACCATCCTCAATCAAAAACCAAATATCATTGTTGGTAGATCTTAAGTAGGAACACATCTAAGATCTTGAGTAAAAGTAACATAATCCATTGCATTTTGGTGGTCTATTAACCAACCCTCCCATATCATCCATTATAACATATTTAAAAAATTTAAAATTATAGAGAAATGGGATAGGATCAATACCATAGTAGTTAAGCCCAAACAGGATATACTAGCTTTTATACCAATTGAAAGAGTCCACAACCTGATACACAACCAAGGTAAAGAGATAGATACTCCTAATGGACATATCCCCACACGCTGTGGAAAAGATAAAAGCTTAAAGTAGAACACTCAGTAGAAATAGTGATGATATAATATCAAATATGCAGATAATATTCAATAAGATATATTATATGAGAACTAAAAAGAAGATAAGGAATATAATTTGTAACATATATAATTCAAACTTATACTTTACTAGCACAATAATAGAGTATGTATATTACACGATATAGCTAGGTAAACCCACATAGAGACCGTATCTATGTAGTAATAACCTTGGGTTGCTTAAGGCAACCACTAAGTAGCAAATAATTCACTAATCAATAAAACAATTACAACTCTAAAAGAAATAAAACCACTATCATCTCTATCAATTGGGACTTCTATCCAAACTACCTCTTGCTACTCTTGTTTGCTACTTCTACAATGACTTGGTTCGACACATGAACGTGGCTTTCCTCTACAGTCGACACCATTCAATGTGATGTGATCAGATACTAGAAAATAGTAATGTGTATAATAAGCTAACACAACCCTTGAATATTACTTACACAGAGATGTACTCACTCACCACATAAAAATAGTTACTCTCACTATTCTGTGCTCACATAAATGTATCACAATTACTAAAGAACTTTCAAAGTAATTAGTAAATATGGAATTCAAATCAATAGGAATTTTAGCAGAGTTTTGATAGGTTTTTTGAATTAATTAAAAAATTAATGAGGGGGTATTTATAGCATTCAATCGGCCAATTTGCAAACCACCTCACTAACTACCTCGTCAAATATGGTGACGAGGGTGGTGGTGAGATTGGTGACAAGGGTGGTGGCAAGGTGCCAAAAAATATATTTTTTTATTTCCAGAAATGCCGAGTAAAATCCATAAATACTAGTACCCAAAATGAACCAAAATTCATCACTATGAACCTAGCATGCATACTAAAAACAACCAACCCTCTGGGGTATAAAAACATGCTTTCAAATAAAGTATTCCTAACTATGTATGTATGTGAATTGCTGATTACAGTAACCAACCTTACATAGAGAAAGACAAAATATTAAGTAAAAATAAATAGATATTGTGTTTTTCACATGGGAAGCCAACATATAAATATAGAGTGCAATAGGACTTACAATATTATTAAAGGCCATTAAATGGCTGTTTAATCTTATGAAAAAAAAATGCTTACACAAAAAGCTTTTAAAATTCTTTCTAAACTCATTAAATAAAACTTACTAAAAAGATAGAAACCTTTGATAAGTGTGAAAAAAAATAAATATGGAATGGTAGGGCGCTTCACACGCTGTTGTATATATTAATTAAAAAATAAAAAATCATTCTAAAAGGGAAATAAGTATAAAGGTTTCTTCGTCTTCCTAAAAAGGATGATGGAAACAATTTCTTTCAAGATTTTGGTAACATCCTCAGGTTTCTTAAGGTAACCACTCAGTAGTAAACAATAAAATAGTTACACTCTTAGAGAAATAAAACCACCACTACCTATATCATCCAAAATCTCTATCCTAACTTCCTATTGTAGCTTTTATGTGCTGATTTTGCAACAACCTGACTCGACACACGAATCTAGATTTCCTCTAAAGCCCACACCACTCATAGTAATATGATTAGTAACTAACGATCTATAACTTGTAAAGTGAATAAGAAAATGTTGCACGAAGGAAATCATTAGTGATGAGTGCTTAAAAAGCACTAAAATTACTATGATTTAATGTAATTTAATGGATTAAATAGATATATATTTGTATAATTGGAATAAAAATGGATCAAAATGATCAAAAAAGGCCAAAATACTGCGTGCATTCGCCCATTCATGTCGAGTCCCGCACACATCCAGCTTAAGCTCAGCACATGTCGTGCCTATTTCCATGCGTGCTAGCATTGTGTACCACACCCACCTACGTGTGCCAAATGCCCATCTGCTGTAAATTTCATGCCCCATGCATGCCAACCTATCCAAACGCATCCAAAATCAATTTTTGAAATATTTTCCCACCTTTTTTGGCCTTTTCTTCACCTATAGAAGGACTTTCTCCCCCATTTTGAAACATACAATTTTCTTAACTCTTTCTCTCTCTAGAAAATTTTATTTTTTTTAGTTTTAAAGTTCTTCTCTTTTCAATAAATGTAAAGACAAATTCATTTGAAAGTTTTCCAACAATATAATTAGCATCAAAGTTATGTAAGGATTCTTTTGAGGTATAATTGTAAAATGAATTCTTTAGAGTTATTTTTTATGTTTTATTCTTATATATTATGTTTAATTTGTCTGTGATTAAATTTAACATGACTCGCTATTTGGAAATATAATACAATAATAATTTTGTCATACTTGCGAAATATTAAATAGGTAAAACATCTCTATAAAATAATTTGATTTTGTTTTTATTCAAGATTTTTTATTAAGGATGTTAGAGAGAAATATATTATTTTTCATTATAAACTTAACTCTAAAAATTAGATTTTAAGGGTTAATTATCCGATCTGACTTAAAGTAATGATCTTTTGTTTGTTGGTAAAATCGTCCGGTAGTTAAAGCGAAGCTCTATTATAAAATATTTTTATAAGAACTATTATTTGAAAATATATTGACGACATATTTTCAGTATTAGCTTTAACACTTGAAAGTTAGTACTCAGATTATTAAATTCTTAAGTTTAATTTAGACACCTTGAATAAAGTCTAATTAACTCACTCTACCTAAAGCTGTTATTAGATGGTTTTCTATTTTCTTAGAAATAAAACTGAAATGTAATACTTAATTAATTAATGGGCCCTACCTAAGGATATTAGTTCATTAATATTAAATAAAAGAATTTAGGCCCCACCTAAGGACACTTTCATACAAAAAGAGAAAATCAATAAATATCAATTTATATATCTTTAATAATCTAAATAATATAAGGAAGCGTAATTAACTTAATTATTATATCCACAAAAACTCCACTGATATGAATGCAACAAATTTGCATGATTATTTATTGAATTCTTATCTATGTTTATTTTTTTATGTCATTAGATTAGGAAACACAAAAACCAAAATATCATGATAGAATGTTTAGGATTTAATTTCAGTTTTAAAAGTTTGAATAATAAATTAAAAACCACATATATTATTTTCTTAGATCGACCTTGAAAGTATACTTTTTATTTCTATAAAATTATTCTTGCACTTGCGAGAGTTTTATAAATATAAAATCAAAGTATTTGCAAGATCGACATTGCATTACCAATTTTGTTTCATCAAGTTTTTGGCACTATTGTTGGTGAAGGAATAAATATTTTTAATTATTTATGAAAATTTTGAAAACTTTTTGTATTGTAAATAATTGTGATTTTATTTATTTATTTTCAGTTCAATTTTTTTTAAAAAAAATTAAAAAAATATTATCTAAATAATGAGCTCTTAAAAATAAATAAAAAATAAAAAATCTAATTAACTTAGATTTTAATATCATGAAAAGTAAAAATCTAAGCGAGTTCTGTCTAGGAGACTAGTTCTTGGAAGCCTTTGTGCCATTAGTCTTTCCTGGGAACATTGCTCTGTCTAGGAGGATGGTTTTAAAGAGGCTTTGCCCCACCATTCTTTCCAATGAGCACTCTTTGGTGATACTGATTATGTTATTTAACTTAGAGGTTAACTTAACTTGTTTGTTTAGTTAAATTTATGCTTTCACTACTCTATGCATGGTAAAAGATCCTTAGGAAACCCTCTTACACTATACATAGATAATATTCATGAATTTAAACAAGTGTCCACAAGATTAGATTTTAACCATTAACCCATTTTTAAACCAAACACAAAACCAAGCCTTAATCCTCTATGAAAACCAATAGAAATGGGAAAAAACCTACATGTTAGGGAAATCAACATGAAGGAGTTTGCATGGCTAGTAATTGGCATGACAACTGCCTCTATCCAGTCGGGTGAGGCTACTCGGAATTATGACTTGAAAAACATTCATTTTTCCATGCTTCCTTCATTCTATGGGCTACCTAATTAATATTACCTTTCCTTTATTAGGGACTTCCATGCCACAGTCCAAACTTTCCACCTCGATATTCTAAATGAGGATTAGTTTCCCCTACACCTTGAAGGATAAGGCCAAAACTTGGTTGATGTCACTCCCTCTAGGTTCTCTAATGATGTGTGAGGATGTTTACAATAAATTTATAGGAAAATTCTATTCCCACCAAAAAATATCATAGTTGAGAGCAAAGATTGCCACTTTTTCTCAGATGGAAGGAGAACCATTCCATGAAGCATATTATTGGTTCAAACTGTTCCTCACTCAATGCCTCCATCATAGCTTCCCCATATAGTTTCATAACAAATTCTTTTACGATGGACTTACACAACAATTCTAGTTCATTGTTGACAACGCTGCTAGAGGACCTATGGGAGAGAAGATAGCCTCAGAGTCATACAACTTCTTTGAGATGTTAGGTGCAAATTCCCAACAAAAAAGCTCATGAGTGAGAAGAGCTGGAGTTCATGAAATCAATTTCATCAATTAAGTTCAACAACAACTTGTACAATTCACCAAGCAAGTTGCCTTCTCACTATGCAAACCAACACCAATAATGAACATTGTGCTTTATGTAGTAACATAGGACATGGTACTAAAGCCTGTCTATATCAAAGAGAAACATCAGCTAGACCTGAACAAGTTAATGTTTTGGGAACATATCAACAGAGACCAAGATTCAATCCCAATTCAAATACTTACAATCTTGGGTGGAGAAATCATTCCAACTTCTCTTGAAGGCAAAACAACCCTCCTTTCATCCAAAGCTCAAATCAACCAGGCCAAAAATTCCACCAATCCATTCCAAGAAGCCTTCCCAGTAAACCAATCTTGGAGGATGACTTGAATTCTTTTATTCAAGTCTACAACGATAACCAGTCTAAAATCAATCAATAGTTGGACTCTATAGAAGCTTCTATGAAAAAGGTGGAAGTCCAAGTGAAACAGTTAGCTGAGTATTTGTAAAGACTAATTGAATGGTCAAATTAGATCAAATAAATTCAATGAAGAGGAGACATTAAGTTTGTCATTCTGAAATCTCCAAGAAACATCTTACTAAAAGACAATAAATTTTAGTTTTGTTTTTATTTTATTTTAAGAATGTGTGTAATAAAATTCAAATGAAATAATAGAGATTCATTTGTTTCAAAAATTGTGTTCATTCCTTGAATTTTGCATTACAAAAAAAATTAATTTATTAACTTAATTAACTTAGATTTTGAGTTAACTTAATTAACTTAGATTTTCATTTAAAATAAAAATAAACAATAAAAAGTAAAAATTTAAGTTCCATGTGTCTTTCGTCTTCTTTAAGCCTATACATTTTGTTAAGTGAGAAATCTACTATTTTTCAATTTAGGAGCAAGATTCGCAAGAGGAGGATGACCGATTTGCACTATAAGTACCCATGGGAGATGTTGCAGATAGGTAGAAAATGATGAAGGACTAAGATTTGAAAAAGATTCATTATTCCTTGTTGCCTTCCTTTTACAATATCTGATAAGCAGAACTGGCATTGCCGATCCTGCCAACACTTTGGTTTTATATTTATAAAACTCTCGCTAGTGCATGAATCATTTCATAGAAAATGATAAGTATACTCCCAAGGTCGATCTAAGGAAGGAATATATGTGGTTTTTAATTTATTATTTAAACTTTTAAAACGAAATTAAATCCTAAACATGCTATCACGATATTTTGGATTTTTGTGTTTCTAATCTAATAATATAAAAATAAACATAGATATGGATTCAATAAACATTTATGTAAATTTTATCCTTTATAATAGTCGATTATTTATGGATATAATAACTAAGTTAATTATGCTTGCTCGTATTATTTAGGTTATTAAAGATATAAATTGATATTTATTAATTCTCTCTTTTTTATATGAATATCACCTTTGCTGGGATTAGATATTCTTTGTTAACTAAACAAATCAATTAACACCTATGGGTGGGGTTGATAACTAATTTGGTTAATTAAATTAATTCCTTTTTTTTCTAAGAGATTGAAAATGAACCATTTAAATGCCACCTTTGGTGGGGTTAGATAGTTTAAACTTTATTCAAGATGTCCAAATTAAACTTAAGAATTTAATTATTTTAGTACTAACTTTTAAGTTTTAAAACTACTACTGAAAACATGTTGTTAATACATATTTAGTTAATAATTCTTATAAAAACTTCTAAAATATAGCTTTACTCTAACTACCGGGCAATTATACCAATAAATAAAATAGCACTACTCTAAATCAGACCAGATAACTAAACCTTAAAATCTAATTTTCATATTTAAGTTTGTAATGAAAAACAATATATTTCTCTCTAACATTCTTAATATAAAATCTTGAATAAAATCAAAATCAATTCATTTTAGAGATTTTTATTTATTTAATATTTCACAAGCATAACAACGTTGTTATTATATCATGTTTACAAACAAGCAGCAATGTTAAATTTTATCACATACAAATTAAATATAACATATAAGAAGAAAACATAAAAAATAACTATAAAGAAAATAAAATCCTTACAATACTTTGATGCTATTTCTCTTGCTCGAATCAATAGAAAATAACGGAATTGCATTTCTATTTATTGAATCAAAAAGCTATTAAATTACAAAAAACATAATTAGTTGTTCTCAAAAAGAGAAGAACCCTAAAACACAGAAAAAATAACTAAGAAAAACTAAAAACTAAGAAATGGAGAGAAAGAAAGAGAGAAGAAGATGATTTTGAGGTGTATTTTGGTGTTGAGAGAATGAGGGTATTTATAAGTGAGGAGAGGAAGAAAAAATGGGTCGAAAAATGATTAAAAATTAGAGAAAATGCATAGTAGGTGAATGATGACATCAACTGATGTCATTGGTAGGTGGAACGTGGCGGCATGTGCAAAATGGAGCAAAGGCACGTGTGGACTGGGCGTTATGTGCGCAACCACTTTGGCATGACTGGGCGATGTGCGCTCGTTGCTTGGCACTATTGGGAATTCCGGTGCATGTTGTGCGCATGTCTGGGCACGGTTGGGCATTGTGGCTTGTGCTAGTAGGCTACTGAACGCATTGGCCGACGTTGCTGGGTAGCTGCATGCGTGATTTCATCATTTTTAACATTTTTGATCCATTTTATCCAATTTTTTCATCTTTGTTGACTTTTACTCATTTATTTTATGAATATATTTGTGATGTATTGCCTCCCCTATTTTTCTTTGAGTCTTTAAGTTACTTTTTTAAACGAAAATACCTAAAAAATAATAAATACCCGTGATTCCGAAAAGATAAAAATATATAAAAATATGATAAAATCATATAAATATATATTATTTTAATCAATTATAGTGCATAAAATCATGGTAATTTTAGTGTTTTTTGAGCACTCATCACTATCCCTAATGAAGACCCTTTGCATTTCATTAGAGAATTCTTTGCTATTGTCCAAACCTTTCCACTATAGAGAATTAATAAAGACCAGCTTAGGATGAGGTGTTTTCCTTACACCCTTATGGATAAAGCTTGGTCATGGTTCATTACTCTACAGTCAGGTAACAATATGGGAGGCAAACTATAAAAAGTTTATGGGTAGGTTCTATTCCCATCAAAAGACTACTAATCTAAAGATAAAGATAGCAATGTTTTCTCAAATGTATGAAGAACTCTGTCATAGAGCTTAGGAAAGATTCAAAATCATTTTCATTCAATGTCCTTATCATAGCTTCCCATTACAGCTACATAACCAATTCTTTTTTTTGATGGATTAACACTTTAGAGTCAATACATGGTGGATAATGTTATTGGAGGAGCTGTGGGAGAAAAGACCATAGAGGAAATCTATAATGTCTATGAGGTATTGGGTTCTAATTCCCAACAAAGACGTACTAGAAGAAGGAGAGCAGGAGTCAATGAAGTTGGCTCTAGTAATGAAATGACATTGTAACTTGCTGAATTGATTAAGAAAGTGCAACTTCTCACTACCCACCAAATGCCAAACCAAGAGGTGTGTGAAGTGTGTTTTTCAATTGGGCATGATGCCCATAATTGTTCCTATACTTGTGATTATAGTGTGGATGCCATAGAGGAAGTCAATTCCTTTCAAAGGTATCATCTAAACACCAATAATCACCCTAACCATCATTGGACACCAAATAATTACCAAGCCTACACCTAATTTCAAACACTAAGGCCATATAAAAACCACCCTTATCCATTAAATCAATCTTTTAAGCCAACCTTGGAAGGTAGCTTGAATGCTTTTATTCAAGTTAGTCACGACAACCAATTGATGAATAATCAAAGATTGAGAACCATAGAGGCTTTGATTAAAAGGATTGAAACTAAATTTGGTTAGCTACCAGAACAAATGCAAAGGTAAGAACCAGAAAATTTACCCAGTCAACCTGAACAAGCGAAGGATGTAAGAACCCTTCAAAATGGTAAGGTAGTCAATACTAGTTTACCTTAAATCTCTAAATATCTATCTTAAGTTCAAGTAACAAATATGGTGATATTCTAGTCTCACAAAAAGGTGAGACAAGTGCTAAACTTGACAAACCTTTGGAAAAATGCATTAGGGAGTCACCTGACATCCCCAAAATACAAAATACAACAAAACCACACCATCTATAAGTACCTTTTCCACATCGACTTAAAGAATCCAAACAAGATAAGAAATTCTATGATCTTTTTATTATGCTTTCTAAAGTAAATATCAATTTACTATTGTTAGAAGTGATCATGAATATGCCCTTTCCTATGCTAAATTTTTCAAAGATTTGAACACTAAGAAAATGAGGTATGAACTTAAAGAGCGAGTAGTAGTATTAGAAATTTCTAGTGTTATACTTCAGTACCGACTTCTCCCTAAGTTGAAAAACCCTAGAAGTTTTATCATAAATATAACTATAAGGAATAGGAAGGTTGCTAAAGAAATGATTGATTTAGATGCTAGTATAAACTTGATGCCCTATACTATATTCTTACTGCTTGATTTAGGGGATTTAAAACCCACAACTATATCCCTTAAACTTGCAGATAGATCTCTTAAGTACCCAAAGGGAATAGTTGAGGATGTGATGGTACATGTAGACAAACTAATAATACCTATTGACTTTATGGTTCTAGATATGCAAGAAAATCCATCTTGGGATAGAGACCATATAATACTGCTGGGTAGACTATTTATGAAACTATTAAGACTATTATTGATGTCCAAGAAGGAAATTTGACAATGACAGTCTACATAAACCAAGAGTAGTGCAGATAGAAAACATCTTCCTAATGTGATACATAGAATGAAGCCCTACATCTATATGTGCTATAGGAGGGCATAAGGGGCTTTGCAATTTGCATACAACATATCGATAGTATGGGTGAACAAACACCAATGGCACATAAATCTGTCAACGAATTTAAAAGAAGATGTTGACTAGATGTCTAACTATCTTTCAAGTTGACACACTCCTAGTAACTGAACAATCTTTCCTCAAACATCAACGCAACTTAAATGTGTAGACAAATCCTTAAGAAGGATTTGACTAAGAGTTTAACTATCATCCAATTTGAAACACTCATAGTGATTCTACTATCTTCCCTAATGACTCTATGAAAGTAGAGTCATCAGTGCCCTTTTATCCTTAATATTTTCTTAAAAACTTTTTAGTGAAAAGAGGTGAAAATATAATTTTTGGAATTTTTTGAGATTTTTCTAGAATATTTATGGATTTTTATGAATTTTCAATGGAGGGTCAATCAAAAGCTACCACATGGATGCAACACAAATATAGGAGTTAACGGAGTAATCCACATGAACGTGAGGGAATTGAAATAGAGGCAATTGTGTATAGAGTGATGTAGCGATTTGACACTTGTTAGCATCGCATTCCTTCAGAGTTTGTTGTGTGGTCAACGTTCATGCCACTTCGTCCTCAACAGTGAATCGTAGATTTCCAAGTGGTGATGACTTAGTGCGCATTGACCGAGACTAGTCTCCCTAATAAATTTTACATGCCAATTGTCGTCTTTCTATTCACCAATGATGTTAATATTCCTCTTTTTCATCTCATCTCTTGATCTGAAGCTGATATGATGATCCAGATTCCACCTGAGCTATATTTAACCCCCTAATTACCCCATAAACCCTAATTAGCCAAAATTAACATAATATATATCAATTTTTGGAGCTAATAAGAGAGGAAAACACAAAAAAATTCCAAAGAATATGCATTTTTGGTGGAGATGAAGAGTAGATTGGAATTACAATTCAAGAGATTGATTGCATTTCTTCTTATTCTCCTTTATTTATCAATTTTTATGTATTTTTATATAAAACAAATATGAGCTTTATGAACAAAATTATGTTTAATTAATTTATTAATCTAGGGGTCTTATGAACCCAATTTTTCACGATGTGATGATATAATATTTTACCCCAATTATGATTTCAATTTGATTACATTATTTAATCTGATTTTTATGCTATTAATTGTTTGGCCAACAATTGATCCATTGAGGAAATTAAATAGATTTGAGAGAATTATTTAATTATTTGTCTTGATTAATTAACATGCATAGTTTCTAGTAGAGATGTATGATTCTTATACATGTGATCCATAATTGATGAACTTAATGAGTAGTATGTAATAGAATTGACATGGAAATGTGATTAGGTTAAATACTATATGGTGTGTTGTTTACTTGATAAAGGAATACATGTTATATTAGATTCAATAGATCATGTAATTGATTTATAATTATATTGGGAGGATTTTAGTGATTCATATGTTTATAAAATTGGAGGATTAAGTATTCCTAGATATTGTCTCATATATCTTCTTAGTTACTAAATCTGATTTAACAAATTATTGTTATTTATTTTTAGTTCTTTCAATTTTTCTTCCTTAAAATATAAAAACACAAAAAAAAAATTGATTTTTATTTTTTGTTTTAAAAATTAGTTTTTAAGAACATAATCTCTGTAGGAATGATATTTTCTTATCATTATATTATTTGTTGTGATACTCAAATTTGCAAATTCATTGAACATAATTCGTGTCCGATCAAGTTTTTGGCATTGTCAAGGATTATAAATATTAGAAATTAATTTTGTATCTTATTTTTTTCAATTATTTTTCTTTATTTTTTTTCATAATTTTAATTTATTTAGTTATTTATTTTTAATATAAGTATCTCATTTAGTGGTGTCAGAAACATTTGAGTCCATTGTATGAATAGAGTCCATAAGGGAGAAGTTTTGCCTTTAGATCTTAAAATTGAGTGTACTTTAAGGTTAATAAGAAAGCAACAAGTTGTTACCCAAATGGAAGAAATGGCTAATCCATTATAAATAAACAATAGTAAGCTAAATTTGATTAATCAGATTCCTACAATGGATGATAAGGATAAATTTATGAATGAATATGTCATACCTACGTTGGAAGGGATGAATCAAGTATTATAAGACCAAACATTCAAGCTAATTAGTTTGATTTAAAGCTAGTGATGTTTCAAATGCTACAAATAGTTGGACAATTCAGTGAATTATCAATAGAAGATCCTCATTAACATCTCAGATTGTTTATTGAAGTTCGAGATTCATTTAAATTTAATGATGTGACTGAAGCTTAGGCTAAACTCTTTTCCACTTGACTCCAATACAACTTGGAATGATTTGGTGAAAAAATTCTTGATGAAATATTTTCCACCAACAAAGAATGACAAGCTTAGGTATGACATTACCTCCTATCAACAATATAAAAATGAATCTTAATACGAAGCATGGTAAAGAATCAAAGAATTGCTAAGGAAGTATCCTCACTATGGTATCTCTCATTGGATCCAAATGGAGACTTTCTATGATTATCTTAATGCTAAAAGAAGAACCATTGTTAATGCATTCGTTAGTGGAGCTCTACTAGCCAAATCTTAAAATCCAACCTTTTACATAAGAAAATGGCTAGCAATAATTTTCAATGGCCAATGGACAAAATGACAGCCACAAGAAAAGTAGTTGGAGCCAATGAGGTAAATGATATCATGGTAGTTACAACTCAAGTGTCATCTTTGGTAATATGAACCAAAACAATAATCCATACTTGAACACATATAACCCAGGATGGAGAGAAATTCTAAATTTCTCTTGCAATAACAACAATCAAGGTGGTAATCAATTTCAATATCAATCATTTCCACCACTTGGTTTTCAATACCATAACAATCATAAGCTCAAGAGAAGAAGCCATCTACTGAGGATAATATAAATTCCTTAATGGGGATGATGAAAGACTCCATCCAATCAGTAAATACAAAAGTGTCCACTCAAGAGGCTTCAATTCAAAATTTAGAGACTCAAATGGGTCAACTTTCCTGGGCCAAAAGCTAAAGTCCTCAAGGTAACCTTCAAAGTGACACAATTGTAAATTCAAGAAGAGAAGGTAAGGACCATGAGACTAAAAGGGATAAGGAGGAATCAAAAATCAAAAAGGATGAGGAGGAATTAGTGGATAAAGATAGTAATGGAAAGAAAATAATTTCGCCAAAAAAGAGCAATCTCTATAAACCCATTATTCCTTTCCCTCAAAGACTACAAAAGAAAAAGTTAGATACATAGTTTTTAAAAATTTTGGATGTCTTTAAGAAGCTACACATAAATATATCATTTGCATATGCACTTCAACAGATGCTTCTTATGCCAAATGTTTGAAGGACATCCTCTATAAAAAAATGAGGCTTGGAAATAATGAAATATTAACCTTAACTTAAGGTTGTAGTGTCATCCTTGCTAGAAAACTTCCTAAAAAATTGAAAGATCCATGTAGCTTTGACATCCCTTGCACTATTGGGAACATCTATTTTCACAAGCTAAGGCACTGTATGACATAGGTTTCAATATTAACCTTATGCCATTGTCGATTTTCAAAAGATTGGAAGTTGGTAAAGCCAAACCCACTCCAATAACATTAAAAATGTAGATAGATCAATTAAGAGACCTCAGGGTGTGGTGGAAGATGTGCTTGTAAAAGTATACAAGTTCTTCTTTTCGGTGGATTTCATTATACTAGACATGGAAGAGGACTGTAACATTCCTATCATACTTATTCGTCCATTCTTAGCAATCGCAATAACACTCATTAATGTATAAAAAAGTGAACTTACAATGAGACTGCAAGATGAACAAGTAACATTTAAAGTTTTTAAAGCATCTAAACCCTCTGATATTGATAATGCTAATGAATGCTATAGAATAAATGTTATTGATTGTCATGATAACTTAAAAGAAGTTGTTGAGTTGCTCACACTTAAGACTATTATACATGTTCTTGTGAATAATTATGTAAAATCACCAAGAAAAAACTTAATCTATTTTAATTTTGAAAGTATGAAATCTATGATTGATATTATCGATTGTGCATGTGAACTATTTGGAGGCTGCATCTCTCGTGTGTATACCTAATATGGTTATGGAAAATTTTGAGATAGGATTTAAGCTTAAAAAATTGAAGGGCCACCAAGTTTAGACCTCAAACATTTTCCCTCTCATTCTTAATCAAGTAGGCAAGCGGAATAGTTCAATAAAGAGATGAAAAAGATGTTGGAAGTACATAAATTGGATGAGCTATGATGGAAGGCATATAAGAATTCCAAAAAGTAAAAAAGAAAACAAATATATAGCATTATAAGAGAATTGAGTACTATGTTTTTAAACTGGAACATAAAGTATTTTTGAACAAATCATAATTCAAACTATTTTTGGGCAAACTCAAAGTAAATGAACACAAGGGGATGTACGTTAGGACTTGATATGATCATCTAGTCAAGGACATTAAATGTGATACTCGTTGGGAGGAAACCTAACATTATTTGACTTATATTTTCATTATTTTTGTTTTGTAGGTGAATAAATGTGGAGAGCAATGACACAATAAGATTGAGTATTTTAACGACAAATGTGGTATGCAAAGACTAAGGGACTTTTCTATCCCTTTACTTTTTCATATTTATATATGCACATTGGGGACGATGTACAATTTTTATTTAGGGGAAGGAACTTCATTCTTTACTTTAATATTTAGTAATTAATACAAACTTTTAGAAATTGTTTTATTTATAGGATTTTTTAAATCATGATAAATATACACTACTACAATACATACATATGGTCTTGGAAATTTAGTCTTGGTTATTTTGAAAACCAAGGTCATAGATATACCCTATCGATTTTTTCTCTTTTACAAAAACCATCCAATTTTTTTATTAATATTTTTTCTTTTTCCCTTTCTTTGTTTCCCTTTTTTCTCCTTTTTTTTTCTTTTTTCTCTCTCTTTCTCTCTTTTCCCTTTTTTTCCTTTTCTTCCTAGCCCTTTTACTAGCTGATATTTGTTAGGGTTTTCAATTCACACAATATAGATACATGGCTTTCTGAGATGGGATTAATTCATCCTATCTACTACTCTTATATTCCATCATCCTCGTCTCTACATCTCACCATCATTGCCATCAGGTTAGGTTATATTTTTCTATGTTTTGCACTCCATTCTTGTTGTATCAGCATACCATATCTCTTTTTTATGAAACCCTTATAAATTGATAGCTCTTCTCTATATGCAAAACACCATCCAGTTGCGACTAAGCCTTACTCAGTAATCGTCTATTGCTACTTAACTGGTGAAGCCTCTTGGTTTTTGACATGAAAGCTTATTCAGTTTACTCAACTTAAGTCCAAGGTACTTTATTCCTTTATTTTTATCTGAAAATTGAACTATCATTTCAGTTTAGCTTATACTTATTATTTTAGTAATCTACAAAATTTCTTCATTTCTCATTAAATTGGTCATGTCCAATTTACAAAAACTCAAAAGAACATCTATTCTCAAATAGGTTCTTTCTACTTTCACTAAAAATAATCTTAAATCACTAAAATCCCATCTTTTCCCAGTTGGGTATTTCCAAATTGCAAAAACCCCTAGGCTTTATGGAACAAAAAGAATAGTTGAAAATGTAAGTTCTGGAAATTGGGATGAATCAATTAGTGACAATGTTGGTAGAATATCCTATGCCACTAGAAAAGAAGCCCAAGTTGCATTATTGGAATATTTTTATTGTACTAGAAGCTTATAGTTTTCTGATGCATAAAATATGAGTAATAACTCTCTTCTTCTTTTTGACAAGATTTTTAAAAAGCTAATTGCTGAGATAAACTATTTAGATTTTGATGTTTTGATACAAATGAGGTATTTCTAAGTCTTTTCCACTCTTGTGTATTATTGTGTTGATTTATAATGCTGATGAAAAATATGTATCACATGCATCCCTTTTCAATTACTTTGGTTCTTGGCCTTAATTTCTAGAAAGTTTCAAGAATTTAGATAGACATACTTATTATGATCATGAATCCTTCCCTTATTCAAGAAGGCAGTACACGAAATTGGTTGGTAATTATTATACTCTACTTTGTCTTCAACTAGATATATCTTACTTGACTTAATGTGCATATTTACTATGATGTCTTCTTGTTTTGAACTATCATATCCCATCAATTTATTTTAGTCCTCATGATCATCCATCAAGAGCTCACTTGGATTTTGGAAATTTTTCTTGAGTTTCCCCTCACGAATAGTTCTTTGGCTATAAGTTTGCTATCAATTATTAAACTTCATAACTCTGAATTAATTTTCCTCTTGCTGGAACTTTCAAATATATGTATTAATTCTGAGAATGTACTATGTTGCTACTCAACATATGCTATTGCTAGTCGTAGTAGGTCTTATCCAATTTGGGAAATACCTTAGCATTATTATTATCCTAAGGAAATGGGATATAGTAGAGGTATGTCAAAATTGTATTGGTGTGTCATTTCAACTTTCTAATGTTTTTGGCATGTCTCTCAAAAAGTACTACCCTGATTACAACCATGTCTATTCATCTTCAATAAGTGTTTCTCTTTTTCTGATCAAAAGGTCATTCTTGATATTTCATTTTATTGCTAAATATATTTCCTTATTTTTTATTGATTTTTATTTTCCCCATATATTACAGATTGGCCATGGTTTACACTCACATCTAAATTCAAGCTGGATTGATTGGTACTGGTGCATGGTGCCTAGTATCGGTACTGGTGTTAGTGCCTAGTGCTTGGCCTAGTACTGGTACTGGTTATGGTGCTGATGCCTTGCCTAGTGTTGGTGCTTGGTGCTAGTGCCTAATGCCTGGTGTTGGTGCTTGGTGCTAGTGCCTAATGCCTGGTGTTGGTGCTTGGTGCTAGTGCCTAATGCCTGGTGTTGGTGCTTGGTGCTAGTGCCTAATGCCTGGTGTTGGTGCTAGTATTTGTATTGGTGCTGGTATTGGTGCATGGTGTCTAGTGTTGGTGCCTGGTGCTAATGCTAGTGCTTAAAATGTTATTATTTTTTATTTTTCTAACACTATTTTTTGTCAAGGTGTGCAAGTATTAAAACCATTGCAGTTTGGTAGCCTGATGTAGACCCTTGACTTTCATTATGAAGCTCTTGCAAATAGTGTTACCCAGCATGCTGAACAAAGAAGAGTAGAAATTGAACATGAAAAATTGAAGAAGGCATTAGCTTCATGATTTATTTCATTGGATGGCATGGGTGATGGGATGGCTAAAATTTTCTTTGTCGTCCCAGTTTGTTTATTCTGTTCCTATTGTATTGGTTTAAAACATAGGAGAATTGTTACACATCCATCTATCTGCATCATTTGGAAGTTTCTAATGGGTGTGTTATGGTTTATTGAGCTCCAAAGAATCTACCACTCTGTACTTAGGTTCCAATGGATTTGGAAAATGAGAGATCATATAGGTTTCCTCCTAAATAATGACTATGCCCAACCCAGAATTGGGGATTGGCAAATCAGAGTAACCTCTTATCTTGTTGTTCTTGCCAGTACTACTTGTTTTAAAGATATGCATCTTTAGGTTCTGATATTATTAACTGAAATTGTATTATTATTTTATTTTCAACCAGTAGCAAGACAAGCACCAGTGCACCAGCTACTACTAACAACACCTATGGTATTTAACTTTTCTCTACACCTGCTGAAGTTATTATGGACTTGATTATGTTGATTTGTAGAAGTACACTTATAAATGATTGTAATAGTATGAAGTCAGTTTGTAATAGTAATGCTATTCTTCATAGTCATTGTAAATATTCGAATTAGCTATTAAGATTTTATTATGTTTTAGTTTATAAACTTTCAAATGTAATTGCACTTTTAATTTTAATATAATATGATTTTTAATATTGTAATTAATAAATTTATTATAATTTATATGGAGTTTTAATATTGTAATTAATAATTGCATTTTTATTTAAATTTAGACATATCCTATGACCTTGGTTTTTAAAAGATCGAGGCCATAGACATACCATATGACCTCGGTTTTTAAATAACCAAGACCGTAGGCATACCCTATGGCCTCAGTTATTGAAAGACTAAGGCCATAAACATACCCTATGGCATCGGTTAAAAAACTAAGGCCTTAGGTAATAATCTATGGTTTCTCTCATTTAGGCCTCAGTTCTTATAATCGTGGCCATAGAACTACGGTCAAAGTTAAAAACCGATGACATATGTATGTATTGTAGTAGTGATATGGAAACTAAATGCATGCATGCTTGATGTGAAGCATATTAACTCAATGATAAAAATTGATTATCATGACTAGGATAAGGAATGTAATATATGCTCGTGAAGATACTTACATTAATCATATAATATGATTGTTAGTTTTGATTGAATTAATTCAAATTTTTATGTAACAATATATGTATAAATATGTGAATTGATGCAACAATGTATGTATAAAATGACACTGATAAGTCTTTATTGGAAAAATCTCAACCTTTAGCCTAAAACTACAAATGAAATCTTAGAAACCTTTAAATAGTGAAAGCCCTAGTTGAAAACCAAAAAAGTAGAAAGGTTAAGATATTTAAGAGACAATGGTTTGGAGTTTTTAAATTAACTCTTTTACACTTATCATAAGGACAAAGGGATTGGGAGACATATAATAGTGGCTAAAACCCCAATAAATAAATTATAGAAAAAATGAATATAACCTTTTGTAAAGAGTAATGAAATATATGTTTTATAATGATTTATCAAAAAAAAAAAAAATTATTCATTACAATGGACATATCACTGTTTTATTGATAAATACAATCAAACCTATATAACTGTATCCAATAATATACTGTTATATTATTTGTGATTATCATAAACTTGTGATATATAATAGTATTATTATCAAAATAACCTTAATTATAATTGCATAATCAAACATTAAAATGAAATTACACTAAATACAATTTACAATTGTCACAAAAGTATGGACATGCAAGTTTACAAGTTTAGAACTCTTGTAAAATTGCGATCAAACATGTATTTATAACATAGAAGAAAGGGTGTTTAAGTTCATTATCTTTAATAAAAGTAAACTATAGACATATACGTATTAAGTGTGGGATAACACAAGTTTGCTACCTTTACAAAAAATGTTCGTAAAAATCTACTTTGTAAAGTAATAGACTTATGTTATTTCACTTGTCTACTTCGAAACTAAGACTGCACATGTCCATTACTTAACAAAATGGGGTTTCTACTACCTTTTTTGTAAAAGTAGTAAATTTATGTTACACAACTTAATAAGTAAGAGACTAAATTTACTTTCATTAAATGTAATATACTTATAATACCTTTTTTTCCTACAATATAAATACGTACATACATTTTCATTTCCCACCGTCAAGATTGAGTTAGATATAGAAGTCAAAATGGATCATACCATACTACCATGAACTTATAAGAATAATTTACCATTTGAACAAATTAAGCGTGTCCTTAGTGAACATAAAGGGTGCTTAGGCATCACACTGTCGCACATCAAAAAAGGGGCATGTAATAGCATTAACCATATATACATGGGAGATAAAGACTGTTTTGTCTTCTCACATTCAGGCCCATATGCTAATGTTTCCTGTTTTATGATTCTAAGTGTGCATGGGACACATACACCCGTATGTCATATATCCCCTACAAAATCAACATAAATACACAACAAAATCCTTCACTTCATGCCTTCACATTCTCATCTTTGACTTTATCACTATCTTATATATAAAATTCATCCTGTATGAAATATATATATATATATATATATATATTAAATAATATGATAAAAGGTTATTAATACTTACAATTAAACCCACGTTCTATTTAATAAAAAACCATCATGTCTATTATAATTGTAATATTTTTATGATATATATTATTAGTGCTCTAAAGTTTAATCTCATGAAAATGAAGCGCTAACTATACAACAAGAAAATAAAAAATAATTATAATTATTTTTATATACTATTATTATTATTTTTTATACAGTCTGTTAATTCATGTTATGAAAAACATTTTTCTTGCTATTTTTATTGTAGCTTTCTTCATCTTCATATCTTAAATATTCATTTATTAACAAAAATTATACAGTATTTTATCAACAACATGACTAATTATATGAGCATTTATGAATTTTATTTAAAAATGAGATCTATTATAGTTTCTTTTGAATTCATGAATTATTTCATATAATGTAATTATGATGAGTTTATTAATTTGTTAGTGGGTATATCAAATTAGTTTATAATTTTATTCTTCTTAGGTATTTTTGTAAATATATTATATTATCACTTATCACAATTACATAAATTTTAAGTCTAAAATATGCATTTTCTTTAATTTTAAGTAGTGGTTTCATGAGTTGTTTTGTATTATACTTATGGTTTTGAAGCTTTTTACTTTTTAATTTTGTATAAACTTATAAAAAAAATTGTTATTTATATGTTTAACATTGTTAGAATGCATTAAATTCGATTCAAAACTTTTATTATTTTAAATAGATTAAAAATTATAAGAAAATTACAATATTTTAAATCAATATTGGGTTATATAAACTAAAATAAATGCTAATTAATACCTAAAAATAAAAAATTTGGACCAATTCGAGTTAGCGTGGAACAATTCAATTTTTTTTTTGTTTAGATTAGAGTTGATAATTCATGATCCAAATTAAATTTAATTTCGATTAGAATTAAGGTTTAATCAATTTAAAATCAACTAAGCTAGCATAAATAAGTCTTTGCATGAATTGACTCACCTAATTGAATTCTTATGAAATTGACATATGATTAACAAATAAAATAATGATATGAAATTAATTTATAATTTTGATTAAGTTGTGGTGTTGTGTTATATTTGATTAATTCTATGTTGTGTTGATATTTATATCACAAAAATAAAATTTCATAAGTTCTTTACATTAAATTAAAATGGATCATTTAGTCTTTTAGAAAAAAAAAATGTATGGTTTGATAATTTATTTTTATAAAAAGATCAAATAATAATAAATATTATTAATAAAATAATATTATTTTTTAATACTTTATTTTATCTGTAAATAAGAAAATAATAAAAATTGTTATAGTATTTTAATATCAAAATTATCAAAAAGATTGATTAAATAATAAAAAAAATTCATTCTTTAATTAATACCTTTTATAAAATATAAAAAATTAAATAATATACATTTTATAATCTATAAGATTAATTTACATAAATTTAGTAATATAAAGAAATTTTACCAACTCGTCCTATATCAAAATGTTTGTATTATGTTATCATCACTAATCCCTAGTAAAATGATTATTATCTAGAGTGTTTTCATATGCACCCTGTTAATTTCACCATCACGACATCTATAGTTGGTTATTTCTTTCCCTCTCTCGATGCAAATTGTTCTCACAAAAGTATAAAGTTGATTTGATTCAGTGGTGTGGATTGTTAGGGTTATTCTAGTGATCCAAGTATCTTTGATCAACTTTTCCAAAATAGAATTGACCCAATCATATTGATTCTCACCCAAATTGATATATTGCACTCTGTTTCCTATGAATTTATATTTCATTACTTTAATGATGAAATAATATATTGTTACAAATTATTTACATGAAACTGAAATTCCAAAGATTCCATATGAAATTATGATGAATTATGGGTTTCTTCTATATATATATATATATATATATATAAATATATATATACTCATTGTTTATTTACAATATAGTTTTTTTCTCATTAAAGAATTTTTTTACAAGTGATGTGAACTTTGATTGTCTTTATTCAACCTTAAGACTAAGCTCACATGGAGAATCTGTTAGACTAAGACCTTAGATTTTGTAAATGAATACAATTAAGCAATATGATAAACAACAATTTATTATTATTATTCAACAAAAACTATAATCACATCCCCCTGTGAATTGAATTTGGTCATTTTTGAAAATTTTAATACATTTTTGTTTATTAATAATAATCAGTTGGAGGTATCATCCAACTGGTAACTAATAGACAGAAAAAAGGAAGGTTATACTCAAACAATGTGTGGGACCCCAATTTATAAAAATGGTTGCCAGAGAGCTTAGAAAAGGACCAGATAAGCCCAACTACAAAAACCCATCATACCACCCCTTCTCTTTTCACTACCAATTTCATTCACACATTTATTCACCCAGCCATTTTCACAAACACTTTCTAAACAGAAAAGTTTTCTTTTTGTTTAACTATGGCAAGACCACAACAGCGATATCGAGGTGTCCGACAACGGCATTGGGGCTCTTGGGTTTCTGAAATTCGTCACCCATTACTGTAAGTAAATTTAATTTTTTTTAAAAACCCACAAAAGTTTCAACCACGTTTCTGCATTCTGATTCCTAAAACAAAGAAACGTGTCTTGTTTTTTGTTTTTCATTTCTACAGGAAAACTAGAATCTGGCTGGGAACTTTTGAAACAGCAGAAGATGCAGCTAGAGCATACGATGAAGCAGCTAGGCTTATGTCTGGACAAAGAGCAAGAACTAACTTTCCTTATAATCCAAATACACCTCAATCTTCAGCTTCAAAGCTTCTTTCAGCAACTTTAACAGCTAAATTGCATAGATGTTACATGACTTCACTTCAAATGAACAAGCCTCAAAACTATTCAATTTCTTGCGCAAACACATCAAATGAGATTATTGAGAAAAATCCTGGAATGGGTTTGAAATTGCCTGAGAAGAGAACAGTAACTGAAGAAGAAGAAGAAGAAGAAGCAGAGCCAAATTGGGTTGTCAAGAAAGTTAAAGTTGAAAATACCCACCAGTTTGAATCTCTTGAAGATGATCATATAGAACAAATGATTCAGGAGTTAATTCATTATGGGTCTTTTGAATTATGCTCAAGTTCTCGGTAACTCAGAGGCTAAGCTAAGATTATCATCAACTTCCATCTCTTTAGACAATTTATATATGAATTCTTCAACCAATGGTTCTGTGCTACTGATTGAGCTAATTTAACCAAGCTTCAGCAACCATGTCAGACCATCTTATAAGTGTTTGGCCATCTTTAGAATCTACTACCCTTTTTAGTTAAAACTTGATTATGCTATTACATTTCAGTGTATCAGTAATCAGTTTATTTAAATTTAATTAAGAAGGCACTTTTGTAACTTATTGTCTCATGAAAAGAGTCTCCATCTCATTCCTCTGCTCCAGGTTAATTATCTAAAAGGGAAAATGTTTATTAGAAGTCATTGAGCGAGATTTTATCAGGAATTCATTGAGGGCTTTTAAAACCCTTTTTTTTTCCCTTAAAAGAACATTTATAACAAGAATTCATCATCTCTGAAATAGTTCAAATCTAAAATAGAATCTCAAAATGTCAATACAACCCTGGAAGGTCCAACAAGTTATATAAATAGTACCCTCCTTATCCCATCCCCTAAAAAAAAAAAAAAATACCCTATTAGAACCAAGTTATTCATTGCTTTAAATTACCATAGCATATATTTTGGGAAACCTATTATGAACTTCTGTTTTAAGCATGGAGTTAAATTACTACACAAAAATATAAATAATAAAACAACTATTTTTATTATTATTTTAAAAATAATATAAATATTTTATCAATAATAATAATACACAATATCAATTATGACGTTAATAAATTTTTTCAACCTATTATCTTAATTTTTAATTAATTAGTTTGGTGTCATCTTTTCAAATTGAATTATAGACAAATAAACCTAGTAGTATTCTTTAAAAAAAAGAAGCATCAAATTTTTTTTATTTTATTATATAAAAAAATTGAAACTTAAATTTATAATAATAAAAAAATAAAAAAAATTATATTCTCTAAATCAAAATTCAATCTCATCAGTAAATCTTTTGTTAATTTCCCTCTTGTTTTGTTGTTTTATCAGAATTTTGATGTCCTATTTTTCAGTTAGTCAATGAAAGTTGATTAATAGGCCCACTCTGTGTTCAAGATAGATTGTAAATCTGGCTGTCTCGCACCAGTTTTGTTCCTTATTTTCGTGAAAAATTATCGGTTGTTACTGGTTTGCCAAATTTTCAACTCATTCAAATATAAAACAGAAATTATTCATTAAATAAGTGGAACCCGCGTTTACAAACATTTATTTTTTTATAAATATAAATTAAATGTATCACATTTTATTTAAATTTAATCATATCAAATTTAAAGTTATTTATATTTATTATATATAATTATGATTATTATAAATAGTTATTTTTATTTTTTTATTTATTTGATTTATTTTTATTTAAAATAAATAGAATATATATCATATAATATCTTATTATTATCAAAATAGCATATTATGAACTAAAATAATATCTCATGTTAATTAAATCATCCGTAGATGTTAGAAATATATGACTAAAGTTTGAATTTTTGGTAGCGGCTTCTTTACTATGAGCAAGCACAGTTATTTCCACAAAATTTTGGTTTTGCGTGAAAAAAAATTTTAAAACTTTAAGAAGAAACAAAGAATAGCTATGAACAAAAGTGATAAAATAAATTCAAGTTGTAATTTAATTGTATGTCTTTTAAACGAAAACGTATTTAAATAAATTTATAAAATAGGGTAATAGTAATCTTTTATTTACTTTAAGATTACTAAATGATCCAATTTTATATTTTATGAAAATTATTTTTTAGTTATCGACCTAATTAGTTAGAGAAAGTTAAAAAGAAAATCAAAAAAATTATGACAAATTAAAATTTTGACTGGAAATCACAACGGTGTATAAATAAAATAAAATAGAAATAAATAAAATTAATATATCATACTTTTAGGTGAAAATAATCTAAGAGACACCAATGACTTTAAAAAAAATCACTAGTTCATTGGATCACTTAAGTATCCATTATGAAAAATAATATTCAATAACAAGTTTAAGACTTAAGCTACCTACCAAAGCCCCGTAACAATCTACTTATAAGTCATGCTTTTATCATAGTCTCTACAAGAAAGATATTTCGATCTGGATCAACGTTTTGATAAACTCGAGTCACACGAGTTAATCAAACCCATACAGTTGGCACCTAAAAAATTAACACAATAACATAAGTGTAAATATGTGTACTAGAGTAGATTTAATAATGAATAACTTTAACTAGATGATTTAGTAAATATATTAGATAAATCAAAATCAACTAGTAACCTTAAAATAATTAGTTTAAAGTATCACAAATATTGTAGATTTGTTAATTCATCAAACACAATCACAAATGTTTGATAAATTAACTCAATAAAAAAAGCCGACTTGAATAATTTTAGCAAAGTAAGAGAGAGAATAATGCTAAATAATTCTCTTGTGTGTTTAATTAAAGTTATGTGTTTAGATTTGTATATAAAAAATATTTTGAAGTATTAGGTCAAAGTAAAATTACTATGTTATCCATAAAATTTGTTAAAATAGCTTTAAAGAAAAATAAAAATATAGTAAAAAGTTAAATTCAATTAGAGATATAAATAGGTTTTAAAATCAAAGTCATGGCCACTCGATCGATTGAGTACTTAGTTTGATTGATCAAGTCAATTCTCGATCGATCAAGTCAATGAAAAAAATTAATTCGAGACTTTTTAAATTGAGTCGATTGATCAAGTAGCCTAATCTTAAAATATTCTCACGTTTCTAATATACAATCTAACGTGCATAAGAGGAGAGATATACCTAAATTTTTATCTTTAGAGTTATATAGTTTCTTCGTCTTGGAAATATTCTCGAAAAATACACTTGAAACTAAAATTATATTTGTATGATTTGTTCACGAATATCGCCAACATTTACATAAATCTTATAATCTCTACCTTTGGTATATTTGTGTGACAAAAACTTTCTCTCACTACATAATGCTCATAGGAAAAATAAATTTTTATATAGTGGTACGATCCTATGATCTAGTGAAACCATTTTCGGTTGAATCTCAAAAGCTCACATTTACACTAAAAGTCAAAAACATAAATACCCAAACCATTCTCCCCCTTTTTGTAATAAGAATAAACCAAAAAAAAATTTGCATTTTCAATTAAAATGGATGTAAAATCTCATATCAAGCCCAAGAAAATAAGCAACATACATATAATGTATTGATCAATATGATCCAAATACAACCCAAGCAAATATCAATTGCACTTTAAAATATGAAAACAACAAAATATATTGACTTCCAAATTAACACAATAAAAATAGGACAACATACCAAAATAAAAGAAAATTAATGTCTTGAAGAAAGAAACATATAATGTTAATGAATGTCTTTAATCATAGAAAACATTTATTTTTGACGTTCATTTATAGTATTCATTTGTTGTTCCAACATTCCCATTCTCGTCCACATCACATTTTCAAATAAATCCTAATGAGATAGTTCAAAAGCATGTATATTTTCCATTTTCTCATTTCTAGAAAAATCATCTGTAGTTCCGCCTCCACTCGTTTCAACATCGACATATCTCTATCTCTTTGATTTTTGAGCAGATGATCTTGATATGGTTGACTTTCCAATGTCACCCATCAATCGATTGGTATCAAAACGCCACGTTTATTGTACATCTATAACTAGAATCATTTGGGTGATTAGGTAGTCATAGGAAAGCCCAATTCTCAAATTAACAATCTGAGATTGGTTTATAATCTCATCACAACCTACATTGAATGCAATACCTTTTCTATTACAATATAATATATTTACATGTAGGTGTCCAATCTCAAAGGACACCTTGAAGGGTAATAGGTCTGTACATACCATTTTGTTTAACACCCGATAAAAGGAATTTAACTAACCCAGGATAAACAACTGTTTAGCACTGAGACCAACATTAGGTGAACCATAAATTTTAGTTAATAACTCCTCATTAGCAATGTTATACCATTCTAACTTGGATCCAGGATCCCTAATGTTTGAAATGGACAAAAGAGTGTTGATTCTCTGAGGTTAGATGTCAATAGTTTTGTTTTGAATGAAACTTTTATAGCTCATAGGTCCTGAGTGATGGATTTTGGTGTCAATATTTGTATACAGTTCATGAATAAGGGATGAGCAACATAATTTGGCTGGTGTGAATAAAGATTACCAACCTAGAGTCCTAATGACTCGGGTAATTCTAACTTAATGAAATTTTATCTAGGTTATCCCACGTTCAAATAAAATAGGATGTTTAGAGAAAGAAGTGTGATACCTTGATTCTAATTCATTGTCTTACTATTGAGAGGAATGTAGGGCTAGATCACGATGTATTACAACCATTGTAGAAACCATGCGCAAAACTCAAAATGATGAAGATACCCCTAAAGTGTAAATTACCCAAACTGTTGAAAGTTTCCCAAAACAATTACAAAATCAACATTATTAGAGCAATGTTGGGAAGAAATTATAGGAAAAACTTCAGAAAGGTGTTTGTTTGGTGAGAAAATAAGAAAAGTGGGGAATTTGGGTTTTATTGATTTCTACTCAAATCTTATTTTTTTTTAAGGATTGATGCTAGAAAAGAGATTAGTAATCAATTCTAAGTGATTTAGGGACAAAAATCAATGAATTTGATGTAATTTTGAGTGAAAATGTAAGAAAGTTGTATATAGGGGTTAAGGTTTGCGTGGAATGGAGGAAAAAGAAAGAATGTCTATAACTTGAACCCATTTGATCAATTAAGATTAGTGTCGATCAACCAACATTCATACCTTGATTGTTCTAGTTCATACTCGATCGATCAATATTCTTAATTTCTAAAAAATGTAAAGCACCACCAAGTTTTATATTTACCCAAATTTTTCAAAGAAACATTCAAATAAAGATAAGCAAACAAAACTTAAAAAAATATATTTTTATTTCAATTTTTTTAAAATAAAAGTAGAAGCTTTATTCAAACATAAAATGACATAAATAATCAATTTTGGAATAAATATCATCTTTAAATAAAATTGGACTATTCACAATATGTGTACATATTCTTATAAAGCACACATATATTTCTAAACACATATGATGACATATTGACAATTACTCAAGGTGAAATAATTATTGAACTACAACAATATCTCAATTTTTCCATTTATGATTAGTTATGAAATTTTTTAAAGTAAAGAGCATCATCAATCATGCTAAAATTTCACTTGAATTCATACTTCCACATAATAAAATTTTCTTACTAAAAGAGAAATTTATTAATTAATAATTATTATTTTTATGAGGGATTGGTTATTTATTTTTATTTTTTCATAACCATTTGTGACACTTTCCTTTTGTGTATTAAATTAGTTTTTCGCATGTAGCTATTTTCTTTATCATATTACTTTTATTTTGCAAAGAAAATATGCACGAGCTAATATCCCTAGTATGATGAATTTTACACTAGTTGTGAGATAGCTCTCTCTGCTCACTACTACAAGAGGTGGCATTTAAGTTGAGATTTAAAGTCGGTTTTTGAGGAAAATTGACTTATAATGAATTTTAAGTCGATTTACTAAAAACAGACTTCAAAAATGTAGATTGTAGCATCGGTTCACGTGTTGAACCAATGCTACATGTAGAACGTATTGTCGGTTCTACATGTCAACCGATACTACACGTAACATGAGGCCTACATGTTAACCTATGCTACACACATGGATATTTTCCTTTTCTATTCTTTCTTCCCTATTAGACAAAACATTCTAGCATTGTAAACTCAAAAACCAAAAATCGACTAACACTACCTCCTCCACTCTTTCTCATTTTCAAACCACCTCAGACCACCAATTCCAGCACCGTTTAGTGGGTTTTCTTCCTCTCTAATTTATCTTCTAGATCCCTTATTTGTTTGAGTGAAATACTCAAATTGTTTATACCTATTTTCTCACTTACAAAACACCTTTTTTTCTTCATTTCCTTCATTTTGTCACTTCATTTACTCTTGTAAGTATTTCTATTAATGCTACGCACTTATTATTCATATTTCTTTATATTTTTGTATATTATGTGTATAAAGTTTTGTATTATGTAGGTTTTGTATAAATTTTTGTAATAAAATAAATTTATATATTTATGACTGTGATTTAAGGTTGGTTTTTAATTTATTTATTTTTATTTATATGAAATGGGAAACACATGATTCAACAATATGATGTTCATTAAAAATTTAGGTTTTAAACAATGTAGTCATTTAAAAAAATATTAATCATCATAAAATTGTTATATAAATATTTTTTATATATATCTTAAATTTGAAATCAACTCAAATGATGTGGCATATTATTATTAGTAATTACAATCAATCTCATATAATTATATTTATATGTATATATTTGTTATGTTTGGTTATTATGTATTTATTTTTATATGATGTTTTGATAGATATTCTAATAATTAGGAAATTCATATATAATAATATCTGAAATATATTGGTTAGATACATATTTAATATGCTTAATGTCATTAATAGAAAATGGAAAAATCTTGGATGTCAAAGTGTAGAATTGAGCAGCACTAAATTTTTGGAGTTGAAAATTATTTGGAATTTTCTTGTACAAATAGTAATAATAAAATTAGTATGATTCGATGTCTATGTGTTAAATGTAAAAATGAACAATTTCATGATGTTGACGAGGTTAAGTATCACCTTATCCGTAGTGGTATTCTTTTGAGTTATAAATGATGGTATTATTATGGAGAAAATATTGATAATATTCATAGGGAAGAGATAAATAAAAATGTGAGTAGATTATATACATCTGATCATAATGTATACGTAGAAATATTTTTTGTGGTGTTGAAGATGAACTACATAAGGATGATCCCAAAACCTTTAAAAAACTTCTAAAATATGTCGAAAACCATGGTATCCAGAATGCAAGAAATACACTAAAATGTCGAGATTGGTTCATTTGTACAATGTGAAGGCGAAAAATGGTTTTTCTAACAAGGGATTCATAGAATTACTAAATGTGCTAATAGATATGTTTCCTGAGGATATTGAATTGTCATCTTCAATGTATGAAGTGAAGAAATCTCATACTCCATTTGGCATGGAATATCATAAGATTCATGCTTGTCCAAATGATTTCATTCTTTATAGAAAAGAATATGAGACATTAGATGATTGTTCGATGTGTAAAGAATCAAGATGGAAGCATGCTAAAAATAAGCCAACACCTAAGAAAGGCATGCCCGCAAAGGTTCTTTGGTACATTCCTCCAAATTCCTCTCTTTCAAAGGTTGTTTAAAAGTAAAGAGACATCAAAGACCTTGACTTGGCATTTAGATAATTGATCTGATGATGGGGTGCTACATCATCCGTGTGATTCTCCAAATTGGAAAGTAGTAAATAATTTATCCCTTTAATTTGCATCTGATCTGCGTAATCTTCGTCTTTCCATTGTTACTAATGGAATTAATCCACACAGTTCCCTTAGTAGTAGATATAACAATTGGCCAGTAATTATGGTAACATATAACCTTCCTGCTTGGTTGTGTATAAAAAGAAAATTCATGATATTAACATTATTGATCTTAGGATTGAAACAACCCAGAGTTGGAATGATGGTGTAAATGTTTATGATGCACATAAAGAAGAACACTTTAACTTGAGGGGGTCCTTTTGTGGACAATTAATTTTGCGGACAATTAATGATTTTCCTTCCTATGGGAACTTATTAGGACATGCAACAAAAGGTTATATGGGATGTCCTATATGTAGTGATGGCACTTCTGCAACTTATCTTGTTCACGGATGAAAGTTGTCTTACAGAAGACATAAAATATTTTTGCCTTATGGACACAAGTTTAGATACCAAAATAAATCGTTCGATGGTGAAAAAGATCATGATCCTGCACCCCGACCTTTGCGAGGTGTTGAGATATTAAGGCAATTGAATGGTATAACATTCAAATGATATGGAAAAGATGAAAAAAAGAATACTCACTAATGGAGGGAAATGAAAGCTGTCAACTAATAAAAGGGTTGAAATGAAAAAAAGTTACTGATTTAGTAGATCATGGTTGTTGGAATAAAAAATTAATATTTTGAGAATTACCTTATTGGAAAGACCTACACATTCATCACATCTTAGATGTCATGCACATTGAGAAAAATGTATGTGAGAGCTTGATTGGTACATTACTTAATATACCTGGAAAAATGAAGGATGAAATTAAAGTAAGACTGGATTTAAAGAAACTAGGCATACAACCTTAATTAGTACCAAGGATGGGAAATGATAAGAATCGAACATACTTGCCACCAGCATCATATACAATGTCAAAAAAAGAGAAGGATGTTTTTTTGTAAATGTTTGACGGGTGTGAAAGTTCCTGATGGTTACTCATCAAACTTAAGAAATTTTGTGTCTATCACCAATAAGAAACTTTATGGATTGAAATCACATGACTATCATATCTTAATGCAACAATTATTACCAATTGCTATTAGATCAATTCTTCCAAAACATGTTCAATTATCAATAATTTGTCAATGTTCATTCTTCAATACAATATGCAAGAAATCTATATTAATTGGAGAGTTAAACTCTTTACAAAAAGATGTTGTAGAGAATTTGTGTCTAATTGAAAAATATTTTCCTCCTTTTTCGATATAATGATTCACTTGTGTGTTTATTTAGTTCAAGAGGTTCAATTGTGTGGTCCTAATTACTTAAGTTGGATGTATCTTTTTGAGAGATACATGCAAGTTATTAAAGGATATGTAAATAATAGAAATTTTCCTGAAGGATACATGGTGGAACATTACATTGGTGACAAGACCATAAAGTTTTGTTCTGAATACTTTAGTGGTTACACTAAAAGTGAGAATCCTACACACAAGTTGTTCTTAGAATGTCACATGATCCAAGTAGGTAAGAAATTTTTATTGATCGCAATCGATGGGAAAAAGCACACCGAATCATTTTGGTAAATAATAATGGGCACAATCGTACATAGAGTAAGTGATGACAGGTTCAACCTTTTCATTTAAAATAAAATTATTTTTTATTTAACTATTAATGATATCTAATTGATATATCTTTAATAAGATTACAAAATGTCATTTAAAGTTATTGAAGATTGATCCTTGTTATTAAAAAAAGGAGGAGAAAAATGGTTGTATGATGAACATAAGCGAGATCTTATTAATTGGTTTTGCAACCATGTAAGTATCACATACAAGTATTCATTGGTACTTCTATGTAATGTTTTAAAACTTTGTTTTAAACACATTTCATGTTTTTATATTCATAGATTCAAGTTGAATTCAACAATTAATGGAATGAGGTTTACGACTCAAGAAAGGGATAGAGTTTGAGTAAATCATAATAGTGGTGTGAAGATGGTTGCACAAACTATGCAATTTTCCAGTTCAAAAGATAGTAATCTTGTACTTTTTGATATAACATATTATGGTATAATTCAAGAAATTTGGGAACTTGATTATGAGGTCTTCCATGAAACAATATTCTTGTGTGATTGGGTCAAAGATGTTATCAATTTTGGATATAAAATAGATGATTTTGGATTTACCCTTGTAAATTTATCGAATATAAGTCACATTGATGATCATTTCATGTTAGCACTTCATGCAAAACAAGGATTTTAAGTTAGTGATCAAATGGAAACAAGATGGTCTGTTGTGTTAACGCCTCCACAAAAAAAAGTTCTACCATTGTGATGCTTTAGAAGATGATGACATGCTTGATACATTATCCAATATTAGTCATTTCTCAAATAAATTACCTAATGTATGTGATGATCTAGTTGATGAAGATGATTCTTCGTTATGGACTCGAAGTGATTGTGAAGAAATATATATATATACACGATCAAGAACCTAATTAAACATAATGTATATTATATATTATGCTAATAACTTTTGCATGTTTATAAATATAGACTTAAAATTGTTAATTAATTTTTATTTCTTCATTGTTTGTAGATATTTCATTGATCCTAGGGTACTAAAGCTTATAGATCCAAATGATCCATTGGGGCATTTGAAAAGAAGGGGTTAGGCGAATATACATGATGCTCTACTTAACCCAAATGATAGAGTACCCATTCTATTTGATGCTATTGGAAATCCATTAGGGAAAAATGGCCAACAATTGAAATCCTTTATTAGTAGACTTGTGAAGTCAAGTTTACCAATCAATATAAATGATTGGACTAAGGTTGATGAAGCTAAAAAGTTCAATATATGAAAAACCAATTGTGTAAGTCTATTTTATTTTATAACTAATTACATATATTATATTTTTTTTTATATTATATCTCATCTTTTGTAGTGTGTTATAAGATTGCAAATAAGGCATGGAAGGAATACAAAACTTCCAGATTGGCTAGAAATTATGTGTTTCCATATTTGGAACCACTTGATGAAGTAGAACAATAATAAATCCCTAAAGAACATCCCTGGATTGAACCCTAAAGTTTGGAGAGACTTCGTGGATTATAGACATATAGATGAATTTCAAATTATTAGGGAAGAACATCAAAATATGAAAATGTAGAATATTCTTCCTAACTGTACTAGGAGGTCTATAAATCTTAAAGTTAGATAAAGAATGATATTATTAAGTTGTTAATTTATAAATATTTTTATATTTATTTTCCTCAAATTTAAGCTGATGTCATGGCTAATAAATTTATTTAATTTATGTAGGAAGCTGAATTGGGTAGACCAGTTACCCGATCTAAATTGTATATAGAAATAAAGACAACCCAAAATGAAGAAGTTAAGACCAATGACTAAATGAGGAGAATAAAAACTAAATAAGTTGGTTAGTAATTTAAATTGATACAATGTGCTTATGATTTTTGCTAATTGATGTAATAATGTATGATATCTTTGTTTTCTTTGTTATTTGTAAAGAGCTATTCAAGAACAAATAGCCAAGGGTGAAATAATTGAACAGCCAGAGAGAGATACTATATCATGCATTCAGATGTGAGCATCCTGGTCGTGTTAGGTGATAAGAGTCAAATTATTGCATTTTTGTTATGATTTAAATGTTGATATTTGTATGAAAATTGCGTTTATTTGATTATTTAATCCACAAATGTCATTTCACAGGTATTTCGTGTTTAAAGTGAAATTTCAGGTAAAATCATGATTTTGGAGAAGTTTGGGACAAAGTTCAATGATCGGGATTGAGTGAAAATAAAAAGAAAACAAAGTTTCAAAATTTGGAAATCCCACCGCCGGTTAGATTATTCTCGCCGCCGGAGAAAATCCTACAGAAAGCACGGAAAAATCTTCCCGAGAGCACAAATTTTGGCAAATTCATCTCACCGCCAGCCAAAATCAGAAAACCAAAAATTTTATTTTCCAGAAATCTCGCCGCGACGAGAATAATGTCGCCGCCGGCGCGTTTCGTCCGAAAACACATTTTTTTGGTTGTTTTGTTCCAAAATTACCCCAAAAACCCTAGATCTATATATACAATATGATGGAGAAAGGCGCCACGGTAGAGAGAGCAGATCTAAGTCATTTTTGGAGGAGAAAAGTCAATTTTGGAGAGAAAGGTTGGAGAAGCTTGAAGGATCATCACCTTTGTTGCTACCAAGTCTTCATCTTCAAGAGTTTTTCATCTCTTCTCCTTAGCTTTTATATTCTGCAGTTATTCAGATTTGTTCTTCATGGATTCAATTGAGATAGTGGTTGTTCTTATTTCTATTATGAACTAATTCGTTTTTGCTAAGGCTATGATGTAGTTGAATCAAGAAAATATGATTTCTTTGGTTATTGTTATATGAGTTCATTGTTTTCAAGTTTAGTATTTATTTCCATGCTTAATGCTTTTAAATTTTTGGCCAAGATTTAAATGATTTGTTGCATTATATTGAGACCGAGAGGAGATGGGTAATGAATGCTTCTTGTGATAAATACCGTATGTTGAATGCGAGTGTGAGAACTAATGCATGATGTATGTGGTTATTCTAGAAATTCCATAAATCGTAATGTGCTTTTTTGTGATTAAATTTTCATAGAAATATAGTTGGTTTTCATAGATAAATAATTCTAATATAACTCGAGAGAGAGTATTAGGTAAATTTGGGTTTTTCAACCATCAATTGTAGCTTTGATTCTCATATAACATGACTTAAAATCGGATTGAATTGATTTAGTGAAATCAAATGCCTTAGTGTTTTTAATAATTTTTGAACAACATTTAATTGTGTTATTTGCTTTAGTTTTAAGTTAATTCACTTCTTAAACAATTTCGACAATTCGGTTTTCAAATAAAATTAGGATTAGTCAATTTCGGTACTTAGTAACGACATTCCTTGTGGGTTCGATATCCGTACTTTTGTACACTTTATTACTTGAACGATTCGTACACTTGAAAAAATACGCATCAAGTTTTTGGTGCCGTTTCCGGGGAATGGTTTGATTTTATTAATATCGATACTACCTAATCTTAGTTTTAATTTGAAGTTAATTTTCTTTATCATTGTTTCATTTTTAATTTTGTTTATTTTGCTCTTTTATTTTATTTATCATAAAAAAAGAAGTAACTTTGTGTTGTTTTTGTGCTAGTTGATTTTCTAGTTGTATGATTTTTGTATGAGACGTACAAGAAGGCTCAACTTTCTTCCATTTACCGGAGATTGATAGAACATATAGGCGTCTAAATCGAGAGAGAAGGCGTTCAACCTCAGCTTCTAATAGACAATCAGCAATGGATCCACCATTTGTTAAGGGAGGTGGAAATCGTAGAGCTTTGAGGGATTATGATGTGCCTAATGTTGCTGGAACTACTTCGGGTATAAGGAGGCCAACTATTCAAGCCAATAACTTTGAGATAAAACCATCATTTATCCAAATGGTTCAATCAAATCAGTTTGGGGGAATGTCAAAGGATGATCCAAATGCACATATTGCTTACTTTTTGGAGGTGTGTGATCTTTACAAGATAAATGGTGTGTCTGAAGATGCTATAAGATTGAGGGTTTTTCCTTTTTCACTTCAGGATAAATCCAAGGAGTGGCTAAACTCATTACCACCGGGATCAATTACAACATGGAATGAATTGGTTCAGAAATTCTTGTCCAAGTTCTTTCCTCCTGCTAAGACGAAAAAATTGAGGAATGAAATCACATCTTTTACATAGTATGACCAAGAATCATTGTATGAAGTTGGGGAAAGATTCAAAGAATTGTTAAGGAAGTGCCCACATCATGGTATACCAATTTGGTTGCAAGTCTCTACATTTTATAATGGGTTGGTTTCAAACTATCGTGCAATGATTGATGCTGCAGCTGGAGGGTCTTTAATGGGAAAAACACCAGAGGATGCCCATGAGTTGTTAGAGATTATGGCAGAAAACAACAATCAATGGCATTCAGAGCGAGTAATTGCAAAAAGACCAGCAGTAGTGCATGAAATTGATTCAGTGAATGCTTTGTCGGCTCAAGTTGTTGTTCTTTCAAGAAAGATGGATTCTTTGTCATCCAAGTTAGAATCCAAACCAACTGCACAATATGATTTATGTGGTGGAAATCATGCTAGTATTGAGTGTCAAATTGGAAATCCATTTGCTTCACCAAATGCTGAGCAAGCAAATTATGTTTCAAATTTCCAAAAACCTCAACATAACCCATATTCGAACACCTACAATCCAGGTTGGAGGAATCATCCAAATTTGTCATAGGGAAATAACCAAGGGGGATTCAAACCGTCATCATCTTCCTACCAACCCCAAGAGAACAAACAAACAAATTTGGAAGAAATTTTGGAAAAGTTCATTGATGAGACAAGAGTAAATTTCAGAAATCAAGAGGCAATCAACAGGGACATCCAAGACCAATTGGGGCAGCTTTCAAAGCAAATTGTAGAAAGGTCTCGAGGATCGCTGCCTAGTGACACAATAAATCCCACAGAGCATGCAAAGGCTATCACATTGAGAAGTGGTAAAGAACTTGAATGGTAGAGGAAATCGGAGAAAAAGATGGAAGAATCTAAAGAAAATCCATCAAGATCCCAAGATATTCAACCTTCCCCATATGCAAAATATGAGCCTCCTATCCCATATCCTCAAAGATTGAATAAGAAAAAGCTTGATAATTAATTTGATAAATTTTTGGATGTTTTTAAGAAATTGCATATTAACATTCCTTTTGCAGAGATGTTGGAACAAATGCCCAAGTATGCAAAATTCATGAAGGAAATTCTATCAAAGAAGAGGAAGCTGGGAGATTATGAAACTGTCATGCTAAATGAGGAGTGCAGCGCAGTTCTTCAAAGAAAACTGCCACAGAAATTGAAAGACCCAGGGAGTTTTACTATACCTTGTACTATAGGAAGTTGCAATTTTGATAAAGTCCTATGTGATTTAGGAGCAAGCATTAATTCGATGCCACTTTCTGTTTTTAGGAAACTAGGCCTGGGAGAAGTGAAGCCCACTTCAATCTCTTTACAATTAGCGGATCGATCGGTGAAATATCCTCTAGGGGTAATTGAGGATGTTTTAATTAAAGTCAAAGAATTTATTTTCCCTATAGCTTTCGTGGTGCTTGATATAGAGGAAGATAGATAGATACCGTTGATATTGGGGAGATCGTTCCTTGCAACTGGAAGAACATTGATTGATGTTCAGCAAGGAAATCTCATTCTACGGGTGCAAGATGAACAAGTGACTTTTGATGTTTTTGAAGAAATAAAATTTCCATGTGACGTACATTCTTGTTTTCAAATTAACACTCTTGACGGGTTAATCTTAGAAATTTTTGGGGAGAGAACTCCATTGCTACCACTAGAAGTTTGCATTGTGAAATCTGCAACAATTGAGGAGGAAGATGAGGGGATGAGACATTGTTCTGAATTACTGGCAACACTTGATGAATATTTGTGTAGTGATGAAACATTTAAGGAGTTAGGAACAAATGAAACTCCAACCTCAGTGGTAAAGAATGGAGCCAACAAGATTGAGCTAAAGCCAATGCCATCCCATTTAAGAAAAAAAAATTCTTACGTTCACCGCCGGCGAGGGCAGTTTCACTGCCGACGGAAAGGAGATCTCTCATTCCTTTCTTATATTGAGGACAATGTACGGTTTTGGTTGGGGGTGCGGTAAACGGTAAATATTTTCTTCCCTTCATTTTTAGTAGTTTTGTTTGTGTGTTTAGTTGTGTTTAATTTTGATTTTCCATTTATTTTTCTACATTTTGATTTAATTTCTTTTATTTCTTTATTGTCTTATTTTTATTATTTTTTAAATCTTTTCTTCCCTTCATTTTTAGTAGTTTTGTTTGTGTGTTTAGTTGTGTTTAATTTTGATTTTCCATTTATTTTTCTGCATTTTGATTTAATTTATTTTATTTCTTTATTGTCTTATTTTTTTTATTTTTTTTTCTCATTTGCATTTTACTTGTTTTAATTTGCACGTTGATGATAATAATGTGATTGTGATAACAAGTAGCTTTTAGAAGACATTAAATTTTGCTTCAGTTTAAAGATAATTTCAAATGTTGATTTTATCTAGTTGGCGACTGTTTTGACATGTGGTATGATTTGGTTGATTAGTCTAAATACTTAGAGAAGTCTTATGTGCGAATTTTTCATGGACATTTTTGTGATCTCAACAAACTCTAGAACTCATTTGAAAACCTCTTGAGGTGAAATAATTTGGAATTGCACTGTTTAGGATATGATGTAGGCCATTTTTGGATTGATTGTGCCATTTTAAGCCTACCTTGTTATCCTTATATCACTAGTAACCTCTTTGAGCCTATTTAAATATATTGTTAGCCTTACTTTTCTTTCTTTTTGCCCTATATAACCTACCTTTGATTGAGCCAAATATATATATATATATATATATATATATATATATATATATATATATAATTCCTGCCTTATTTGTTAAGAGCACTTAATTTTGAACACAAACTTTTCAAGAGCAATTGGAGAAATCTTCCACAAATATTGGAAGAAATTGGTTAGGGGTTATGTATTTTCAAGAGCAATTGGAGTAAGGATGAAAAAAAAACAAAAAAATAATAATAAAAGAAAAACAATTTCCACATATATTGGAAGAAAGTGGTTGGCTTTTCAAGAGCAATTGGAGAAATCTTCCACATATATGGGGAAGAAAGTGGTTGGCTTTTCAAGAGCAATTGGAGTAAAAAACAAAAGAAGAAGAAAGCCTTCACATTCTAGTAAATAAAAGAGTGTTAGTGATGGATGTACTGAGGTGAAAGATTAAGGAAGAACTTTGTTTATCTATGGAAAAATGGGTTATGATCGAAAGAAACAATTTGGGTTGAATGGTGTTACTCTTTTACTTAATTGGTTGTGTTTAATCTAATAAGTGTCCTTATTTGTATTTTGACACTTCTCGTTCTTTCTTAACCAAATACCTAAGCCTAACATTACAAGCCTCATAAAGTCCTATTAATCCGAAGTGGTGTATTTTCCTTCATTAGTGGAGAGAGGTTTGAAAAGTGAGCCTATGGAGTTTGAGATTTCACCTTTTTGTTTGTGGATGTTATGCATAATATTATCCAGGAATTATGGCTATTGTTTGTGGTTTGATGGATGTTTAAGAGTCAATAACAAAAGTGAAATTGGCATTTGAAGATTTCTTAAAGCTTAGGTGACATTTAATTTTCTATATGTTGGGTGTTATTTACAATTTTTGAATGTGCAAATTATTTGTTATGTGATTTTATTGTTTTAAGTTAGGATAGTTATAGGTAAGATGTTTGTGGGTATCATCACTGGAAGCCCTCACGAGACTACAACTCGTCCTACTAGGGTCGCCTAGGGGTTTAAAGGCTTATTGCATACGCTTAATGTAATGTTGTAAATAGAATAAATTTTCTTTGAATTTTTCTTTTAATGTCTCCTTTGAAATTATTCATAGATCGCTTTTCTTGCTAGAGACTAGCAAGAAGTTGGTTGGGGGTTGTTCATAAGAGTCAAATTATTGCATTTTTGTTATGATTTAAATGTTGATATTTGTGTGAAAATTGCGTTTATTTGATTATTTAATTCACAAATGTCATTTCAAGGGTATTTCGTGTTTAAAGTGCAATTTCAGGTAAAATCATGATTTTGGATAAGTTTGGGACAAAGTTCAATGATCGGGATTGAGTGAAAATAAAAAGAAAACAAAGTTTCAAAATTTGGAAATCCCACCGCCGGTTAGATTATTCTCGCCGCCGGCGAAAATCCTACAGAAAGCACCGAAAAATATTCCCGAGAGCACAAATTTTGGCAAATTCATCTCACCGCCGGCCAAATGCATCTAGCCACCGGCCACATTAATTTGGCCGCCGGCCAAAATCAGAAAACCAAAAATTTTATTTTCCAGAAATCTCGCCGTTGCAAGAATAATGTCGCCGCCGGCGCGTTTCGTCCGAAAACACATTTTTTTGGTTGTTTTGTTCCAAAATTACCCCAAAAACCCTAGATCTATATATACAATATGATGGAGAAAGGCGCCACGGCAGAGAGAGCAGATCTAAGTCATTTTTGGAGGAGAAAATTCAATTTTGGAGAGAAAGGTTGGAGAAGCTTGAAGGATCATCACCTTTGTTGCTACCAAGTCGTCATCTTCAAGAGTTTTTCATCTCTTCTCCTTAGCTTTTATATTCTGCAGTTATTCAGATTTGTTCTTCATGGATTCAATTGAGATAGTGGTTGTTCTTATTTCTATTATGAACTAATTCGTTTTTGCTAAGGCTATGATGTAGTTGAATCAAGAAAATATGATTTCTTTGGTTATTGTTATATGAGTTCATTGTTTTCAAGTTTAGTATTTATTTCCATGCTTAATGCTTTTAAATTTATGGCCAAGATTTAAATGATTTGTTGCATTATATTGAGACCGAGAGGAGATGGGTAATGAATGCTTCTTGTGATAAATACCGTATGTTGAATGCGAGTGTGAGAACTAATGCATGATATATGTGGTTATTATAGAAATTCCATAAATCGTAATGTGCTTGTTTGTGATTAAATCTTCATAGAAATATAGTTGGTTTTCATAGATAAATAATTCTAATATAACTCGAGAGAGAGTATTAGGTAAATTTGGGTTTTTCAACCATCAATTGTAGCTTTGATTCTCATATAACATGACTTGAAATCGGATTGAATTGATTTAGTGAAATCAAATGCCTTAGTGTTTTTAATAATTTGTGGACAACATTTAATTGTGTTATTTGCTTTAGTTTTAAGTTAATTCACTTCTTAAACAATTTCAACAATTCGGTTTTCAAATAAAATTAGGATTAGTCAATTTCGGTACTTAGTAACGACATTCCTTGTGAGTTCGATATCCGTACTTTTGTACACTTTATTACTTGAACGATTCGTACACTTGCAAAAATACGCATTCTTAGGGGAAGAAGCCAATATGATGGTTATATGGAGTTTTTTAACATTCCAAAACAAAAACCTCAGATGGTTATTAAGGAGGAGTATTGTAAAATTGAAGAAGAACTCAGCTCCTTTAAGGCCTCAATGTTAAGTGAGATTGCCACTTTAAAAGAATATCAATCACAACACATGTAAGGCATGGTAGCATACTATAATCATGGCATGCCCTACTTGCCAGTCATGCCACCATCCTTGTCAGGCATGCCACCCATGCAATCTCATGGTGCCCAACCTATATTTTGTATGGGATATAGTCATACTATTAGTCCCCCCTTTATGCTAGGAATGTAGATGCAATCAGGTAGTGGTTCAACTTCTCCAATGCAATCTATGCATACTTACCATCCATCACATCATGATGAATGTTTTGATGAGAATGTATTTCCAATAGCTACCTCACATGGGAGTTCTCATCTATTTGATGAATTATTTGTGATAAGATTTAATTTTTATGTAGATAGTCTATTATTTTTATTTTTTATTATATATTTTATTTATTATATATAACGCTTAAAGTTTTTATAGAATATGAAATGTTTGTTGAAACATTCTTCATCAATGGACTTTGTTGCTATTGGAATGGTACAACAATTGAGCGGTAATCAAATGATTCATAATCAATATTTTCCAAATTATTGGTGAATAGTAATTGATAAATTATTACTCCATGATTGTCCAGTTCCTATGCCTTTTGATGCTACCACAGTTTAAGAAGCGGTTGGAAAATATTTGGCTTGGTTGTTGAGTGAAGTTGTGATAAATTTTTACATGGTATTAATTTTACACTTAAGATAACACTTTTTTTACTACTATTATATTATTATTATTTTATTGTTACTAACATATATAATGCTTCTTCTTTAGTCTATTATACCAGAATTAGTAAGTGCAACACATTTAAGAGATACTAAGCAAGTATCTCATGGTAAATCTATGTCTAGTGGGCAATCATTTCGTACTAAGTCATTCAAGAAGAAGCCATGGAAAAGTATAGCTATGATTATGTTATAAACTTCAACAGAAATCTTGGCTTTTTTATGACTATTGTTATGATGGCATCTAGCATAAATGAAAGTTATTTATCGACTTCAAGCTAATCATTCATCACATTTAGCAATGTTCTATGATTCTTCATTTTTCAATCAATATCAAGAGAATGATGTTAGTGATGAACGAAAACCAGCATCGCCAATTCTTGCCAATACTTTGGTTTTAATATTTATAAAACTCTCGCAAGTGCACGAATCATTTCGAAGAAAATGATAAGTATACTCCCAAGGTCGATCTAAGGAAGGAATGTGTGTGGTTTTTAATTTATTATTCAAACTTCTAAAAACGAAATTAAATCCTAAACATCCTGTCACGATATTTTGGGGTTTTTGTGTTTTTAATCTACTTACATAAAATAAACATAGATTCAATAAACATTTATGCAAATTTTATCATTTATAATGACGTAGTATTTATGGATATAATAACTAAGTTAATTATGCTTGCTCATATTATTTAGGTTATTAAAGATATGAATTGATATTTATTGATTCTCCCTTTTTTGTATGAATACCACCTTTGGTGGGGTTAGATATTCTTTATTAACTAAACAAATCAATTAACACCTATGGGTGAGATTATAACTAATTTGCCTAATTAAATTAATTCTTTTTTCTAAGAGATTGAAAATGAACCATTTAAATGCCACCTTTGGTGGGGTTAGACAGTTTAAACTTTATTCAAGGTGTCCAAATTAAACCTAAGAATTTAGTTATCCGAGTACTAACTTTCAAGTTTTAAAACCACTACAGAAAACATGTTGTCAATACATTTTCAGATAATAATTCTTATAAAAACTTTTGAAATAGAGCTTCACTCTAACTACGGGGCGATTGTACCATCAAATAAAAGAGCACTACTCTAAATCAGACTGGATAACTAAACCTTAAAATCTAATTTTCAGGTTTAAGTTTGTAATTAAAAATAATATATTTCTCTCTAACATTCTTAATATAAAATCTTGAATAAAAACAAAATCAATTCATTTTAGAGATTTTCATCTATTTAATATTTCGCAAGCATAACAACGTTATTATTACATCATGTTTACTAAACAGCCAGCACCGTTAAATTTAACCACAGACAAATTAAATATAACATGTAAGAATAAAGCATAAAAATAACTGTAAAGAAAATAAAATCCTTACAAAACTTCGACGCTATTCCCGTTGTTGGAAAAACTCCAAGCGGAATTTGCACTCCCATTTATTGAATCAAAAAGCTAAAAAATTACATAAACATAACTAGTTCTTCCCAAAAAGGGAAGAACTCTAAAACTAAGAGAAATTAACTAAGAAAAGCTAAAAACTAAGAAAAACTAAAAATCTAAGAAAAGAGAGAAAGAAAGAGAGAAAAGAATGTATTTGGAGGTTTTTAAGGTGTGTTTTGAAGTGAAGGGAAATGGGGTATTTATAGGTGAGGATTGAGAGAAAAAATGAGTAAAAAAATGTAAAAACGCGTAATGGAAATGCTGAGGTCATTAATGACGTCAGCATGACGTCATGGGGGCGGCTGCACGTGAAAAATGGGGAGAAAAGGGTCGGCGCGCAGCGCGCATGAATAGTGCCCACGCGCACAGTTCTGCGCGGATGAATAGTGCCCACGCGCGCAGTTCTGCGCGGATGAACAGTACCATGCGCGCAGCTTGGGGCGGAGCTGGGCGCTGGGGCGCGGCGGCTGGGCGGTGCGGCGGCACGATTTTCTCCTTTTTGACATTTTTGTCCTTTTTGACCCATTTTGTCCAATTTTTTCATATTTGTTGACCTTTCCCCATTTATTTATTAATATATTTGTGATGTATTGCTTCCAGTATTCCTCTTTGAGTCTTTAAGTTGCGTTTTTAAGCCAAAATACCTGAAAAACAATAAAAATACCCGTGATTCCGAAAAAGACAAATTTATATAAATATATGATAAAACATATAAATATATATATTTTTAATCAATTAATGTGCATAAAATCATGGTTATTTTAGTGCTTTTTGAGCACTCATCAGTTAGCATTAGAGCTAAACAATTATGTAATAGGGCATTAACACTTAACGGAAATTAGAAGTTGAAAATCCCTTGGCCACTAAAGTTTGCACAATTCCAAGATCATTGGATGTTGGTAATCCTTGATCTATATGGCAATCATGTTTGGTACTGTGACTCAACTTTCATAGAATTGAGTAATGATACAAAAGTAGCTTGCTATTTTTCTTTGTAATATTTAATAAAAAAACTAATCATTTTAAACTTTGATAGGGCATGGAAGCTGTGGAACAAGAGTAGGGGCATTGCCCTTAAAAAATCTCATAAGCTTATATGGGATAAAGTTATGGTATGTACAAGTGAATAGTAATAATTTAATTAATTTTAATATTGAATAATTAAGAAGTTCAAATAAGGAAAATCATGTACACTTGTTTTTTTATGTTCTACAACAAAATGATGGAGTCATGTGTGGTTACTATGTCATGAAGTTTATAATGTCACAAATATCAACATTCCAATTAAAGATGTGGTAATCTCTTTTACCAATATACATTTTTAACATATATTAGTTATTTTTTGTAAATTCATTATATGATATTACATTCTTATTTTGAATTTAAATACATGTAGTTCTTTGGTTGGAACAAGTCAGACTTTGACCCGCAAAATTTTGATGATTTATGAGAGGAATGGGTAGAGCACATGGTTCAAATTATATCATCACAAGAAGAATCAGGAGAAGATTCTGATGATCTTGAATAGCATGTGACAACATCATGGTAATTTTTATAATGCTTTAATTTATCTATTCCTCTGTCTGAAATTTGAGCAGCTTGTTTTGATGGATATTTTGTTTGATGGATGTTTATGTGCTCATGTATTTAGAGGAATGAATTGTTATATGGACCAGTTTTTTGCCCAAACTTCATCTCATCTCTCTTTCCTAGTTTCCTGGTATGATAACATCATGGTAGTCACTAGCCAAACAAGTATAGGAAAACCACTAAGAATCATCATAACTTCAAGAGTAATTGTTGTTTCACCCCAAGAAAATACAAAAGTATTAGTTTATGGGCACCAAAACTCAACCAACCCAAGTAACAAATTGGAGTTACACTTGACTTCATATTAAGAGCTAATTATAGCATTAAAAATACCAGCTTGATTCTAGATAGTTTCATATTTATAGAATAAAATATTAATATAATGCTAATATGATTTCGAAAGGATAAGGTTATTATTATATCACTCCGGTGTGGATGTGGTAATCTCTTAACATATATAAGTTATTTTTTGTGAATTCATGATATTACATTCTTATTTTTAATTTAATTAAATATTATTCTTTGGTTGGAACAAGTCGTGCTATGATATGGAATATTTTGATGATTTACGAGAAGAATGGACAGAACACATGGTTCAAATTATAACATCATAAGAAAAATCAGAAGAAAAATCTGATGATCTTGAATAACATAGGACAATACCGTGGTAATTTTTATAATATTTTAACTTCTCTTTTCTTGTGTCTTTGAAGTTTGGGCTACTTGTTTGATGGATGTTTATGTGTTCATCTATTTAGGGGAATGAATTGTTATATGGACCAGCTGCTTTTTGCCCAAACTTCATCTCATCTCTCATGCCTAGTTTCCTGGTTACTATGTTGGTGATTTTAAGCAAACCAAACATCCTCTTCTTGAAATAAAGTGGAAATATCACAAAATCCATGACAAAAGAGACATTATTTTATTTGTAATTTAAGTTAAATATATATATATATATATATATTGTATATAAATTATTATTTTTAATAAATTTAATTCTCAAATAATTAATTAATATTTAGTTTTTCAATTATTTGTATTATTTAAAATTTGTTAAACATATTTTGGTTTTTTTTCTGCTATTATGTGAATACAAGTTTTGAGTATAGTAGAAAATGAGTAAAATGTGTAAAAAAATATAGAATTTAAAGTCAGTTTAGAGGGTAAATCGACTTTAAGTTTAAAGTTGGTTCAACGAGTGAACCTACTTTAAATTTTAAGTCTCATCATTTAAAGTCGGTTAATAACCAATTTTAATGCTCGGTTTTGGCGTAGTTCACCCATCATAATAGATATATAGCTCACTCAAAACTAGGTGTCTTCTATAGGAGTATTTTATATAGTGATAGACAGAGTTTAACCATAATTTTTACAATCAGGGTTACCTCAAGTTCTAAAATCTCCTATAATTAATTATAAACTTCTAGCATGACATAACTTATGTGTCCAGTGAGTGTGTGAATGAGTTCTTGTTAATATCAATCACCATATGCAAAAGAAAAAAATATAAATGCATAGAACATGATACTGAATTGTACAATCAATAATTAAACAAAATTAATCAGGTTACACAATATATATTTTCTTGGTCCAAAATAATATTTGCTTTTATGTCAATGTTATGAAAAATATACTCCCATTATTATTTTTGATTTTTTTTAAAATAAATAATTTAATTCAACTAAAACAAAATCCAGAATCAAACTACTAAATTCAAAATTGAAAATAATTAAACTAAACAAACTAGGATGCTCTCCTAGTATAAAAAAAAACACACAATAAAAATTCCTAGGTGAGAGAGATATATGGTTAGTTGACCAAAAAAATGCAATCTTTCCTAACCAAAATTTTCTTTAATTTTGGTTTCATAATATATTTTGGTTTGGATTAAATTCATTTAGTTATTTTTGAATTGATCTTGGGTTTATCCTTCTTTTTGAATTCATTATTTTTCTTTTTCATCATTGGTGGAGATTTAGCATACATATATGGATGATGAAAATTAATTCCATAATATCTAACATGAAAGGCATTTTTAAAAGAAGGATATTTCACAAGAAAACTATAATATGGTCTAATATGACATTTTTTTTACCACAATTATGACAAACAAACATAAATTTAATATGTTTTTCAATCATAGGTGCAACTATATATTTTTTGAAGTATAATGAATAATAGTAGAGGTAGGATTAAAAAGCCATACCAATTCAGTTCTTGATGTTGAAGGTTTAGCATGTGAGGAATACATATCTAAAGGCTTTATAAACTCAGTTGATTTTGTGGAAGATAGTATAGTGTGCTCATCTACATATCTTAGCCCTATTTTGTACTAAAATTGTATAATCAAGAACTTTGTTCAATCTTTTAGCTCCAATTGATAGCTTTTTTACAACTTCCTTGGATTGTTTGAGTTCCTACATCAGATATTTTTTTTCATGTTCTAAACCTACAAAACTTGAATTCAAAACATTAGAATGTTTAGACAAATCAATATTATCTTTTTCCAGTACCAATGAATTTATTCCTAGAATTTTAGTTTTTCATTGAGTTTAGTTACTTCTACAAGCAACTTATCTATATTTCTTTTGCATATTACGAACTCTCTAAACACTTCATTAATACTAGTGACATTAAAATATTTGAATAAGAATTTAGAATCACTTTCGACATTGTCTGAGTCAATATTAGACTTGCTGAAGTGTCCATCAATTTTTACTACAAATGCAAGAAAAATTGGTGTCAATATTTTCTTATTCAACTAGATTGTTGTTATCACTTTCAGAGTCAATAAGTGTAGTGTTGAAAGCTCTTACGATGTTGTTATTCTTATTTTCACAGATGTTGTTATTCTTATTTTCACAGTGAACTGCAAAGTGACCAAAACGCATACATTTAAAGCATTGAGGTCCAATGGGTTCAGGTTTCTTACCATCATAAATCATAATTTTGAGTTCTCTTAGATTCTAATCATTTTGACAACTTGGTTATCCTTTGTTTTGATGATTCCTGATGTTGAAGATTTTATTTAGTCTTCTGTTCAAGAGTAGTTCTACTTGTTCATTGTCACATTCTTCAATCAAGGTAGTTTTGAAGGCAACTCTTTGGTTCTTTTTGGAAGAAAAGAACTCATCTCAAAAGTTTGAAGTGAGCCAACAAGTTTCTCTATTTTGATAGTGTCAACTTCCTTACTTTCGTCAATGGAAATGACCTTTGTATGGAAGCAATCTGGTAGTGAGAAAGAATCTTTCTAACTTATCTTGAAATCATTAATTTTCTCTCCAAGATTCATAGAGGTATTCGTAATATCAAATAATTTGGCATAGAATTCAAAAAGAGTCTCATCTTTTTTCATTATAATATTCTCAAATTGAGTAATAAGTATGTGAAGTTTTATTCTTTTAATTTGTGTGGTACCCTCATGAGCAACCTTCAAAATATCCCAAGATGCTTAGCAGTTTCACCATGATAAATACGACAAAACTCATTAACATACACAATACTAAAAATAGCATTAATACTCATTTGATTCTAGTTGCCACTAGTTTTATCTTTAGTGGTGATGAGTGCTCAAAAAGCACTAAAATTACCATGATTTTATGCACATTAATTGATTAAATATATATATATATATATATATATATATATGTTTTATTATATATTTATATAAATTTTTCTTTTTCCGGAATCACGGGTATTTTTATTATTTTTCAGGTATTTTCGCTTAAAAATGTAACTTAAAGACTCAAAGAGGAATACTGGAAGCAATACATCACAAATATATTAATAAATAAATGAGGAAAAGTCAACAAATATTAAAAAATTGGACAAAATGGGTCAAAAATGTTAAAAAGGAGAAAATCGTGCCGCCGCGCGCGCCCACGCCCGCCTGCTTCGATTTCCGCACGCGCCGCGTGCACTCCTGCTGCCTCACGCGCGTTCCCCTGCGCGCCTAGCTTCCCTCCGCGCGCGCCGCTGCCATTTTGCCTCATTTTCGCGCGCAACCGCCAATGACGTCATGATGACGTCATCAGTGATGTCAGCAATTACCACTCCGCGTTTCCACGATTTTTTTAACATTTTTTCATTCACTTTTTATCCCCATCCTCACCTATAAATACCCTTCTTCTCTTCACTTCATGCCACACCTCAAAACACATTCTCTTCTCTCTTTCTATATCTCTTTTCTTAGATTTTTTTAGTTTTTTAAGGTTTTCTTAGTTAATTTCTCTTAGTTTTAGAGTTCTTCCCTTTTTGGGAAGAACTAGTTATGTTTTTGTAATTTATTTGCTTTTCCATTCAATAAATGGGAGTGCAAATTCTGCTTGGAGGTTTTCCAGTAACGGGAATAGCATCGAAATTCTTTAAGGACTTTATTTTCTTTGCAGTTATTTTTTATGCTTTATTCTTACATGTTATATTTAATTAGTCTGTGATTAAATTTAATTGTGCTGGTTGTTTATAAACATGATGTAATAATAACGTTGTTATGCTTGCGAAGTATTAAATAGGTAAAAATCTCTAAAATGAATTGATTTTATTTTTATTCAAGATTTTATATTAAGAATGTTAGAGAAAAATGTATTATTTTTCATTACAAACCTTGGCCACACCAAAGGCCTAAGAGGAAAAACAACGATCCATCCGATTACCTAACTATCCATTATGAAAAATAAGGTCAAATTACAAGGCTAGGACTCAAGCTACTGATGAGTGTTTGAAAAGTACTAAATTTATCATGATTTAATGTATTTTAATTGATTAAAGATTTATATTTGTATGATTTTATCATATTTTTATACAAATTTGTCTTTTTAGAATTATGAGTATTTTTATTATTTTTCAGGTATTTTCATTCAAAAATAATTTTAAGACTTGAATAAAATACTAGAGGCAAAACATCGAAAATATGTTGATAAAAAAAGAGAAAAAGTCAAAAAAATGGGTCAAAACTGTCAAAAAATTCCCCAATTTGCTAACACTCGCATGCGCCATGTCGAGTCAAACTTGCCCGCCACACTGAGTAGTGTGTGCTAGCGCATGCCTTTTCTATCCTACACGCACCAAGGTGAGATCCATGACTCTATCTATGCGCATCTATTAGCACCAGCACCCAACCTCACGCGCTAGTGCCCCCACACGCGTGCCAGCCTATCCAAATGCTTCCCAGACCATTTTCAAGATATTTTTCCACTTTTTTTTAGCCTTTTCTTCATCTATAAATGGACCCTTTCCTCCATTATAAAAATAATGCCTAAAAATATCTTATCTTTCTCTCTCTCTCTCTCTACCTTTCTCTCTTTATAAAACTTTCTTATTTTTTTTTAGTTTTTTTAGTTTTAAAGTTCTTCTCTTTTTGAGAAGAACTAGTTATGCTTTTGTAAATTTCTAGTTTTTGATTCAATAAAAAGAAATTCAAATTAAATTTGTAGGTTTTCTAGAAACAGAATTAGCATCAAAGTTCTGTAAGGATTCTTTTGAGGTATAATTTTAAAATGAATTCTTTACTGTTATTTTTATGTTTTATTTTTAGATTTTATATTTAATTTGTATGTGATTAAATTTAACATGGCTGGATATTTATAAATATGATATAATAATAACGTTGTTATGCTTGCGAAATATTAAATAGGTAAAACATTTCTATAAAATAATTTGATTTTGCTTTTATTCAAGATTTTATATTAAGGATGTTAGAGAGAAAAAATATTATTTTTCATTATAAACTTAAATTTGAAAATTAGATTTTAAGATTTAATTATCCTATCTCATTTAGAGTAATGCCTATTTATTTGTTGGTAGAATCGCCCAATAGTTAGAGTGTGAAGCTCTATTTCAAAATTGTTTTATCAGAATTATTATTCAAAAATTTATTGACAACATATTTTCAATAATGATTTTAAAACTTGAAAGTTAGTACTCGGATAATTAAATTCTTAGGTTTAATTTGGACATCTTGAATAAAGTTTAAAATGTCTAACCCTAGCAAATGTGGCATTTAAATGGTTCATTTTCAATCTATTATAAAAAAATAATTAATTAGTTAATCAAATTAATTATTGACCCCACTCATATGTGTTAATTAATTTGTTTAATTAACAAAAAGTATCTAATCCCACCAAATGTGGTTTTTATATAAAAAAGAGAGAATTAGTAAATATAAATTTATATATTTAATAACCTAAATAATATGGGCAAGCATAATTAACTTAATTATTATATACATAAATACTCTAATGTTATAAATGATAAAAATTTGCATAATTATTTATTGAATCCATATCTATGTTTATTTTTTTATGTTATTAGTTTAGGAAACATAAAAAATCAAAATATGGTTAAAAGATATTTAAGATTTAATTTCTTTTTTAAGAGTTTAAATAAAAAAATTAAAAACCACATATATTCCTTAGATCGACTTTGGGAGTATGCTTGTCATTTTAATGTAGATCTAGGTGCTGATGAAGTTGATGTTCCCAAGTGCTGACAATATTCTCGAGATCCTACAAATATTCTTAAGATATTATGCAAGGGATACATTTGAAATATCAAATTGGATGGTCTATTACCTTTTTATGCAATGGATAGATTTGGAAGATCAAGTTGAGAGCAAATATTGATTTAGGAAGCAATTTGTTTTAGTTAATTATGGGCGTTTTATGTTTAGCAATTTTTGTTTTAATAAATTGTGTGCTTTTTTATGCCTTATTTATCATAAGTTTTTTAGCCTTTTATTTTTGAGGATGGATTAAATCCATAAATAAATAGGCACATTTGGGTTATTTTTTCTGTACGGTTTGAAGTGGCGTTTTTCATAAGGGTTGTATAAAAAAATGTTGTTGGCTTGTCATTTAGAAGACCATAGTTGATTAATGAAAACTATATTTCAGAAATATTTTTCATTGCCTTCTTATGTTCTTGATTGAAATGCTAAAATTCGACTTATCAAAGGGAGTGTTCATCTTTTGTGGCGTCTCAAAATTTAGGTTTTAAGGACTTTGTTTCCTTAGGGTTATAATTTGATCATCTTTGATACATTCTTAGAAAATCAATCCTTCCTACTCTTTTGAATTCGTGGGTTCCTAGGGTTGTTCTCTAGAGGGTCCGCATCATTTGGTATCAGAGTCTTAGTTGCTGAAAACAAGTTTTCTTTCTTCATTTATCTTTGAATGAATTTTAATTTTTTTAAAAAAATTATCCTTTGATTGTTTTCTACTTTCTTGATTGTTTTTTGTGTTCTTGAGTCATAAATCACAAAAAATTTTTTTTTTTCCTTTTGAGTCTTATGTTTTCTTTCAATTTCATTGTCGTTATTTTTGTCTTTGGATTTTGTTTCGTATTTTTCTTTGAATTATTTGTATCTTTTTTTATTATTTATTTTTGCGTTCAATTTATCTTTGTTCTTAAAAAAATAAAAATAAAAGAGAAGAGGGTTGCTATTCAATTTCAAATGTTTTTTGATAAATCGGAGTTACAACTTTAAACGACCATAACTTTGGACTCTAGAAATGAAACAACTATTATAATATATCAAATCAAAGCTCATTTTGATTCCTATTAGCAAAACCAAACTTCACCTTCATTCCTCCCTATTTTGGACCCCAAATTCCATCATTTACACCACTTACTGAGCGGTTAAAGTTGTGCCGCATCCTTTTGTGTTGTTTTCGGTTCTTGTTCGTTAGGGTTGTGCATTTTTTTATGAATTTTCTATTCATAGTAGTAGCAGTAGTAGTAAAAAAAGAAAAGAAATAAGAAGAAAAGGAGAACAAAGTAGTAGATTGTTTAAGAATCTATTTCTTATTTTCTTATTGAGTTTTCTTGTTCTTTTTGAAATTGGTTTTCCCTTTATTTTGTTCTTACTGGCCAAGAGTTTTTGGTCAAGAGTCTTTCTTTAGAGTCATTTTTGGTCAAGATTCTTTCTTTAGAGTCATTTTTGGTCAAGATTCTTTCTTTAGAGTCATTTTTGGTCAAGATTCTTTCTTTAGAGTCCTCTTTGGTCAAGAGTATTTCTTTAGAGTCCTCTTTGGTCAAGAGTTTTTCTTTAGAGTCCTCTTTGAACTTTGTTTCTTTGGAGTCCTTTTTGGAATTTATTTCTTTAGAGTCCTCTTTGGAATTTATTTTTGTCATACTTTTTCATTAAGTTTTTAGAATTCTGAATTTTGAGATTTTCAACTATAAAATGGTTACTTCTTAAGATTAGCTGGATTCTTTGATTTTGTTAAGAATACAAAGGAGGTTGGTGTGAGCTTTGAGTAGTAAAAAAAGTGAAAAAATAGTTTAAAAGAGAGAGAGAGTGATAAAAATCTTATTTGAGAGTAACACGTAAGGGGGTGTGATGAGCGAAAACCGGCATCGCCGATTCTTGCCAATACTTTGGTTTTAATATTTATAAAACTCTTGCAAGTGCACGAATCATTTCGAAGAAAATGATAAGTATACTCCCAAGGTCGATCTAAGAAAGGAATGTATGTGGTTTTTAATTTATTATTCAAACTTTTAAAAACGGAATTAAATCAAAAACATCCTGTCACGATATTTTGGGGTTTTGTGTTTTTAATCTACTTACATAAAATTAAACATAGATTCAATAAACATTCATGCAAATTTTATCATTTATAATGGCCGAGTATTTATGGATATAATAACTAAGTTAATTATACTTGCTCATATTATTTAGGTTATTAAAGATATGAATTGATATTTATTGATTCTCCCTTTTTTGTATGAATACCACCTTTGGTGGGGTTAGATATTCTTTGTTAACTAAACAAATCAATTAACACCTATGGGTGGGGTTGATAACTAATATGCTTAATTAAATTAATTCTTTTTTCTAAGAGATTGAAAATGAACCATTTAAATGCCACCTTTGGTGGGTGATGAGTGCTCAAAAAGCACTAAAATAACCATGATTTTATGCACATTAATTGATTAAAAATATATATATTTATATGTTTTATCATATATTTATATAAATTTGTCTTTTTCGGAATCACGGGTATTTTTATTGTTTTTCAGGTATTTTGGCTTAAAAACGCAACTTAAAAACTCAAAGAGGAATACTGGAAGCAATACATCACAAATATATTAATAAATAAATGCGGAAAGGTCGACAAATATGGAAAAATTGGACAAAATGGGTCAAAAAGGTCAAAAAGGTCAAAAATGTCAAAAAGGAGAAAAACGCGCCGCCGCGCCGCCCGGCCGCCGCGCCCCAGCGCCCAGCACCGCCCCAGGCAGCAGCGCGCGGCACTGTTCATCCGCGGTTACTGTTCATCAGACTCGGCACTGTTCATACCCCGGTACTGTTCATCAGACTCGGCACTGTTCATACCCCGGTACTGTTCATCAGACTCGGTACTGTTCATCCGCGGGTACTGTTCATCAGACTCGGCACTGTTCATACCCCGGTACTGTTCATCAGACTCGGCACTGTTCATACCCGGTACTGTGCAGCCGCCCCATGTCATGCTGACGTCATCAAATGACGTCAGCAATCAATAATCCGCGTTTTTACATTTTTTTAACATTTTTTTCTCTACTTTTTCTCTCCATCCTCACCTATAAATACCCCCCTTCCCTTCACTTCAAAACACACCTTCAAACCACACTTCTCTCTTCTTTCTTTCTCTCATTTCTTAGTTTTTTTGAGTTTTCCTTAGTTTCTTTCTTAGTTTCTAAGTTTTTCTTAGTTTCCTTCTTAGTTTTTAGTTCAATTCTCTTAGTTTTAGTGTTCTTCTCTTTTTGAGAGGAACTTGTAATGTTTTTGTAATAATTTAGTTTTTGATTCAATATATGGAAGTGCAAATTCCGCTCGGAGGTTTTCTAGCAACGGGAATAGCGTCGAAGTTCTGTAAGGATTTTATTTTCTTTACAGTTATTTTTATGCTTTATTCTTACATGTTATATTTAATTTGTCTATGATTAAATTTAACTCTGCTAGCTGTTTATAAACATGATATTATAATAACGTTGTTATGCTTGCGAAATATTAAATAGGTGAAAATTTCTAAAATGAATTGATTTTGTTTTTATTCAAGATTTTATATTAAGAATGTTAGAGAGAAATATATTATTTTTCATTACAAACTTAAAACTGAAAATTAGATTTTAAGGTTTAGTTATCCGGTCTAATTTAGAGTAGTGCTCTTTTATTTGTTGGTACAATCGCCCGGTAGTTAGAGTGAAACTCTATTTCAAAAGTTTTTATAAGAATTATTATGTGAAAATGTATTGACAACATGTTTTCAATAGTGGTTTTAAAACTTGAAAGTTAGTACTCGGATAATTAAATTCTTATGTTTAATTTGGACACCTTGAATAAAGTTTAAACTGTCTAACCCCACCAAAGGTGGCATTTAAATGATTCAATTTCAATCTCTTAGAAAAAGGAATTAATTTAATTAAGCATATTAGTTATCAACCCCACCCATAGGTGTTAATTGATTTGTTTAGTTAACAAAGAATATCTAACCCCACCAAAGGTGGTATTTATATAAAAAAGAGAGAATCAATAAAATATCAATTTATATCTTTAATAACCTAGATAATATGAGCAAGCATAATTAATTTAGTTATTATATCCATAAATACTCCGCTAATATAAATGATAAAATTTGCATGAATATTTATTGAATCTGTATATATGTTTATTTTTTATGTTATTAGATTATATTTAATTAATCTGTATATATGTTTATTTTATGTTATTAGATTAGGAACACAAAAACCAAACTATCGTGACAGGATGTTTAGGATTTAATTTCGTTTTTTAAAAGTTTGAATAATAAATTAAAAACCACATACATTCCTTCCTTAGATCGACCTTGGGAGTATACTTATCATTTTCTTCGAAATGATTCGTGCACTTGCGAGAGTTTTATAAATATTAAAACCAAAGTATTTGCGAAGATCGGCGATGCCGGTTTTCGTTCATCAGTGGGGTTAGACAGTTTAAACTTTATTCAAGGTGTCCAAATTAAACCTAAGAATTTAGTTATCCGAGTACTAACTTTCTAGTTTTAAAACCACTACTGAAAACATGTCGTCAATACATTTTCAGATAATAATTCTTATAAAAACTTTTGAAATAGAGCTTCACTCTAACTACCGGGCGATTGTACCATCAAATAAAAGAGCACTACTCTAAATCAGACCGGATAACTAAACCTTAAAATCTAATTTTCAGGTTTAAGTTTGTAATGAAAAATAATATATTTCTCTCTAACATTCTTAATATAAAATCTTGAATAAAAACAAAATCAATTCATTTTAGAGATTTTCACCTATTTAATATTTCACAAGCATAACAACGTTATTATTATATCATTTTTACTAAACAGCCAGCACAGTTAAATTTAATCATTGACAATTAAATATAACATGTAAGAATAAAGCATAAAAAATAACTGTAAAGAAAATAAAATCCTTATAGAACTTCGACGCTATTCCCGTTGTTGGAAAACCTCCAAGCGGAATTTGCACTCCCATTTATTGAATCAAAAAGCTAATAAATTACATAAACATAACTAGTTCTTCCCAAAAAGGGAAGAACTCTAAAACTAAGAGAAATTAACTAAGAAAAGCTAAAAACTAAGAAAAACTAAAAACTAAAAAAACTAAAAATCTAAGAAAAGAGAGAAAGAAAGAAGAGAGAAGTGTGTTTTGAAGGTGTTGAAGGTGTGTTTTGAAGTGAAGGGAATGGGGGTATTTATAGGTGAGGATGGAGAGAAAAAATGAGTAAAAAAATGTTAAAAAAAAATGTAAAAACGCGTAATGGAAATGCTGAGGTCATTAATGACATCATGGGTGCGGCTGCACGTGAAAAATGGGGCGAAACAGGCGTCGGCGCACGCAGATGAACAGTAGCAGCGTGCGCAGCTTTGCGCTGGCATGCGTGGGTCTAGGCGGCTCGGCCGCGCGTTTTTCTCCTTTTTGACATTTTTGACCCATTTTGTCCAATTTTTGCATATTTGTTGACCTTTTCCCATTTATTTATTAATATATTTGTGATGTATTGCTTCAAGTATTCCTCTTTGAGTCTTTAAGTTACGTTTTGAAGCCAAAATACCTGAAAAACAATAAAAATACCCATGATTCCGAAAAAGAAAAATTTATATAAATATATGATAAAACATATAAATATATATATTTTTAATCAATTAATGTGCATAAAATCATGGTAATTTTAGTGTTTTTTAAGCACTAATCAGGGTGCATGGGTTATCTCATTTTATTTTATAGGTTGACAACATAAGTAAGGAAGGAAGAGAACCACAAGAGGTTGACTTGAAATTCTTCATCAAATCTATTAATGGCCAACTTAAGAGGATGAATGCAAGTTTGTATGACTTAAAATCCTCTTTCGGTTTTGAATCACATAAAAGAAGACATAGAAGGTCTGAGTTGAAGGAAAAAGAATTTGATGGCAATTCCACCTTTTCAAGGGGGCAAAAAGACTAACTCCAAATAAGATAGTAATATAGGTAGTATATAGATAGTAATTATACCTTTTCAAGGAAAGAATGATCCTGAGTTATACTTGTAATGGGAAAGAAAGGTTTAACATGTATTTGATTATCATAATTACTCTAAGGAGAATAAAATAAAGCTATCATCCATAGAATTACATATTATGTTGGTTTATGGTGGGATCAATTGGTGGTCAATAGGTGAAGGAATGGTGAGAGACCTATTCGGTCATGGGAAGAGATGAAATTGGTGATGTGTGAAAAGTTCATACCTATCCATTACTATAGGGACTTATATAGAAAGTTGGAAGGGCTGGTTCAAGGTTCCATGAGTTTAGAGGATTATTATAAAGAGATGGAAATCACCATGATTAGAGAAAACATAGAGGAAGATAGAGAAGCAAAAATAGCCAGATTCATTGCCGAGTTAAACAGGGAAATTATTGATGTGGTTGAATTGCAACATTATGTAGAAATAGAAGAACTAATTCACAAAGCCATTAAAGTGGAGAAGTGATGAGATAAAACCAACATCGAGTTTACAATACCGGTCTTGCAGATACTATGGTTTTATATTTGTAAAAATCTTGCAAATGAAAGAATCATTTTATAGAAAATGACAAGTAGACTCCCAAAGTCTATCTAAGGAAGGAATATATGTGGTTTTTAATTTTTTATTCAAACTCTTAAAAAACATTTAATCCAAAACATATTTTTACGATATTTTGATTTTTATGAGTTTCATAATTTAATAACATAAAAAATAAACATAGATACAAATTCAATAAAAATTATGTAAATTTCTATCATTTATAACAGTGAAATATTTATGAATATAATAATTAAGTTAATTATGCTTGCTCATATTATTCATGTTATTAAAGACATAAATTGATATTTATTGATGCTCTGTTTTTATATAAAAACCACCTTTGGTGGGATTAAATATCATTTGTTAATTAAAAAAATCAATTAACACATATAGGTGGTCTATAAGTAATTTGGTTAATTAAATTAATTCTTTTTTTTAAGAGATAAGAAATGAACCATTTAGATGCCACCTTTGGTGGGGTTAAAATTTTTAAACTTTATTCAACACATCCAAATTAAACCTAAGAATTTAATTATCTGAGTACTAACTTTCAAGTTTTAAAATCATTACTAAAAATATGTTGTCAATACATTTTTAAATAATAACTCTTATAAAAACTTTTTAAAATAGAGCTTAACTTTAATTACCGGGTTATTGTACCAACAAAGAAAAGGTCACTATTCTAAATCAGACCAGATAATTAAACCTTAAAATTTATTTTTTAGATTTAAGTTTGTAATTAAAAATAATATATTTCTCTATAAAATCCTTAATATAAAATCTTGAATAAAAAAATCAATTTATTTTATAGAAATGTTTTACCTATATAATATTTCGCAAGCATAACAATGTTATTAGTATATTATATTTACAAATAGCCAACCATATTAAATTTAATCACATACAAATTAAATATAAAATCTAAGAATAAAACATAAAAAATAACTGTAAAGAATTCATTTAAAATTATACCTCAAAAGAATCCTTACAGAACTTTGATGCTCATTCTGTTTCTCAAAAACCTACAAGCGGAATTTGAATTTCTATTTATTGAATCAAACACTTGAAATTTACAAAAGCATAACTGGTTTTTCTCGAAAAGAGAAAAACTTTAAAAGTAACAAAACCTAAGAAAGATTTGTAGAGAGAGAAGAGCTGGAAAATTATGTAATTTGAGATTAGGGAAAATGGTCCTTTTATAGGTGAGGAAAAGGCTAAAAGTTGGAAAATATCTCAAAAATTTGTTTTGGATGCGTTTGGACAGGTTGGCATGCGTATGGGGTGAGATTTCCGACAGGACACGCGTTGGAACATATAGGATTTGCAGTAGAAGGGCACTATCACGTGTGGGACTCAGTGTGACATTTGCATAGGACATGGGACATGGGACATTTCCTCAATTTTTTCTCAACATATCTATGATATATTGCTTCCAATATTTTTCTTCAAGTCTTTTAATTATTTTTGAATGAAAATACTTGAAAAAGAATAAAAATAATAGTGATTCCGAAAACAAAAATTTATATAAAAATATGATAAAATCATACAAATAAAAATATATTTTATCAATTAAAATATATTAAATAATGGTAACTTTAGTGATTTTTAAGCACTCATCAAGAAGCAAATCAAGTCCAAAAGGTTTAGATCTAGTTGGTCCTCTAGTTTATTGATGTGTATTTCTCTTCTTTTAGTGGACTAGTGTTAAAGGGAGCAAGAATTCAGGTGATTGTTAATATTTTTAAACCTTTCTTACCTAGTGTTTGGACTAATTGAAGAGAGCTTGATCTTATTTGGCTCGATTTTTGGTATGAAAGATTTCATGTGATGTGTTTCAAATGTGGTGTGGTGTCTTATGACACTAGGAGCTGTCGTAAGCCAATGATTCAGAATTATGGTGATTTGAGGATTTATGGCTTGTGGATGATGTTTGAAGAAAGAAGAACTCTTGATTATGTGAGGTGAAGGTGAAGGTGGATGTAGGGGACTTTGTGAGTTTTCTTCGATAGATCTCAGTAGTTCAGTGGGCATTAAAGTTACCACCTAGGTATTCTTAACCTAAATACTTCATGTATGGAAAAGTTAATGACAAGTTTGACATCTATGTTGGTGCTGGTACCTATTTCAAATGTGGTGCATGTGTTGGTGCTTGGTGCCTGGCTTTGTAGTTGGTGTTGATGCCTCACACTGTAGTTGGTATTGATTAAGCGATTATATAACTAGTCAACTAAATTGATTAATAATGAACTAATTTGATTATTTAATTGTACACTTAAATAGTTAAATAAATTCATACAACAATTAAAACTGAGAATTAATAAATAAATAAAAAATAGTTGAATAGAATATTACAGATATTATTAAAATCATCCATAACCAATTATAAAATTAGATATTCATGGCAAACAATAGATTTAGAAAATTATTTATAAAAACAATAAAAGAAAAGGGAAGAAATCTTAGGATTTTTATTTTTGAATATGATATTTAACTCTTTTAATTACTTTTTGAATCCTCTTTTTCTTAATTATTGTCTCCGGCTTAATTCCATTAATTACGTGTCTATCTCTTTAAATATGTATTCTAATATTCTCAACTTATTTTGTATGGTATTGTTTTGTATTTATATCAGATAAAAATAAAATCTGGACTTAAATAGGATTCTTGGTATTTTGGTGGAGATAGGATTAATGTATATCACATATCAAAATGATAGAATAAACTACGATGGTTAAGAGAGTAGGATAGGTTGCAAAATATATCAAATTCCTTTCAAAGTTAATTCACTTGTAAAATGAGAATCATAAAAAAAATTCATAAAAAGCTCGAAAAAATCCCAAAAAATATAGAAAATCAATAATTTTTCGATAAATACAAAATAAATAACTTTAGTCATTATAATAATAAGAAATATATAAATGTAAATGAATTTATATAAAAAATATGTATAAAATAACACTTATCAATGAACACTTATAATCTATAAAAAAAATATAAAAATGAGGACCTATTGTGCATAATTTCATAAATAACGGGATTATAGGTGCTCAACTTAAAAATTATGGGACTAAAGTGTTTATTTTTAAAAATTATGGATCTTTGATGCCTAACCCAATTACTAAGTGATTAAACTGTTAAATTAAATAATTATAAGACTATTGATACCCAACACCCATTTAACATGTGAATCCATATTTTTATAACAGTACATCAGTAGTCAATACATTTAGTTTTAGGTACATTAATGGTCCAAAAATAAGATTTAATTGAGCATTGTAGCATGTGTTACACACATAAGTAAAATATTAAAGACAAACTCATCTTTAAAATAATTAAATAATAAAAAAATTCTTCAAAATATTATTAACCAAAAAATATTTATTTGGCCCTAAAACCAAATAAAATCATAAAAACTAGAGAGAGAGTCTTGAAAAAACTCTAAAATGAACTTATCATGTTGAAGATGATGGTTTTGCGAGTTTGTAAGAAAAAATTAAGAGCATTTATTTGATACTAAAATATCTAAGTAGAGTAGAAGACTCAAGTTTCAAAAATAGAAGCAAGAGACATATGTAAAAAGGGTAAACAATCCAAACCAACATAAATTCAACTAAATGTATTGGTCTAGTCACAACAATACTTGTAAGTCAAGTGTCCAAAAAGCATGTAAATAATCTATATGACATAAAAATACACATGACAAACTACAACAAGTATCAAATACAGAGAGAAGAGAAAATAACACTTAAGTACTTAAATTTGGAAAATAGACCTTATTTTTCTTAAAAAGACATTTAAAGCGAAAAAAAAGGTGCCATAACTTTGTAGTACTCATATTATTATCTTAATACCCATGATTTTTTAATAATTTTAGTGGTACATATTTAATAAAAAATGAGTTTTATACACACAAAAAAATGATTTTTATACACAAAAAAAATAATTTTATCATTTTAATTTTTGAATTATTTTCGTTCATCGTTTTCTCTATTTCTTCTCTTATTTTGCCTTCCTTTCATTCTCTCTCATCTCTTTGTGACATCACTATCTATTTACATAAAATTCTCTCTTTTTTTTACTACTAAAATTTAAATCCTAATTCTTAAACCTAAATTCTAACACTAATTAAATTTTAAATACTAAATCTTAAACATTAAATTCTAAATTTTAAATTTAAATACTAAATCTAAAGAGAGAGAATGAAAGAAAGAAAAAAAGAGAAAAGGATTAAAAATAAATAATTAAAGGCTTAAAATATCTTTAAACTTTTAATGCACATATTTGTTTTTTGTTAAATAAGTATATTTTAAATGATTTAATATTTTTAAGGTATAACTCAAAAATTTGACAAATAATAAAACGAAAAACATTAATATGAGTACTGTATCGTATGAACATCTCATAAAGCCAATGGTTCTAGCTTTTTCGAAGCGGAAAATGTGAAAATAAAAAAAATACGAATAGAAGTAAATTTCAGATATATATGACAAAACAAACACACACAAAAAAACATGTTAGAGTATAAATATTTTGAAATTAAATATCTTATTAAATTAATATTTAAAAAAATAATGTGATACAAGACCTCCATATTACATTATTTATATCATTTTGTACCTTATATTATAATTTATATCATTTACTTTTTTTTAGCTTTGAAAAAAAGGATAATTATTGTAATATTTTATTACTTAAAAAAATAATATTTAATTAATAAATCATTAAAATTATATCCTTAATTTGTAATTTGTTTAAAGCTAATTGACATAACTTGTAATGTAATATAAGGAATCTAATAACAAAATTGATCAGTGCAGAACATCAACGCTACAATCCTAACCCCACGTGGATATATCAAACCTTGCACATTGACTATAGATAAAAAGAACGTTTTTTGATATTTGAACTTGATTGAAATTCACAGTGTTTAAGATATTGAGATATCCACATGAGGTCTTTAAGCATTGATGATTCTTGACCATCTTAGGACACTTGTTTTTTTCGCTCTACACAGGATTCAAACCCTAGTCCTAATACTTAGGATCTTATTAAGGAGTAACCTGATACCATTTGGAATAGTAGCTCATATAGTAACAAGTTACTCCCTAATAAGGTACTAGTCCTTAATAAAGTCTTAAAGGTCAGGATTGAGGTTCAAAATTTGGAAAATTTGAAAAAAAAAACACGTGTTTTAGATTGGTAAGGAATCATAACGTCTAGATGCTTCATGTGTATATCATAAGATCTTGAACACCGTAAATTTCAACCAGATTTAAAATACTATTATTTTATAACAATAGTAACAATAAAACATAATTAATCATATTGATAGAATATAAAAGACATATTAACATCTTGCCGTTCTCTCTGATGGCGATACAAAAAACTAACAATCATTAGCCATCAAAACTAATAACGTTTTGCTTCCCCACTTGATTATAAACAAAATTATATTGAATTTTTCCCGTACAACATAGGTAAAAATTCTTATGAAGTAACTCATCATCTTTTATGTCTAAAAATGGGTAACTCATCTTAGTAAAGGTAATAATTTCCATATATCAAAAAGAGGTTGAAAGGAGTGAAAAACTAACAAAAATAAAAAAATAAAAAAGTAAAACCCTTAGAAAATGTTGTGTTCTAGCTCTCAAATGAGTTTTGTTAAGAAAAATTATCCAATGGTAGCTAAAAATATATTATTTAGATATTTTGATAACGTAGTTTTGGTATAAAATATATAAGTAATTTAATTTTTAAAAATTGATATAATTTAGTCATGAATTTATGTGACTAAAATATTCTTTTTTTATAATTATGTAATTAAAATATTTTAATTTTAAAAATTAAGTGATTTATGTATCACTTATAAAATCTATACACTTCATCAAAAGCTAAGAACGTGCATTTACTTAACTTTTGAATATTTCATTTTATAATTACAATTAATGATATAATTGATATGATAATTATATATAAGTTAAGATAATAAATAATTACTATATTAATTGAGATACTATTTAAACAAGTTATTATAAATAAAGTTTTTGTCTCGATTATTTTAACGCAAGGATGGATGCTTTTTTAATTATGAATCGTTATGGTTGATTGGTGGTACTAAAAAAGAAAAAAAAAATGGCAAGGTGAATGTGATTGAGTGGTATTTTTAATCATTAATTAGCTGGCTCATCGCTCTTTTATATCCCATCTTCTTCTCTCCATGTAATAATCACATGTAATAGAGAAATTATGGTGATATTTTAAGTAAATTAGATACATGCTTAATGTTATTATTGTTTATAAATTTATGTGTTGTATTTTTCGCATTAATAAGCTAATCTCACGAGCAATATGATGCGCTTATAAACACGTAATTTATTGAATAATTATGTCTTTATTAAATTGAATTATTATTTACATATGAAAAAAATCTACCATAAATTTAGGATATATTATAATATATTAGAAGTGAAATGAGTGCATGAACCGACCAAAAGTAGTTATTTTAACCATACCTTCGTATTAATCAATTTGTACATATAAATAGTAGGAGAATGTCCATCATTCTCTAAAGTTTTTTTTATACTAATAATATGCTTAATTATAGGTTTTATTGAGTATTAATTTATATTTTTTTTATTAATTTAATAATACTCATTGTTGATAAACTAGATGAAGAAGAGTAATATGAGAGTGCCAACCTAATTAGGATATCATGGTGTACATCTTAGTTTTATCAGCTATAACCTTTATTTAAAAATAAATTACTTCTATGTATTTCTAAAAAAATAGAATATTAGGAAAAATTCTTAAATCTATTATTGATTATTGATTTGTATGATCTTCAAACAAGTCTTAAAAGTCTTCGAGTTTGTTACTGCAAAATCATATCATATATTATAGTTTTGATGTTGGCCTCAAGACACGATTTTAAGTCATTATCTTTAAGACGCTATTTGTCTCCACCAATTCGATGATGAATCGAGTTTTGTAGATACTCTTTCAAAATACAATAAAGCCTCTTATTGTTAGCTATTTGCACTTAAAAAAACCAAGAATAATTTTGACGTTGAACAACAATAAATGTAATTGATGTCCTAAGTCTGTAGTATTTATAACACTAATATTCTTTATAAAGAATAATGGTGGATAGTAGATTTGAAAAGATCACTTTGAATTTTTAACTATTTCTTTGCTTTTAAATGGTTTAAATGAATGGCTTATATATAGAATGTTATATACATATTCAAGTTGGGTTACAACTTTTGGATAAGTTGTAACTTTTTTAATATTTCAAAAGTCATATACTTATAATATATGTAATTGTTCATAAATAACTACAATCCATCTAAGAGTAATATTATTTTATCAAAAGTCATAATCTTTCAATAAACTATAGCATTTCATTCCCAAAATTTTCAACTATTCAATGAGTATTTTGCCATAAGGCACTTGACTAACCACTATAATATTTTAGACAAAGGTTATATCATTTTATTTTGAAATTATTCGAATAATTCCTCACAATTGTCAAAGGAAAAATATAATTTTGAAAGCTTCTATCTTGAGTGTGATCCAAATATTTATGCATAAACAATATGTCTTTTAAACTTGAGCCTTTACTTAGAGAAAACACATCAAATTTAACCAAGGTCGCATGGTAGTCAAACCCTTCAACTAGCAAACATGTTCGATTGACAGGACATGTCTCGCATATAAGGTATCTTTTTTTCTAGTGTTCTTCTTTCATTAACATGTTGATTGTCCTTGTGTCTTACATCCTAACTTTTCATTAGTACTCTAGTAGCCATGCAAGCTACATAGGAGACAATATTGTCTCCGACACTCACATAGGTGAAGTTACCAAGGATACCCATGTACATAAAGTATCTCAAAATTAATTATGTTATAAGTTGGCTAAAAGCTACGTAGCTTATCCTTTTTATTCCATTACGTATATCAAGCACATCCATCATTAGGACACCACTTATTTATTCTTGTGCTTTGAATCACAAACATATGATATTCTCTAGTTCATTGAACCCATGATATAAGTGAGGATACCACATTAACTAAACTATCCCACAGATAATTCTGTTATAAGTTCATTAAATGCTAAACAACTTATCCTCCTAGTTCTATTATGTGTATCATACACATCCACCTTTCGAATACCACTTTATTTGTTATTATGCTTGCAATCATAAACATATAATGTACTTTAGTTCATTGAGCCCAAGATCTTGATGTTTCAATTGTTGGGTTGAGTTTCCATCATTGGTGATTATTTGAGGTTTACTTCCATCTCATCCCCTTGATAAAATTTTTCATCTGGGTCTATCAAGTTCTTATATTACTTGACATAAAAAAATGCTATAGTCATGAGCATCCTTCATCCATAATATTGACTTGATTACTTCATTAATAATCCATTAAAATTAGGGAATTTATATCCTTATTCTATATTATTTCTATGTTATTGAAATCCACATTCAAATAAATGCTTTCACCAAATATCATAATCTTCATCAAGGGTCACAATCTTTACGGAGGTTCACAATCTTTCCCAAGAGTCGTGACCTTTAAGTAAGAGTCACCAATTTTCACGAAGCGTGACAAATTTTCATTAAGAGTCATGCTATTCACTATAAGTCATGTTCTTTCACCAAGAGTTATGACCCTTTACGAACAGTTATGATCCTTTACTAAGAGTAATGATCCTTTAAGGGTCACATTCTTCCCCAAGAGTCATGACCCTTCATCAAGAGTTATAGTCTTTCACTAAGAGTTACAACCTTTCACCTAGAGTCATGAACGTTTACCAAGAGTTACGACCATACGTCAAGAGTCATAATCCTTTACCAAGAGTCATGAACTTTCATCAAGAGTCATAATCATTCACTAAGATTTACAAGCATTCACTAAGAGTCATAATCCTTCACTTAGAGTTATAACATTTTATCAAAAGTCACAATATTTCACCAAGAGTCATTCCCCTTTACTATAAGTCATGACCCTTTATCAAGAGTCATGCCCCTTCACCAAGAGTCACGACCCTTCACTAAGATTCAGGCCCTTTACCAAGAGTCATGACCATTCACCAATAGTCATAACTATTCACTAAGAACAAAAACTTTTCACCAAGAGTTATTGACACATGGTCCACAAATACACAATTTATGCAAGTAATATAGTGTTAAAGCACCAATATCGATCCTCGAGGAGTACGATATTTTGTAATAGAGTACCAGTAATAAGTATTATCAATACTATTTAGGCTAATAATAAGGGGAAATTGAGTATGCTACTATTAAACGAAAGCTATACTGGATGTATGATTTCAACAATGCAAAAAATGTTAGGATTTTGAAATCACCTAGCCACACATTCAATTTAAAATAATCTTTTAATAACTTCTCTAAATATGATCCCTAGCTACATGATCTTAGGTATTGATGACTCTTTGTAACAATATATAACTTCATATAAACAATCACATTCTCATGCTATTTCACTTACACGATAGTTAAACCAACATGTAATCACGCTAAATATATATTATTCATACTTTCACACTATTCCGATGCATATGTAATTTTTTATGAATAATTCATATTCTACTTTTTCAAGCTCAGACATAAATCTCAACATCATGCAAACAATGGCTGGTTAATTGAAGCATTAATTATGATTTTATAAAGATATCAATTAAAGAGAAAAATTACATAAATAATTTATTTTGATTATATGCTACGTGGCTAGGTTTAACCAAAATCCTAAATGGAAAAGCTAGCCACTCATCATTATAAACATGATCAATAATAAATTAAATGAGTTCATAAAGAGAATCTAAATTTATAAAGAAAGAGTTATATTTCTTTGTTGAAATCTTGCTCTGCTTTGGATCAATCTCCAACTCCTTCCAATGGCTCTCAATGGTTGTTCTCTTTACCCTAAATCATATACATGACGAAGTTATTTATTATCCACTCAAAATTGTGGCTAATAGGGTTAAAATTGACCCAATATTAGCCATTAAAAATAATCCATGAAATCTAACAATCTAGATTAAAAATTGGACTTAAAAATGAAACTATTTTGGATGTCCCTAGCATGATCAATCAAATGTGATAAGAAAACCTACTCTAGAACCCCTGATCGAAGTCAAGTGAAGCAATCGATTGACCTAGTGGTATTTTATGTACATTAGCACGTTCATACATAAGATAAGTTTTTATGCTAATATTAACTCCAAAATAAGATATATATCTAGCTTGAAATAGATAAATAACTTTAATTTTATAGATTTATTAGTCATTACTTTTCACCAAAAGTCATGAAGAGTGATGAATTTTCATCAAGAGTCACAAAACTTTATCATGAGTCATAATCTTTCACCAAAAGTCACAATCCTTCATTGAGATTCAAAATATCCTCTAAGACTCATGATTTTTTTTATCAAGAGTCACAATCATTCACCAAGAGTCACAATCATTCACCAAGAGTTACTATGCTTCACCAAGAGTCATGACCCTTCATGAATAGTCAGGACCCTTTACCAAGAGTTATAATGTTTCAACAAGGGTCGTGACTTTTCTCCAAATGTCATAAATTTTCACTAAGAGTCACGATCCTTCACCAATAGTCACAATCCTTAACCAAGAATCATGGCCTTTCATACAGAGTCATAAACTTTCTTTAAAAGTCATGATATTTCATCAAGAGTCATGGCCCTTCACCCAAATTTTAAAGTATTCACTAAAATTTATGACTTTTCATAAAGTGTTGTAGCATTTCATCAAGTTGTGGCTTTTTACCATGGGTTATGACTATTTAGTATATTTTATTAATTTTCATAACCTTTTACCACATATCACAACTTTACCAATAGTCATGACTATTTACCAAGGATTGCAAATTTTCATTAGATTTCATAAATTTTCATGACCAAATACTTGCAAAATATCAAGAGCAATGATTCTCTACTAAATCTTAACATGTTCTCATAATATAAAATAACCAAATTTCATAAAGATTTACATGCTAATAAGCATGCTTCACAAAATAAAACTTAAGAAGTTTATAATTTATTACTTGAGGTGAAGCCAACAAAAAATTTGAAGGCATAATATTGTCTTCATATTGTTGAAGAAAGTTCTTGAATTTTTTTTGTTGATTATTGATCTTTATGATATTCAAGTCAAGTCTTTAAATTCTTCAATTTTGATACTGAAAAATCATATCAAATAATATATTATTAATGTTAGCTACAAGGCATGACTTTTAAATTTGGTGTATCTAGAACGCTAATATTCTTTATAAAGAAATAATGGTGGAAGCTAATAGATTTGGAGATAAATCATTTTGAATTGTTCTCTCTTTCTTTGCTTTTAAATAACCTAAATGAATGACGTATTTGTAGAATTATATGTACCCATTCAATTTAGATTACAACTCTTTGATAAGCTATGATTTTTTACATATTTCAAAAGTTTTATCTCTTAGAGCATATTTAGTTATTCATAAACAATTACAACATAGCCAAAAATAAAATAATTTTACCAAAAGTCAAAATCTTTCAATAAAATTATAATATTTCATTCCCAAAAGTTGCAACCATTGAATGAGTCTTTTGCCATATAAGGAATTTGCTCAACCATTTCAACCTTTTAATGAAAGGCTATATCATTTCATTTTAAAAATACTTACATAATGAATTAATGGATTAATATCATTTCATTTTAAATATATTTACATGATGAATTAATGGAACATATTAATCTATTTTAATCATGGTTTATCTTATTCAACTCATTTAGATCTATACATTTTTTTTAAATTCCTACATGAATCAATAATATAAAATGACTTGCACTTAATGTAATTAAAAAAATAAAAAAATTATCTTTATCCTTGTGCGGTCATTTTTTTTATAAAATTAGGACGAAATTATTATAAAAGACAATACATGATATAAAGAACTAAATAACACATTTTAAAATATAATGGATTAGATGATATAAATTTCTTAATATAATGGATCTTTATGGTATTTTTTTTAATTTGTTTTTGAGAGGTGTTGGTGATGTCTTTCCATTTAAAGTCTTTTATATGCTCCTCTGTAAGCTTTATTTTCATAAATATTTCCATTTCATTGGAAAAAAATCTAAAATAATTAATGAAATGAGAGTAAAATTAGTCAAAAATCATCGTCAAAATTTGGGATAAAAAATAATGACATACAATGTAGGGGAAATAGTCTTAGAAATGTTTGTTATATAACATTAAACATTATAAATATATAATTTTATGCATACAAGTATATGATTATGAAGTAAACCCACATTATACGTAATAATAATTATATTATTACGTAGAAATTTAATACCAATAGTATGTGTAGGTTTAAACCGTACTGTATACTTAACTTATTTAAAATTTTAATTCTAAAATTAGGTGTTTTAAATTTTTTTTCACAAACTAAAAATAATTTTTTTATTTTTAAAATGTAGGTAAAATTTAAAAATAAATTAAATATTGATCTAATAATATTTTACAATAAAATGATTTTAGTGGGTAAGAAATCAACATAAAATAAAATAAATATTATTTTAAATATAAATTATTTAATTAAAATATTTATAATCAATTCTATTCAACTATATTATAAAGATTGCGGCAAAATATTATATCAAATGATTATAATACATTTGAATATAATTCAATCAAATAAAAATAGTTAAAATATCCAATAAAATGTATCAAACATATTGTTAAGGTCAACTCTTACGTGTCATGTGTCATTAGTAAGTATTGTCAAGTCTAAATAATAACATTCAATAAAAATTATGAATTTATTTGTATTTGTCACAAATTTATAATACATATACCCTTTTGGGTATTAGGGTTCGATACCTTTCAAATACCTTGGTTTTTATTTTAATTAGTACCTTCAAATGACATAATTTTAATAAGGATAATTTAAATATCCAAATTTTATTACTAGTACATTTTATGCTAATTTAAACTATATAAATTTTTAATTAATTGTAAATTTTGAACAAATAATATTAATTTACTTTTGTTTTGTTAAAATTAACCTCCCTAGGAGGAAGAGACGGTGCCACATTTTATCACCAAATTCAGCAACATAATTGAGGTTACCAACAGAGAGCTAGCAGAAGGCTTGATAGTTTAGTAGTATTTTAGCACAATTAAGACGTTTTAACCATCTAATCTATCTATAAATAGGTGTGCAGATGGACCGGGATGGTTATGCTAATAATCATACCAATCCCATGTCAATTTTGGGGACATTCGGTTAATAATAATCGGTTATGATTCGATAGTAGTTTTCCTACGATTTAACCACATTTCTTATTTTTTAATATTTATTCAACAATATATTTAGTTTAAAAAATTAAATATTAATTTAATTTTTACTTTATTATATTATTTAAAATATTAACATTAATTTTTATTTTTTAATTATTTAACACATTTTTTTAAGTAAAATAATTATACAAAGTATTGTGTATTTTATTATTAAAATTATATTTTTCTATGTAATTATATGTATATAAAATAAAAATATCAATATGTATTCGATTTCGATTAATCACAGTTTCAGTATTGCAATAACCATTCCTACCCCACGCCATCGGTTACAATTATTTTGGGAAAAATAGTCCAATTTTTACGGATAATCATAGTTTTAGTTATCTATTGTTAAAATGTACATCCATAAGTCTATCTCACTTTTGGTATCAATTTACCTATTTTAAAGGGGTATATTTGTCTACGTACATTTTTAACATATTTTCTTTTTAACAAGTAATATTTTTTTAACTATTTGGGTACCAATTTTTTTACCTAACTTATTAGCATATTTTAATTATTAGCATCTAGGTAGCTCATCTAAAAAAATGTGTTGATGAAAAGATAATTACTATAATATGATTATGAAAAAAACACACTTAAAAATATTATTTTTTATTACTTTTAAAATATATAATTAAAATGTAATATTTATTCTAGTATTTTCATAAACAAAATTTAAAAAATATTTTATTATTTATTATCTTTTTTTAATTTCTTTATAAATGTAAATGAGCCAATTCATCGGTATTTAAACCCAGCTTATTTAAAGTTACTTGAGTTAAAATTGACTCACATAAAATTTAAATGAACTTTGAGATATAGTTTATCTAAGATGAGCTGCACCTAAATAAATTGGACTAACTCAACTCATTTGACACCTTCAATCACTATCATCACCAATAGTCATTATATGTGAAAATTGCCCATCTTCATCTTTTTTTCAATTACGAAGAAAAAGAAAATATGGTTCTAAAGAATAAAATTTCCATTGAAATCCAAAACCAAGGCCAAACCTAATACAAAAAATAGCACAAAAGACTAAGAAACAAACAATAACATGACTGCACACTAAAAATATCACATCTATCGCAGCTTGACAAGAACCATAAGAATCAAAAACTCCAACATTCTAGCAACCATAGCTAGTTTCAAAAATCTTATAGAAATCCATAAAGGAATCATGCTAGTGATATCCAACAAGTACAAAAGAAACCAAATAGCTTCCAAAGAGAATGAGGCTACACTCACAGCACAAAAGAGACTTGTTGGATAAAAAACCATCTGTTACATGTGGTCCTATCTAATTAGTCCATGTTATTATAAAAAAGTCAAATAAGTATAATTAACAATCTAAAAAATTAGTTTAAATTCACAATAAGAAATTTATAGTAAGTTTTTTGAAATTAATATAAAATATACATATTAATGACTCAAATATATTAAATGATTTATATATTATTTATTCATTATAAAAAACAATATAAATAGTTAAAATATCAATTAATAAGTTATTTACAAGACTGTTATTAAGTCTATAAATAGGCCTATTTTATCTAAAAAATGCACACATGCATAAGTAAAAGTTCACACTTTTCAAATCCTCTATAATAAAGGCTCATTCATATAGAAACTAACTTAAGCATCAGAGTGGATATGACACCTATAATGTCATTTCTTCATATGTGTTTGCTAGTGACTTGTAGTATCGACATGAAAAGAATGTAATGATAATAAAAATTGACTTCAACATCTAGTATCATCTGTGGGAACAAAATTTGGTATTCTAACTTACCAAAACTAATGAAAAATTGAAGAACATTTATTGTGTTATTTGCGTTCATAATCATGTTCTTCATCCATATTTTCCTAAAAATACCCATTTGATTCGCTAGGTCACTAAAATGAATTCCCAATATGTTTCTAATGACGTATCGCTTCCATAACAAGTTCATGATCTCACTAATGCCTAGGACTAAACATCTACCTTCAATGTGCTTCCAGAAAATGATAATACTTAGGAGTGTAGTTATCTTGATTTTGATGTCCATTAACAGGTACTAGATCATTGTCAGGTGATAGACCCTCGGTGAGAAACTACCTAAAGCACATGAGCAGGAACTGGATCCTAGGTTGGGCTATGTTCAAGTTAACAAAGTAACTAAGGAATCCAGATTTCTTATCTAGTTAGAATAGGAACCACATATGGGGTAGCCAGCAAGGTAGGCCAGCCAAGCAAAGTATCTAGTTAGATAGACCTCCCTGGTAGAGTAACTAGACAATGAGTATAGTTAGATCAGTTAGGTAGAATATCCTAGTCTACTAGACATAAATTGGCTTCGAGCTTCTATAACCCTAAATAAAAAGTGACTAACCATCCTCTAGTGATTGCCATAGGTGCAAGCACGTGCAATCTAAATAATATTTTCTTGGATCATCTTAAGGAACCATCCCAAGGCTAGGTGAATGACATAATCAAGTTAGGAAAAACACATTGATGATGGTGTTGATCATGTAGATGTTTATAGCTACAAGTCAAACAAACATCAATCTAAGAGGGCAATGAATTACACATGATGAAAGATTAAACCTTAATAGGATTGGTCACACCTTAGAGAGTTATGTCATTGAAAAAGCTATCTCTACTGTTATGCTTTTAGTACGTTGCCTTCTTAACCGTGCAATCGAGGACACTGTCACCTAGGTCACACCAAACTTGATGGATTTCTATCCTTAAGGTCATACTATTTAGACAAGCTCTCTTCTAGGTTGTACTGCCTAGCTTACCATACTCCATAATGTGGATCTAGACCATACTTGGTGATTATGAAACTAGATCACTTCAAGTGAATTTGGATCCAAGCCACACTTGATGAGACATATACACCAGTTTCTAAGTAGCGTCATGAAGAATTATCACTCCAAGGTGAGAAGTTTAAGTCGTGTCATCCAAGATGTGCCAAACTACAAGAAACTTCTTACTATGACTCCAAATATGTGATCAACATTGCATCCTACATAAAAATCTCTACAAAAATTGTAGATGAAGACACATCTAAGAGGGATCATCCATCCTTCAATTTCTCCATGTCAACCATGCTTAACTATCAAGCTTCAAAGAAATGGTTGACCAATTCTCCTAGAAATAAACTGGTGCTTAGAAGGTGGATATTGAACTGTTGAGTTTCATCTCTCCATAGGTCCAATTTTCTCATTACCCTACGATAAAAGCATTAAAATGAGAAGATTTCTTCACCAAAGTATATCTTAGATTCATAAATTTTCATCCTACAAACATGAACCTTCATTTTATCAAGAACACATTAACTTGGTGTTCTTGATAGCCAGGGTTTTAGAGAACTAGAACATTCCCATACTCACTCAGATATAGACACATTCAAGTAGGGAATAACCTCACATACCAAAGCATTTGGAAAAGACTTATATAGGAAAAAATATAGTATGGATTGTGTCATGTCTAGATCATGTCACCACATCAATAAGATGGGGTCGTCAGTTAACAAACCTCATCATGAGATCTGTAACCAATAGGATACCATTCTCTATCACTACACTTGATTGGATTCGACTAACTAACCAACGAGCCACTATTATTACTCATCCTACTGAGCACCATCCTAAATTCTTTTTATCCATATTACGGGGTGATGTTGTATTCGTCTAGGGTAGTTGGGCTTGACTTTTCATGGCATACCATTTTACTCTTAAAAAATCCTACAAAACTTTCTAATTGTTTCATGGGAAGTCCACAAATAATATGGACTCTAGAAATAAGTGCTTTCTACAATCTGATTTCAGACATTATTGGTATGAGGTGACCCAAAATCTCACTACTTACAAAAGATCTTGCAAAGAAAAAAAAGATCATGATGGTTGAAGAGCAATATCAATTTCAAATAATTGTGACCTTCTAGACTATTCCCTCCCACCATAGGGTTGGAAGCCACTTTAACACTAAGTGAGCAGAACTTATAGAAACCTCCAATCCAAGTTATATGCACTTAAAAGGTCATCATTAACTACCTAGACTTAACAAGAAGAGCTAGTTTGGATAGGATTCAACCACTATATTTTAGCTAAAACTCTCTAGAATACATCTAGATAGAATGTGAGAAGTAAAGAATAAGTCAGTAGTATATTTAGAATATAAATATAGGTTCCCATTTAAGAAACTTAAAAAAGCCACATTGGTTGGCCACTTCTTTATTCAGACTCAAGAAGTCAAATACATCTTCCAAGCGTGTTCCACCTAGTAAAAAATTCCAAATAATGTAGAAATCTTGACACTTATTCACTGAGTCTATAATTCACATTTAAATCTTATACTTTTCATCCAAAGTACCCAATACCATCTAGGAATTAGAAAGCACTCACCATGGGATAATAATTAATAAAAGTATTGCTACCTAGAGTTCAGGTTCATGATATTTTCAACAAGGATCACCCACAGCTTCAGGCCTGCCCTAGATCATGAAGGATATATCTTTTATTATATCCATGTAATTATTACCACCATATGCAAGCTTAACGTACAATGATTAGGAAAGTTGTACATTTTTTTAAAACCATGCAAAAATCACCACCCTATATGGGTCAACGCATAATGTCACTTTGTCTTATATTAGATCAGGAAGTTCATACCTTTTCTAAGAACCATGCAACAATCACCACCCTATATAAGTCGACACATAGTGTCACTTAATCATGTATTGGATTAGGAAGGTCACACCTTCTCTAAAAACCATATAGCAATCACCATCCCATGTAGGCTCGTTGCACAACATCACTTGGTCCTAAACTTGATCAAGAAGGTCATACCTTCTCCAAAGATCATGTACCCCTTTAGAGTTTTATGCATAGCATCACTAAAGAAAAAGAAACCCCATCCTTGGAACAATACAATGGTATTCCCCATATAAGACTTATGGTACATTATGCCACACAAATATTGCTTGAAAATAGTATGGTCTCCTACCCAAGGCTCAGCAACAATTAAATCTTACTAGGAACAAGGCACCAAGGTTTGAAATACCAATGTCGATCCAAATGTTAAAACCTAAACTTTATTAAAATGATGAAGATATTGTTGTAATTGATGGAAAATTTTAATTTTTCTTAAGAAAACTATGGATACTCTATCAAAATCATGGAATTTGTTTATAAAACTTTATAGAACATCAAAACAATAAATTACTTATATTTATATTTTTTTTTATTTAATACATATATTTAGAAAAGTTATGGTGTTCAAGTTGATAAATAAATCAATTAATTAATCAAAATATTGCAAAATTCCTAGTTAAAATTTGAAAAAACTATTTAGATTGCAAGTTTTAAATTATTATAAATGAATAAACTTCAAAGGTACAATAGAATTTAAATTATTGGAAATTTCATGACAATATCTATAATATCCATAACATTTTCTTGGTAATGATATTTTGTCAACAATGTTGTGACATTGTTGACATTTTGTTGACATTTTTACCAAAAGATATGGATGCCATATTTTGATGTTGGGATTTAAAAAAATTAATAATATCATGACAATATTGATGATAGCATCAATTTTTCAATCCTTACTAGTCACGCTATGCCTCCTCACACTATTGCTAAAGTGAAAACAAAAATGTGGGCACAATGATTATTATATAGGATCTTGGCAATGGCAATGGTGACTTAATGGACAAAGTCCTGTGAGAAAAACAAAGCAAACATAGATGCATATAATGCTTCTTTTCACCATTTTCCAAATAGACAAAGTCTTGTGCCAAAACAAAAGTGGGAACACTACACATTTAATTCCTATAGCAATAAGGGTCTAGGGTTCAGAGAATGAGATTAGTGTCTCAATTGATCGAATTTGGTTTTTAAAATAAAGTGAACCCACGATCCCTTCGGTTCCTATAACGATGTTGGCCCAAAAACTAGGCAATTGTATGCTTTATTCTACCTCATAATTGTTTCAATAGATGAGCTCCTATGTGGAAAGAAAAGTAGGATGAAAGGCTTTTGGCACCCTCAGAAATGATGGTCTAGGATCTAGACAATGGTACCAATGTCTTAATGAACTAATCCTTGTGTGGAAAATAAACTTGGCACCAATAGTGATTGTGGTCCAAGATTAAGGTATTGGAGATTGGGTAAGCTCATCGCAAAAATAAGCAAGGTATTAACTTCTTCACACTTGGGGATTTACCTATCATAGATCAAGAACTCGAATAAGACAACTAAAGGTCATGGGACACTTCTAGATGTTGGGCTTGGGATTAGAGCACTCAATCACATAACTCTCTTGGTTAAAAAGATGGAAGTTATAGATTGACATCTGAAAAATACACATTGTTACCACGCTAAGAAAGTTTTCCAACCAAGAGGAATAAGAGTTAGAAAACTCCACAGGGTAGGGAACAACCTCATTACCAGGCCACAAAATGTTTGGAAAATTTTTAAAGATTATTCCAAGACATAGGAACACATCATAAAAGATTGAAGTTAGCAGAGAAGTGCCAAGCTTCAGACTCCAAACAAAGGTTCACTAGGAATATGTCACTATACATTATAGTAGGATCACTAGTTACTGGATCCCTACTTTGAAGGACCTCGATAGGTAAACCATTGCTCATCACGATCCCCACTGACTAGTCGATTGCCAGACTAGCCATCACAGTAAAATACAAATGTAAATTGAGCAACCAACCAACGGACCAGTTAAAAAGTCAACCAATTAATTAGTAGATTGATCATCCATCAATTGCATCATGGTCCATTCGATAGTTGTACCATGGTCTATTTTCTATTTTACTTTGCCCATGCTCACTCTTGTCTTCACCATCACTCATCTCGTTGGGCATTATACATGAATTTCTTGGGTCTACATCATGAGGTGATGCCATGGTCAAGTTGGATAATGAAAGTTGACTCATTTTTATCCATTGTCTACCTTTCAAAAAAGTTTACAAATATCTCTTAGTGTACCTCGTGGAGTCCCAAGTTCACTAAGTGTTAAGTGAACACTTACGATCCAAATCTAAACAATGTATATGGATAAGTATTGTCTTGATGTAGTGCTACATTAATAATAAAAAATGAATGCCCTATATTAAAAAAATGACTAACCTACATTAACAAAAATTGAGTGTCTTGCATCAATAAAAAATGAGTGCCCCTTATCAACAAAAAAGGAATGCCTCACAATAGTGAAAAAATGAGTGCCAAAAATTAATAAAAAAATGCAAGTAAGTTTTAAAGCACAATATCTAAGAATAAATTTCCAAGTTCTTATTATTCATTAAATTTATGATGCTTCTTGAGCTACAAAAAATAAGGACCAAGTGACTATACTTTGGCCAACAAAGTAACTACTAAGTGAATGAAAAATAGAAAAAAGAAAAACCTAAATCCTATGATGATCACCCTCACTAGCTTCTTCTGATTGAACAAACAAGATGGGTACCACCTACATTGCCTATTGCACATCACTGGTCACCAAAGGATCTATGGATTTCACAACATCGGTAGACTTTTGAGGCACTATTCTAAATGGGGTCTCATTCCTTCAATATCTGAGCTTTTTTCATAACTGTCATACTTAGCCATAACCTTTGAGAAATCTGAAAGGTAGTATAGAAGGAGATCTATGGGCCCAAGTAAAACCTATGTCAACTACAAATTCATTTGAGTCTAGGTACTTATTCACAACATTCTTGGCCATTTCTTCAAGTTTAGAAGAAAATCTTTATTTCTTAGTTCTTAAGCTTTGACATTATAAATCCTTTTAAGTCATCCTTTCATGAAGTTGGTCTCTAGTAGCCTTAAAAATATCTCAAGCACTCTTAGTGTCCTCTTGGATTAGGCTATTATCTTCTAGGGCATCAATAATGCACTGCTTCTCCTCAAGGGCATGGTATAGTAACTCCATGGTCTAATCTCTTGAAGATTTTACCTAGAAACTCCATGCTACAAGGGAGGTATCCTCTAAGAGTTAAAGAGAAGCCATTATCTTATTGAAAAATTCTTCAACTGCTACTCTACATCTTTGAGATTGTTTCCTCAAGATGCTAGAATGATCAACTAATGATCTAGTCTTATTATTGATAGGAAAATAAGAGAGGGATGATGCATGAATAGGATTTGAGTGTGGAATATCTTCTTCCATAATAATGTCCTTAGATGGAAGCAAGATATGGGCTCAATTATGCATTATTGTTGCCATAATCACCTTGGCTTTGCTAGTTGAGCCTTGCATGCCCCTTTTTCCTTTCTAGCAATTTCCCTATATTGTTTTAATTCCTAGAGCAACTACCTAAGTGTTTAGACATAAACTAAAATGCACTAGTATCTAAGCTCTTCAAGAAAGTCATGTTACTAGATGACATTTCTACAAGGCATGAAAAAAAAAAGCAAAAATCATGAATCATTCCCAATTTTTTGGTTCCATCAAAGCTACACTAATAGTTTCACATGGCTTTTGGTTCAATTTTAGTTATACCGAAAGTTTCCTTATCATAAAAAATATAGAAGTCCAACCACTAAATATTTCTACATCCAAATATCTTGATCATCCAATTAGATTCTTGTCATCTAGAAAACTTGGCCATCAAATGCTTAACAAGACTTGCCTAAAGTACAAATCTGTTGAGAGGTTTCTACACCACAAAGCTTTAACATTTGATTGAGGTAATGAGATAGGTGAAATTGATCAAGAGCAGGTCTATTTATACACTACTGGGATCAATCTCAATATCCCATCCAACTAGGGACCTAGAGGTTTAGATGGATAGAAGATCTAATAGAATTAGGCAAGAAAAGTTTAGATTTGGAAATTCAAATTTGAAAGACACCTTGATGTTTTTTGCCCAATTTTGACAAGTCATAACATCCTAATAGTGACTATAAATGAGACACAAAAATAGCCATTGGGAAGCTTATGATCCCAATTTTAAAATGGAACAAAAAAATCACAATGCTAGTGGTACAACACAATCAAGACATGCTAAGACCAGTTGCCTCTATGACATCATACTTAGGTGATCCCACTAGGCCACCTACCCCGTTAGAAATCACTCAAGAGGATAGAGAGGCTTGTCTTAATGGATTATTTACAATTTTCTTTTATGTTTTATTCTTATATGTTATATTTAATTTGTCTATGATTAAATTTAACATGGTTGGTTATTTGTAAATATGATATAATAATAACATTGTTATGCTTGCGAAATATTAAATAGGTAAAACATTTCTATAAAATAAATTGATTTTGTTTTTATTCAAGATTTTATATTAAGGATGTTAGAGAGAAATATATTATTTTTCATTACAAACTTAAATTTGAAAATTAGATTATAAGGTTTAATTATCTGGTCTTATTTAGAGTAGTGATCTTTTATTTGTTGGTACAATCTCCCGGTAGTTAGATTGAAGCTTTATTTGAAAAGTTTTTATAAGAACTAATTTTTGAAAATGTATTAACAACATATTTTTTGTAATGATTTTAAAACTTGAAAGTTAGTACTTAGATAATTAAATTCTTAGGTTTAATTTAGATACCTTAAATAAAGTTTAAAATGTCTAACTCCACCAAAGGTGGCATTTAAAAAGTTCATTTTCAATCTCTTAGAAAAAAGAATTAATTTAATTAACCAAATTAGTGATCGACCCTATACATTGATGTTAATTGATTTGTTTAATTAGCAAAAGAATATCTAACCCCACCAAAGGTGGTATTCATATAAAAAAGGGAGAATCAATAAATATCAATTTATATCTTTAATAACCTAAATAATATGAGCAAGCATAATTAACTTAATTTTTATATCCTTACATACTCTGCTATTATAAATGATAAATATTTGTATTATTTTTTATTGAATCTATATCTATGTTTATTTTTACGTTATTAAATTAGAAAACAAAACCAAAATATCGTGACAGGATGTTTAGGATTTAATTTAATTTGTTGGATTTTGAATAATAAATTAAAAACATTATATATTCCTTCCTTAGATTGACCTTGAGAGTATACTTATAATTTTATATGAAATGATTCATGTACTTCCGAGAGTTTTACAAATTATAAAACCACAAAGTATTTTGCAAGATTGGTATTTGTAATGCCGATCTTATGACTCTTCAAACACCCCAAAGTGTCATTCATTTTGACATGTTTTCTAGTGATTTGTAGGATCAAAGTGGCAAGCATGTTGTAAAACAATAGGCTTTAACAACATTTAAAAAGACAATAAGGAAATAATAAGAAAGCAACAAAATTTAAGCCATAAACTAGCCAAAGAAATGACAATAAAAAAAAATCAAAAAAATCAATAACCATCATCCAGGTTGAGCAAAGATTTTAAAACTTGTTCAATCTAGCAGGTCAACTTAGATAGAATCACCAATAAAAATTTCCCAAATGCCTGCATGAGTGCAAGAAGTAGAGTGAGCAATATCAACCACTTGACTTGGCTCACACTAAAGATTGATGAGAAAAGTGATATCCTCTAATCCATTTCATGGTTGTTTCCCACCCTATCCATTTTAACATGATTACCTTGGGCAATATGCCTTCCTTTACTAGTGCCCACACCAAGATTTTCCTTATTTTATATCCCAACCAATTAGCATCCTTCTTACTTATGCAAGTATCGCCACACATTCCCAAAAAAACCATCATCGTCTTTATGCATGAAGCCATATCTATCATACGAGTTAGAACACATATGTTTATGTCAAATTGTAGGCATTTACCATATCTCATATATTTTTCACCAAATTCTCTATTTTCAACACAAGTAGATTCATAAAAGTGAGACTGATGTGTACTTCCACCATATTAATAAAAAATTTAAGCAAGCACTCATAACTCACCTTATTCCATGAATAAGAAAGCAAGAAAGGAATCCAAACTCCTAGAACAATGTTGATAAAGTTCAAAACTCACTCAAATATGAACATGTGCCACTACTTAGAAAGAACTTATCAATATCAATGGTTGAACCAACTTTCTCACCAATGTTTCTCATAATGGAATCAATTCTCTAATCCATATGAAGATCACGAAGTTGAGTCCAAATTGGAGTTGAAGTAAAAGTCAAACCATATGGAGAATACCTAGAAGGAGGCTCTGGATTTCAAGTAAGCTATTGTATCACCTTAATGGTTTTTTTTTTCAAGACAAGCTCCTAATCATAAGATCCTAAAAGTAGAATACCAATGTAGAAAAGGAAAAAAAAGGTTATCCATGTCTGTTACCTTTAATAATAAAGTACTTTAGTCTCTTACCTATTAGCTAGTAATGCACAAGTCAACTACCTTTACCCAAAGTGTTCCAGAAGTCCATTTTATAAAGTAATGGACTTGTGCTATCCCAATTTTGAAGTGGACAAGTGGGGAAGCATAAGTCCATTAATTTACAAAATGGACTTTTACGACCCTTTATGTAAAGGTAACATACTTGTATTGCCTCACCTAATAGGTATGGGGTTAAAGTATATTTTCATTAAAGGTAATAGAATTGGATAACCTTTTGTCCTTAGGAAAGTTCACAAGATTTTTTCTATTTCTTGCGATGAATATGCAGAAGGGAATCCAAGTTAACAGGCTTGTAAGAAACAACTATTAGGATAGAGCCCTAACTACAAATGAGTTTCTATTTAAATTTATGTTGAAATTAGAATAAATAAAAATAACATTTCATTTATTTACATATGTTACTTTATTCCTCAAATAAATCATTTTTTTATTATTCACTTAAATGTCAGTATACTAGCACATATACATGAGGATTGATTTTACTTGAAATAATCAAATTGTTTGTGAAAAATTAATTTAACTTTATATAATTGGATACTTAATTAAGTCATTAATATGACTTATATCCATTTGGAATGAAGTGACCTATATATAGTGTGATTGATTTGGAGACTAGTTGGGGATACTTTGTATAATAGTTGATTATACGAGATATGACCAAACATATTAGAAATATCATTAATATCTATTTACTCTGTTGTTTCTCTATATCACTTCATAACTATATGTATAAAAATCTTATTTTAAAATGGTTTAGTTTGCCTTTTACTATAACGCATTGGTATTTGACTTAGTTAGTCATGCTCGAAGTGTTGGACTAAAATACCTTATATCTTGGTATGTTTGTGGTGGGTTGGGAGGTATTTCACTCTGTCTATTCGTAGATGTTAGATAGAAATTTTCTTGTTTAGGGATCCAAAGCTTGAATGATTGTATGATATCTATAATATGATTATAGATAGTTATTAATATGCATAGTGGGTACGTACTCAAATAGATGTAATAGAGGAGATAAAATAGATTTAATGATCTCGATTGTATTACAAATTGGTTATGAAAGATTGAACTACACTAATGGTTATATCAATAGATTACTTATATATATTGTGTTCAATAAATATTATATATGATATTCAAGAGTTTCAATCATAGGTTTACAGTAATAACTTTAAGATTAAAAAAAATCATAATTAGTTAAGGTTTTAGCTAATACATCAATGCTTTATTTAAGCTTAATTAAATTTATAATTCCATCAATCCTGAGTCTGCTATATAATAATGATTGAACAATGTTGCTTCCAAGATAAATAAATGATTTATTTGAAATTAATTATTACATATGATCAAAATGCATATTTATTTATTGGGATAATTTATAATAATCATAAATGTTAAATAAATATATAAGGGTAAAAGAGTAATTTGTCATAGCCAAATTAATTAATTAAATTATATTTAGTTGGACCAAAAAAATATTTGAATTAATTAAAAATATTAAATTTAAATGTTTGGTAGTGAGTTAAATACTTGTGAGACAAGTAGCACATTTTAGTAATTTTTAAATTGGATTTGATTTTGGATTAATTATTGAAGCAATTTAATTTGAAATTAAATTGTAGCACATAATTAGGACCTCCTACATGTGGTGTTAATAAGGCTAAAATAATTGGAATGAGATTGTCATTGAAGAGACAATTTGATTTTATATAGGATTTCTAATTAAAGAAAACTTAGATATCTTGATCCAAATCAAACTAGGTCAAATGAAAACCACTTAAATACACCATATTCCCCTTATATGGCTAGGGACAACATATAAAAATTTAAGAGAATTTTTCTAGTACTCAATTAAGAGCATTTTGTGAGAACCAAATTCAACCCAAACCCATAGTGATTCAAAAAGATGTTCTTGGTATAAAGTTATTGTTCTTCAATAATAGGCTTCATGCAATTAGGGGTTCTAGTTGGAGAACTAAAAGCAAGTTTTGATCAACTTGGACTTTACTAGAATTCCCATCAATTACCCTCTTGTTTAATGAGAGAGAATGCTTAAAAGCTAGAAAGTTTTAACCGTTTGTTAATAGGCTATAAAAATATGTTTTTTGTTATACTTTATTATAAGTAAATTATCAATTACATAGGATCTTTGTTTGGAAAATTTTGTTTCCCAATACCAATTGCTTTTACTCGTTATGTTGTTAAAATTTGAATTTTTATGGAAAACGAATTTTCAAAACCAATAACAATATGCACTGTTAGTGCCAAAACAAGAGTGATATTATCTCTGAAAATCAAATCACTAAGATCCAGAGTCAAATTAAACCATCAACATGGTTCATCAAGAATGGTGAGGAACTAGAGGAAATCGTAAAGTTGGAAGTGAAATAAGGCAAGTAAATAGTAGGGAAGCAAGAGATGGAGATGAATTTGAATAACAAAGGAAGACAAGAAAGAAACAACGTTGGGAGTTGTGGTCAAAGCGTTTTAGAACACTTGTTGAGAGTAAATCCTTCCTACAGGTACGTTTGATTGGTAAGTTTTATTTTGCTTAGTTTATCATTATTGCTCCGAGTATTTTGCCTTTTGCCAATTATGAAGAAATTTGAGGATGCATATATGTATGAAGTAATTTAAGTCTTTTTTTTATTTTTATTTTGAAAAAGCGATAAATGTATAAAATATTAGTTACACTCTGGATAACTAACTTCTTTTTAGAGGACTTGTGTCAAATCCGACTAGTTTCAAACCATTGTTAAAAATTGTTTATGTTTACTATTTTTTTAATGTTTATTAACTTATTATTTATAAATAAAAAAATACAGAAAACAAGCTTTGCGTTTGAATCCACTCCAAAAATATGAATAGATATTGCTCAACCTTATAAGGGTTAGAAAACAATGAACCCTCTAGAAATAAATCTTTAAACACATACTTTTATTCTATGTCCATTTGTATAATTATATTATACATATATATTTGCCAATACAGAAATTTACATTTTTGGGCAATTTTGTGCAAATTTTTGTTTATTTACAAGCAAAGCCATTGTGAAATTTTAAATAAATATTTGTAGTTTATTCTTTAAAAGTCTACACATTTATATAAGTAAAAACGTTATCGTGTCAATGGCCTTGAGGGTGAGAAGATGTAATTGGTATGTTTAAGTTGTATATGTGCATTGCAATCGTTTTATATTTGGGAGTATTTTTGAAAACTTACTTAGCATTTTTTTAAAATAGGCTTTTCCTCAAACCATTGACCCTTGTTTGAGAAAGAGATTTTATTCATTCAATGCAACATTATTTGTTTGATATAGTAAGTGTTTGTTAGAAATAAGTCATTGTCCAAGAAATAAAGAGTTACAATTTCAAAGATGTGTGGATACCATAGTCGTTGAGGTGCCTTACCAAGTGATTGGCAAGGGCTTAGTGAGATGGTTAGCAAAAAATTACCGCCTTTATCGTAATTGTGGTAGCTATTACCCGTGTCAAGGTGCTTGGTAAGGGCTTGTCAATGTGGTTGGAGATGGTCACAAAAGCTGAATTTTTTTCTAAAAGTACCACCACATTTGTATTGTTTTAATTAATTAGAAAATGTGGAAAAATTTACCTAATTACGAACTCTGCCAGTTTGAAAACTTTGGTTTGTTTAATAAAATGATTTTATAACTTCCTTATGAGCCATACATTGAGTGTGGTTTTATATTGTTGATACATTGAATGATTTGAGAAAAAACAATTTGGGTGGCTATATATAATGTCGAATTAAACACCAAGGCATATTTTGCATCTTGGTACATGTGCAAAGGATAGTTGATTGTACAATATCACATAGTGGTGGGGCACCAAATGACACAAGGTTTTCATGGATCATTGTTGCTGTGGAAACAATAGTAGAGGCAACTTAGATACATTTTAGTGTGGTGCTCCAACTAATAGAGGTGTAAGTGTGTATTTCTTAGGTTATGTACCATTGATTTACTTTAGTGAATTTCTTACTACCATATGGATAGGAAGCTCGTGGATGTCACCACATATGCATGGATCATATGTTGGTTTACTCTGTTATATTAGTACCTTTGTATGATTGCATGTGCTGTTAGTATAATCAAAATTTTATCCAAAGATGTTTCTACATAGGATGATCTAATTGTGATTGGAAAACCTTTTTTATTACTTTAATGAGTATACTTTGTTTCTGTATGTCATACCAGCTATTGTTATTCTATACTATGGTTGTCAATATTTTTTATTTGATGTAGTCATTTAAATTGGTTATTTTTCTCTAGTTTTGTTTACTACCTCTTTTATTACAAGTGTTTTATACTTTTTTGTTACATGCAAGACCACGCACGCCATCACAATCGTGCGGCACCAACCGTTCGATCACGCAACGAATGACTACGATGAGGCGCATGAGACCTGATGCGACAAAAGATATTGGATGTGTTGGCCGACGTGCAGCGTGGGACCCACGTGTCTGTTACGTGACTTCCAAAAGGTGTGATCTCGTGCGACGCGGTCTACATAATCTTCGTGTGCCTATCCATCCAACAAATGATACAATGCCATGTGTCTCCAATATTTCTATAGCTAATAAGAAGCAGACATGTGGCACGTATTGGGTAAACCAAAAGCACGGAAATGATGCACGTTTCCAGCCGCGCCCTAATTTCGTGCGGCGCAAGCACATGCAACCATTTTCCTCCCACCAATTGAAGGCTGCCACGTGTCCCACTATATTTTGCAGTGAATCAGATCACAACACGTGGCAACGTGTATTGAAAAGAAAATCAGAAACGCGTAGCTGTCTCCCATTCAGTTTAAAATAATGTTTTTAATGTAACCGTTTGTTACATTTGTCTGCCACGAGTTTTTTTATTTTTGATGTAAAATGTCCACCGTGTGTTTAAAAAATATATTTTTGTAGATGTATTTTTTTAGCTATAAATAGGGCATTTATTGCTAAAAATGGAGTTTTGAGTGTTTGGAGTTGGAATTTTTGTTTTAGTTTCATGTTGGGGTTGGACTGTGGAACACACAGAAGCCATTTTTGGCTTCCGTTATGTTCTACGTGTGCCAAATATTTAGGAGGAGAAATGTTTTAATTTTCTTTGTTCTTGATCTAATATTCCTTAATTGCTATAATTTTAATTTTAATTTATGAAGTAATTTAATTTTTCTAGGTTTGCGTTTTATCTAAATTTATGAAGCTTGAGTTTAATTATTTTTGAATGATTTATAAGACTTTTAATTTGTTTATTCTATTTGTGCTTAATGCTTTTGATTATTGGAAAATTTATCAAATGATCCGTGACACTTAAATAAACTTGGAAGAGGCATTTTTGTGTGTTTTGCTCATGGATAGCATAACATGTATATATGAAGGATAGGAATATACCTTTATCGTATGTGTGGCCATTTGAGAACTTAGAACGTAATGAATCTTGGTGAATTTAATTCTAATAGGAATATAGTGAATTAATTTATCGAGGTGTTTCTATGCGGAGCTCGGAAGAGATGTATGGATAAAATTAGAAGTTTTCGATTAACAAATTAAATTTACTAAAAAATTTATAAATCAAGAGAAAATAATATGATTCAAGTGGATTTATTTGGTGAAAAACTGCAATCCTAGATTTCTTTTATTTTGTTATAAAACTCTTTGGTTAACTTGTTACAAATCAACAATTATTTTGGATAAAGTCAGAGTGAAATAGTTTTAGTACTCAACAAACTATAGTGACAAATCTCCATTGGAACGATACTTTATTTATCAAATTTTATTACTTATAACCGTGTATACTTGCACGTTTTATGTTCTCCTAAAAGAGACAACAAGTTTTTGGCGCCGTTGCCGGGAATTTGTTTACTATTTTTATTGTTGATATAATACCAATCAAGCTGATTTTAATTAAAAAAAACAAAAAAAAATTATGCTTGTTGTTGCTTGCTTGATTTATTTTTCAATTTTCGTAAGTTGAGATATTGTTTGACACCTAAATCTTAACTCACAAAAAGAAAAAAACAAATTGAGAAGTAATGTTGACGACTATAAATCAAGTGCTTCTTAGGAGGCAACCCATGTGTTTTATTTTTTATTTTCGCATGTATTAGTTTTTATATTTTTTTATGTTATTTTCTTTTTTCGTAGGTGCAAATTAGAAGAAATGAAGCTATTTTGGAATTTAACCATACAAACCAAACCATGAAGTTTCTTTAAACCCATCTCATATGTTCTTTAACGTTCACACATTGAGGACAATGTGCATATTAAGTTTGGGGGTGGTATAGATATTGAACTTAATTGAAATATTTTCTAGGTATTCTCGTTTGTGAAATTTTATTTGTTTGGTTGATTGAAGATAGTTTGCTTTGAATGGTGATTTAATTTTATTTCTTCGGTTTAAATGATGCATAGCTCCTTGAAAATTTTGAATATTTTCTAAGCGATGAATAATTTTTACGTATGTTTCATTTTTACTAGAATAAATATTTATGAGCACTAGTCTTGATTTTTGAGTTGCTATGGTAATTTAGAGAAGGTTTATGTGAGTATGCAATTCGATTGATATTTGTGGTGTCACAGTTCTTAGAATTTGTTTGATTTTCTCTCGAGGCAAAACTCTAGATAACATTTAACTAAGAAAATGATTTAGGCTATCTTTGGATCGTTTCAGCCTTTCTATCTATCTTCACATGTTTTATCTGCAGTATGCCCCTTTTGAGTTTCAAAGTTTATATATATATATATATATATATATATATATATATATATATATATATGTACAGATATATCTATTTTTCTTATCTTACTAACATGATACAATTGTTAGTAAATATTTTAAGATATATTGAAAAAAAGAGGATACTGAAAAAAAAAGATTCTAAAAAGAAAAAAAAGAAAGGAAAAAAAAAGAAAACAAAAACGAAAAAAATAAAGAAAAACGAAAAAAGAAGAAGAAAAGAAATAAAAGATTATTGTATGTGATGCTAAATCCCAAATTGGGAAGTATTTATTGTGATGATAGAAGGTATCTTGTTTCAATCCTAAAATGATGTGTTTAGGAAAACTTTGAGCCAAATATTATCTTTTATCCTACCTTTACCTAAGCCACACATTACAAGCTTGATTTTTGGTTATGTTTGTCTACATTAGTGGAGAGAGAAATGACAAATAAACTTATGAGATTTGTGCCAAAAGGTGTGATCCCGTACGACACGGTCTACATAATCTTCATGCGCTTATCCATCCAACAAATGATACAATGCCACGTGTCTCCAATATTTCTGTAGCTAATGAGTAGAGGACACGTGACATGTATTGGGTAAACCAAAAGCACGGAAATGACGCACGTTTCCAGTCGTACCCTTGTCTGCCACTTGTCTCGTGCGCCCTGATTTCGTGTGTTTGTCTGCCACGCGTTTTTTTTTATTTTCGATGTAAAATGTCCCTTGCATGTCTAAAAAATATATTTTTTTAGATGTATTTTTTTAGCTATAAATAGTGCATTTATTGCTAAAAATGGAGTTTTGAGTTTTTGGAGTTGGTAGTTTTGTTTTAGTTTCGTGTTGGGGTTGGACTATGGAACACGCAGAAGCCATTTTTGGTTTCTGTTGTGTTCTGCGTGTGCCAAATATTTAGGAGGAGAAATTTTTTAATTTTCTTTTGTTCTTGATCTAATATTCCTTAATTTTTGTAATTTTTATTTTTATTTATGAAGTAATTTAATTTTTCTAGATTTGCGTTTTATCTAAAGTTATGAAGCTTGAGTTTAATTATTTTTGAATGATTTATAAGACTTTTAATTTGTTTATTCTATTTGGGCTTAATGCTTTTGATTATTGGAAAATTTATCAAATGATCTATGACACTTAAATAAACTTGGAAGAGGCATTTTTGTGTGTATTGCTCATGGATAGCATAACATGTATATATGAAGGATAGGAATATACCTTTATCGTATGTGTGGCCATTTGAGAACTTAGAACGTAATGAATCTTGGTGAATTTAATTCTAATAGGAATATAGTGAATTAATTTAGCGAGGTGTGTCTATGCGGAGCTCGGAAGAGATGTATGGATAAAATTAGAAGTTTTCGATTGACAAATTAAATTTACTAAAATTTTTATAAATCAAGAGAAAATAATATGATTCGAGTGGATTTATTTGGTGAAAAACTGCAATCCTAGATTTCTTTTATTTTGTTATAAAACTCTTTTGTTAACTTGTTCCAAATCAACGATTATTTTGGATAAAGTCAGAGTGAAATAGTTTTAGTACTCAACAAACTATAGTGACAAATCTCCGTTGGAACGATACTTTATTTATCAAATTTTATTACTTATAACTGTGTATACTTGCACGTTTTCTATTCTCCTAAAAGAGACAACAGTACCTTACTTAGACACTTGATGATGGTAGATTTGTTCCCAAGTTAATGATCGAATGTACTACGAAAGGAAGCAAGGAGTCTAAATAGAGCAATAAAGGGTTATATACCATTACTCGAGTAGTGAAATAAATGAGTATAGATGCATCCAAGTTTGCAGCATCACTTGGAAAGCTTGGAATTTTTGTAATGTGATGCATAAGGGTAACTTTGCATTCAATAAGCTATGGTCGATACATCTCAACTAATATTATGAACTCTTTCAAATTTAAGAAGATATGACATTTTGCAATTTATATGCCACATTTGTTTACCTTGTCAGCACCTCATACAATCTGAGTCATCATATATATAAAGAGGATCAAGTGGAGAAAGTTCTATAGTCTCCCAACTTGATTCACAGAAAAGGTTACTATAATTGAAAGTTTTCACAATGTTGAAGACCTTAAGATATATGAACTAGTATGTAAACTCAAAGCATTCAAGATTCACCATATTTTTTCCAATAAAGCTACTAATAAAAAAAAGATTAGATCTTTTGTCCCTCAAGAGGGTAATGAAGGATGAAACTTTTATTTTAGATTGTAGTTGTATATAGAAAATGAAGGAAACCATTTCCTTGCATTTTTGGCATCAAAATCTATAGAGGATCCTGCTACTACTGCCTCAAAATATATTAGGTGCATGAACATAGATGACAAAGATCAGGATCAGTTTATAGAAACCTACAACGAGCTCCTAAGAATTTAGAGAATTCTTGTAAGAAGGCTTTACAGAGCATTTATGAAAATGGCAAGAAGTTGAGTGAGGTGAAAGTCACTATTAAGGAAAGGAATTCCTCTCTCAACCATGACTAGGAAAATCTCTCAAAGAAGTGAGAGATCATGTGGAAGCATTAAACCAGCATAGTGGTTGAATCTGTATCCAACCATTCTAGAATGAAGTTTCTAGTGGAAAACTTGAAAATCCTTTAGTCAAATGAAGAAAATCAATGGGTTATTTACCCTTATTTTTCTAAGGATCAAGTAGATCAAATCAATATTATTGGAAATAAGGTGATTGTATTGAAAATTGATGAAGAGTATTTGAAACATGCTCTATCCAAAAAGGATGGGGAGTTTGAAACTCTCAGTGAGAAGATATATAATCTATGTTATTCTATCACATTCCTTAATGAATCCATTAGAGAGAAGGATGACCGATTAAAGGGATGAGGATCCAAGTATGTCAAGCTTGAAAAAGAGTTCAAACACTACAAGGAAATAGGTAAGAAGCTAATACTATGAACTTATAAGTTGGATGAAATTCTAAGTTGTAACAATAGTCCTAGTGATAGACAAGGGTTGGGTTTGGTTGAAAACTATTCTACTACCTTCAATGCTACTTCCTAGTTCATCAAAATCATAGTTTTTGACCCAAAGATGACAACTATGTCAGCAACTCCAAGAGGTAAGTCTTAAGTCACACTCCAATTAGGCTTTTCCAGAAGGTTACACTTCACTTTTTACTACCTCTTCTCATTGTACCAATGATGATTTTTTGCCCCTACCTTTATGCTTTTTAATTACTTGTCATAACTATAGTGAGTGTGCTACCTTAGATCGCACTTCTAGAGATTGACTACTCATCCATGAATAGGAGTTGTGTTGGCACTACTTCTCTTCCCTCTCTTCATCCTAGTGCTACTCAGAGTCAAATACCCCATTTCTCTTACTCTTATATACATTCTTGCTACTTTGTAGTAAAATTGGACACCTTTAGAGATTGTACCCTAGATGCTCTTAGAGATGTACTCAAAGATCATCTCCTCACTCCTGCCACTGTAATTACTCAGGATGTAACTATTGTGGTTCATCTGAGTACCTTTTTTAGGAGAATTATGCATCAATGATATAGTTCTAAAAAGGAACAATAATATGTTTTAAATATCCCACCTAGCAATCTATATGGTGATACCTCGACTATTTTTTCCCCAAATTTCAAAAGGATAAAAAACTTGGGTATTCCATTCAGCTAACACAAATGTGAACCAAAACTTGTATTTTTGTTCTACTACCCTTCCAAAATTCAGTTCTAAAAAGAGGGATTTAACTTGATCACTTTGTATGTGTGATCAGTATGTGTGGATGTTCTACTTCTTTTCGTTATATTCATGTAGTAACTTTTCATGTGTTTCATTTTTCATTCTTTAATTTTTGTCTTTGTCATTATTTATGTTATCTTTCAACCATTTTTTTTTATGTTTTTAAGTGATATAAACTTAAAATTTTCAAGCAAATACAAAAAAATATTTTTAAATTTTGTACCTTTTCTCTCTCCTCTTTGGCTACTCACCAAGTTCTTTCACTATCTCTCATTGATCCCTCACTGAGGTCTTGATGAGCATTTTTTTAACACATATCCTATGGTCTTATAGGCCTTGCAAGGAGGAGTTCAACTAGTATATAGATTCCTATTTATACTCTCATCCACTTAATTTTCAAATCACAGTCATTTCTAAACACATTTTCCTTCCCTTAAACACTTCCATTTTTTCCTTTCTACCACTTAAATTATAGAAACCTTTACCATTCCTATCTTTTCTCAAAAAAATTCCCCAATAACATCTAGGTAGAATTGAGAAGCTCGTATTAATGACCATTGAAAAAATCTTCTATTACTCATGCTTGCTTCACCTTCTCAAGGGGTTCCAATCATTGTTGAGTGATAGGTATAAATTGACGACTTCCACATCATCCAAGAGAGGGTTACATATTTTCTTGGCTTAAATTGCATACTATTGAATTTATTAAAATCCTAGTTTTGTTCAAGGATTTTATGTTGTTATAAACCCTCATTGCACTAATTTCGTTTCTATTTCTTTCAAATTTTGAAGGCATCCAATCACATTCTCAAGGGATAGTGTTAATAGAATTTTTTTTCCTTCTTGATATTTAGAATCCTTCCTTTCGAGTATGAGAATATATTCGATGCAAATTTCCCCATTGAAGTTCAAAACATTAGTTTAGGAGATATGAATAGGATGCAACCTTTTTGGTTGGTTGTGACCATAGGTTTGGTAGAGATGCTCCCTTTTTATACAACGTTTTAAAATTAGGGATGTATTGGGAAGTTTATGCATGCAAAATTAGATCAAATGGGAAAAATTAGGAAAATTTCTACATGCCTCTCCAAGTCCCTCACCAAGCCTTTCGTCGGACACCTCACTAGACCCCCAGCAAGGGTGGTTGGTGAACAATAGATTTGGGTCTATGAAAGGCCAAACATTCCACCATTTATCACATAGATTTTTCTTCTTCTATTGCTCTACCTAAAAAATTTCTCTCTCTAAAATTGTATGGATTTTTGAGTACATTTTGGAGCATGTCTGAGGGATATATATCCATGTGTTTGGGTCAAGTTTTTAGGTAGGGATTTCTACTCTAACTTTTTAATTCATGCATTATTTGTAATAAAGTTTTCATACATTATATGTTATCAGTAAAATGAAAGCTAGATTCCATGCTTTTATAATGAATATTATAAATGCGATTAAAAATGTAGTACTTGTTCTTAATATTTTTATACATACATTGAGAAGTTTGTATATAAAATGAGTATTAATTTTTGACATAAAATGAGCATTAAAAATGTTACATGGAATGTAAGATTTTTATAAATATATCATGAAAATTATTTTATTCATGGGGAGTATACTTGTTTGTTGTCTAACACAATATGGTACCCATGTGCAATTGGTTGTAGCAAACTATTTTCTTATAGAATACAGGTACGTAATAATTTACACATATATTCTCAAAAGTTTTTTCATCTATGGTGCCTTAGATTATTGGCTACGCATGGGTCTCAAAGTTGGACCACCAGTTGTGTTTCAAAGTTTGCCATATAGTGGGATTTGAAGTGTGACTGCATATGGGCCTTAGAGTTTGATCCTCCATTGTGTTTCAATTCTTAAACAAGGGCACATATGATGTTGATTTGACCAATACATGTGTCATATGTATTATTATTGTACATGAGGTTAGGAATGGACCCACGTGCATCTCAGAGTTGGATCGTGCATGGATCCATGTATTTCATAGACTAATACACCTGGAGTTTCATATCATGCATATTGTATTTATATTGAATAGCATATTTTATATTGTATGGGCATACATTGAGATGCTTGAAATGTATAGTCCCTCGGTTCCCTAGAAGTGAAGAAGTACAGGTAAGCTTGGGTTTTGTGATTGAAATCTCCCAACATTGTATAGTGATGATGATTACTTACATTCATGAAAATTTGTTAACAAATAACATGTATCATGAATTATTGATTTGTTATGATATTCATTAGAGTAGACTCCTATGAAGCTATGTGTAGCTCACCCCATTTCTCTTTTCCTTTCCTGATTAGAGTTCATCAACATGATTTGCAATTTGACGTAGAAGTAAAAGAAGGGAATTTCAGGTTATATTTATTTATTTATTTCATTTTGTATCTTATACTTATAAATAATGTTAAGACATGATGTAAAATAAATCATCTTTTAATTTAAATATTTGATATTGTTTATCATTTAAATAATTTTTGTTATATTGTGTAATTGTAGAAAGGTGCATTATATAAAGAAGAACCAATGTCGATAATAGATTTGCAAGTTTGGAACTTAGAAGAAGAACAACACTGCTAGTAAAAGTTTAATGGAGACATCGTGGTGTTGAAGATGCAACTTAAAGGCTCAATTTCACTAAAAGTATCCGTACTTGTTTATGGAATTGTAAATTTTAAGGATGAAATTTTTAAGAGGGTAGGAATGTAGAATCTTGTAAAATTGATTATAAATAATTAAAGCATCCAAAAGGAATTTTAAACAATGTTTTAAAATATAGGTACTTATCGAGAAGTTTTAGCATGAAAAATTATATCAAGGAAACTTTTGAAAAATATCTGCATGCCTCGCCAAGCCCTATATTGGACCACTTACTAAATCGATACCGAGTACCTTACTGGACCCTCGATGATGGTGGTCGATGAGCACTAGTTTTGGGTCTATGAAAGGCCAAATATCCCCCATTTCTCACATAAATATTTCCTATCCTCTTTGTAAAACAAATCTCTCTCTAAAAGCATTTGGATTTTCGCTACATTTCAGGGCGCATTTGGAAGATAAATAACCTAGTGTTCGGGTCAAGTTTGGAGATAGGGTTTCTACTCTAACTTTTTAATTCATGCATTGTTTTTAATAAAATTTTCATGCACCATAAATTATGAGCAAAAAAAAACCAAATGCCATGATTTTATAATTAATATTACAAATGCTATTAGAAAATGAAATACTCATTATTAATATTTTTATGCATACATTGAATAAAATGAGTACTAACTTTTTACATGCAACGAGCATTAAAAATATTATATGTCATCCAAGATTTTTGTTCATGCATCATGAAAATGATTTTATTCGTGGGGAGTATATCTGTATGTTGTCTTATGGAGTAAGATACCTATGCTCCACTTATTGCATCATACTATTTTTCTACAAACTATAGATATGCATTTCATATACATATATTCTTAAATTTTTTCCATCTATGGTGCCTCAGATTGTTGACTGCATATGGTCCTTGAGGTTAGACTCTATGTTATGTCTCGGAGTTTTCTATCTGGTAGTTTTAAAGTGTGACTACATATGAGCCTCAGAGTTGGAAACCCAATTGTGTTTCAGACCTTTAGAAGAGGGCTCATATGACGTTGATTTTTCTAATATGTATGCCATATGTATTATGATTTACATGAGATTGAAGATAGAAACATATGCTTCTTGAAGTTGAATCATGTTTGTGCCAATGTATTTTAGAGACTGATACATTTGGGGTTGCATATCATGCATTGGATTTATATCATATAGCATATTTTATATTGTATGAGCATTGAGATACCTAGAATTTACAATCCCTCGATCACCTACAAGCAAGGAAGTACAGATATACCAGGGTTTAATGATTGGAATCTGCCCACACTATATACTAATGATGACTACTTGCATTCATAAATATTTTTTAACAAATAACATGCATCATGAATTATTGAATTGTTATGATATTATTTAGAGTAGACTCAAACTGAGCTATATGTAGCCCACCCCATTTCCATTTCTTCCTCAATATTAAAGTTCATTAACGTGGTTCACGATTTGAAATTGAAGTAAACGAAATAAATTTTGAGTTATTATATTTATGAATTTCATTTTGAATCCAGTACTTAGAGATAATGTTGAGACATGATTTAAAATAAATCATCTTTCAATATACTTATTTGATGTATTTAATAGTTTTAATATTTTTTGTTAAATTATGTTTTTAAATAGAGATATCCTAAATTTAATTTAGATTTTATTAAATCAAATTCTTACATTTTCCTTTAAATATAATTTAAAATTATCATTTTCTATCTCACGTACCAATGTTTTGTGGCATGAGAACTATTTTTTTGTTATGTTGCTTTTCTTAATACTAGTCTTCATTACCCATCCCTGATAACCAAATGGGGTTAACCGATCTTTGGTCCTCTTGGAGAGATCTTTTTTGGTAGGTCCAAGTTGAATGCTTATAGCTACCCTTCCATTTTACATCCCCATACTCAAAAGATATGTCATCCTTATTCTACTTCCTTTTAGAGTACCTACACTTCTACTCCTAGTCCTCTAATCACTTTTATTACAATTTCATTTCACTTGGTCAACAACCTTCTGAGATCACTCTGTTATGACAAGTGTTGACAACCATTAGTTAGAAGCTGACAAGTGTTGACAACCATTAGTTAGAAGCTGATTGTAGTGAGATAGTATTTGGTCATTCAATACAATACTACCACCTAGGAGTTCCCTTTTCATTGATATTCTCATGTGAAGATTAATGATCATATTTTTAGACTAAAGCATCATATTCCTCGATACATCTCTCTTAGTTCCACCAACTCATGTCCCTCAATCTGATCACAAGTGAGTGGTGATGCCTTTGTTTTACACTATTGGAGTTGTTGGTGAGAGTACATTATGTTTAGCATGAATAATTGCGAAGTCCAGTATACCAATCAATATAAATGATTGGTCGTAGGTTGACGATGTAGAAAAGTTCAAAATATTGATGATCATTTGTGTATGTCTCTTATATTTTATAATCAATTACATATATTATATCTTTTTTGTATTATATCTAATCTTTTGTACTGTGTTTTTACATAATCGTTACAGGAATACAAGACTTCCAGATTGGTAAGAAATTATGTGTTTCCATATTTGGAACCACTTGATGAGGTAGAGCTTTAGAAAATCCCTAAAGGACACCCCTGGATTACACCTCAAGTTTGGAAAGACTTTGTGGATTATAGACGTTCAGATGAATTTCAAATTATTAGGGAAGAACATCAGAATATACAAATGCATAACATTCTTCCTAACCATTCTGGGAGGTCTTCAAATCCTGAAGTTAGATATAGAATGGTATTATTAATTTGTGTTAAATATAAATATTTTTCATAATTTATGTAGGAAGCTGAATTGGGTAGACTTGTTATCCGAACTGAATTGTACATAGAAACAAAGAATCCTAAAACGAAGAATTCAAGATCGATGACTAAGCAAGGAGAAGAACAACTAAATAATTTTGTTAGTAATTTCGGTTGATAAAAATTCTTAATTATTTTTAATAATTGATGTAATAATGAATGATATGTTTGTGTGCTTTATTATTTGTAGAGAGCTGTTCAAGAACAAATATCCAGGGATAAAATAATCGAAGAGCCTAGAAGAGATGCTCTATATCATGCATTCAGACGCGACCATCCTGGTCGTGTTAGGGGAGGTAGCCAATATGATGGTTATATAGAGTATTTTAACATTCCAAAACAAAAGCCTTAGACGGTCAATAAGGAGAAGTACACTAAAATTGAAGAAGAACTCAACTCCTTTAAGGCCACAGTGTTAAGTGAGATTGCCACTCTAAAAGAATATCAATCAAAACACATGTCAGGCATGACATCATTCTATAACCAGGGCATGCCATATTGGTCAGGCATGCAACCATCCATGCTAGACATGCCACCATCCATGATAGGCAGGCAACCATCCATGCCAGCCATGCCACCCACGAAATCTCATTGCACTCAAACTACATCCAGTATGGGATATATTCATCCTATTGGTCCTCCCTATATGCCAGGAATGCATATGCAATCAAGTAGTGAGTCATTTTCTCCAATGCCATATACAGAATATGAAATGTTAGTTGAAACATCATTCATCAACGAACTTTGTTGCTATTGGAATGGTACAACAATTGAGCGATGATCGGATGATTCATAATCAATATTTTAATAATCATTGGCGAATAGTAATTGATCAATCATTGCTTCATGATTGTTGATGAGTGCTCAAAAAGCACTAAAATAACCATGATTTCATGCACACTAATTGATTAAAAATATATATATTTATATGTTTTATCATATATTTATATAAATTTGTCTTTTTCGGAATCACAGGTATTTTTATTGTTTTTCAGGTATTTTGGCTTAAAAACGCAACTTAAAGACTCAAAGAGGATTATTGGAAGTAATACATCACAAATATATTAATAAATAAATGGGGAAATGTCAACAAATATGGAAAAATTGGACAAAATGGGTCAAAAAGGAGAAAATCGTGCCGCCCAGCCGCCGCGCCCCAGCGCCCAGCCGTGCGCGCGTAGCACGCCCAGCCGCGCGGTGTTTATGAATTTTTTTTAGTGGAGACTACCCTTGTGAGATATAATTTGAGCCTAATATCTTTTATTCAGAGTGAAATATATATTTTTTCTACTCCAAACACATTTCTTATTTATTCAAATTTTTAGATGATCTCTATAGGTATTAGCATTGAATGTATGAATTTTTTTCTCATCTTAATAGAGTATCATATATTTTTTATTATTATTTTTGCTTAGATTAAATGATTTGAGTAGAAATTGATAGTATATGCTTATATCTCATTTATGCATGACTACTACAAAAACAAAAAGACATATATGGGGTTACCTAAACCAAGATCAAACAGAAAAGCCACAAAATTAACCACTCACCAAAATCCAAAAAAAAATGTACAATCTGTACATGGGTTGACTCTCTAAAAATACATATATTGAAAAAATATCTACAGAAAAAAAATATATAGAGAGATAAAAAATATATAGTATCATCTACATACTATGACCCACGTTGCCTACAAAGTTGTGAGTACATGCTAATTACAAAAGAAAGATATAAGAAGTAATTCCCTAAAAAGTCATTGCAATTTCTTCATTTGTAAAAAGCATATATCATGAAATTATTTCTTAATGAGTTTGATTTATGCATGAAAATTATTTTTATATATGATATCTTTATAATTTATACATTCGATTCCTTATATGAGATCAATGTTAAAATAACACTTTGAGCCTTTATTCTTTATACATATGCGAACATATTAGTTCATTTCTATACATCAACTCTTTCGCATATAAATTAGTATGAGTGTTTGAACCCATAGGATTCAATGTTTTGAGAGTATTGACTTGTGAGGAATAGAGACGAAGCGAATTCGGATTCATGACACTGAAATTGGGTAAAATTAAATTGATACATTTTTGATAGGAAATATGAAAATAATTTTCGACTAATTATTATAATAAATCATGATTGTTTAAAGAGATTAAAATAACTTATGCTTGAGATTTTAATTATGATCTTAAAGGAGATTAAAAAGTATGAGACATTTTTGTGATATTTTTAAATTAATTTTTGATTTTGTTGTAATTTTAGTTTTTGATTTGATTGTTTTTATTATTTCTTTTGATTTTTATTTTAGTTCAATGTTTGTGGGTATCATTACTGAAAACCCTCACGAGACTCAAACTCGTCCACTAGGGCAACCTAGGGGTTTAAAGGCTTGTTGCATAGGCTAAATGCAACCGTTTCAATCCACGAAAGTGATTTAGGATAGTTTAATTTTTAGTTTTTATCGCTTCTCTTTCTAAGGGACTAGCAAGAAACTGGTTGGGGGTTGTGATGAGTGCTCAAAAAGCACTAAAATAACCATGATTTTATGCACATTAATTGATTAAAAATATATATATTTATATGTTTTATCATATATTTATATAAATTTGTCTTTTTCAGACTCACGGGTATTTTTATTGTTTTTCAGGTATTTTGGCTTAAAAATGCAACTTAAAGACTCAAAGAGGAATATTGGAAGCAATACATCACAAATATATTAATAAATAAATGGGGAAAGGTCAATAAATATGGAAAAATTGGACAAAATGGGTCAAAAAGGTCAAAAATGTCAAAAAGGAGAAAATCGCGCCGCTGCGCCGCCCAGCCGCCGCGCCCCAGTGCCCTGATCTGCGTGCGCCAACGCCCGTTTCACCCCATTTTTCACGTGCAAACTCCGCTTGGAGGTTTTCCAGCAACGGGAATAGCGTCGAAGTTCTGTAAGGATTTTATTTTCTTTACAGTTATTTTTTATGCTTTATTCTTACATGTTATATTTAATTTGTCTGTGATTAAATTTAACTGTGCTGGCTGTTTAGTAAACATGATGTAATAATAACGCTGTTATGCTTGCGAAATGTTAAATAGGTAAAAATCTCTAAAATGAATTGATTTTGTTTTTATTCAAGATTTTATATTAAGAATGTTAGAGAGAAATATATTATTTTTCATTACAAAATTAAACCTGAAAATTAGATTTTAAGGTTTAGTTATCCGGTCTGATTTAGAGTAGTGCTCTTTTATTTGATGGTACAATCGCCCGATAGTTAGAGTGAAGCTCTATTTCAATTTTTTTTATAAGAATTATTATCTAAAAATGTATTGACGACATGTTTTCAGTAGTGGTTTTAAAACTTGAAAGTTAGTACTCGGATAACTAAATTCTTAGGTTTAATTTGGACACCTTGAATAAAGTTTAAACTGTCTAACCCCACCAAAGGTGGCATTTAAATGGTTCATTTTCAATCTCTTAGAAAAAGGAATTAATTTAATTAAGCAAATTGGTTATCAACCCCACCCATAGGTGTTAATTGATTTGTTTAGTTAACAAAGAATATCTAACCTCACCAAAGGTGGTATTCATACAAAAAAGGGAGAATCAATTAATATCAATTCATATCTTTAATAACCTAAATAATATGAGCAAGCATAATTAACTTAGTTATTATATCCATAAATACTCCGCTATTATAAATGATAAAATTTGCATAAATATTTATTGAATCTATGTTTATTTTTATATAAGTAGATAAAAATACAAAACCCAAAATATCGTGACAGGATGTTTAGGATTTAATTTCGCTTTTTAAAAGTTTGAATAATAAATTAAAAACCACATACATTCCTTCCTTAGATCGACCTTGGGAGTATACTTATCATTTTCTTCAAAATGATTCGTGCACTTGCGAGAGTTTTATAAATATTAAAACCAAAGTATTGGAAAGAATCGGCGATGCTGATTCTGCTCATCAAGTTTTTGGCGCCGTTGTCGGGGATGGCATCAATCTCATCAAGTTTTTGGCGCCGTTGTTGGGGAAGGAATAGCGGTTTTTAAATTATTTATCAAAATTTTAAAAACATTTTTTGTAGAACATATATAATTATATTTATATTATCTAATTATTTATATATATATCTTTTATATAGAGTGTGCTATTATCGACTTCAACATAATCACTCATCACATTTAGCAATGTTCTATGATTCTTCATATGTCAATCAATATCAAGAGAAAGATGTTAGCATCAGAGCGAAACAATTATGTGATAGGACATTAACGCTTAAGAGAAATCAAAAGTTGATAATCCCTTGCCCATTAAGGTTTGAACAAGGCCAAGATCATTGGATGTTGGTACGTAATCATTGATCTGTTCAATAATCATGCTTGATACTGTGACTCAACTTCCATAGAACTAAGTAAAGATACAAAAGCAGTTATTGAAATGTAAGAGTTATAGCTAGATATTATGGTATGTACAAGCATTAATTTTATTAATTTTACAATTGAATAATAAAGATGTTCGAATATGGAAAATCATGTACACTTGTTTTTTGTAGGTTCCACAACAAAATAATGGAGGTATGTGTGGTTATTATGTCATGAAGTTTATGAGCGAAATCATCACAAATATCAAAATTCCAATTGATGATGTGGTAATATATTTTACCCACATATAGAAAAGTTTTTAACATATTTGAGTTATTTTTTGTAAATACATGAAATGACATTCTTATTTTGATTTTAAATACATGTAGTTCTTTGGTTGGAACAAGACGGGCTACGACCAACAAATTTTTGATGATTTACGAGAGGAATGGGCAGAATACATGGTTCAGATTATATCAACACAAGAAGAATCGGGAGAAGATTCTGATGATCTTGAATAGCATATGACAACATAATGGTAAATTTTTTAATGATTTAATTTCTCTATTCATGTGTCTGAAGTCCCTTGTTTGATGGATGGTTATGTGCTCATGTATTTAAAGGAATGCATTGTTTTATGGACCTATTTTTGGCCCAAACTTCATCTCATCTCTCTTGCCTACTTTCCTTATGACAACATCATAGTAGCACTTTATTAATCATTTCTATATAAATATGAAGTTATCTGGAATCTCTGCTGGTATTTTTAATGTTATAATGAGATCTAATATGAAGTCAGGTGTAACTCATATTTTGTTACTTGGCTTGTATGAGTTTTGGTGCCCATGAACATATTACAAACTTGTTCCATACGTTTAAGGGCACCAAAACTGATACAAGCCAAGTAACAAATTGGAGTTACACTTGATTTCATATTTAGAGCTCATTATAGCATTAAAAATACTGGCAGAGATTCCAAATAACTTCATATTTATAGAAAAATGATTAATAAATTGCTAATATGAGTTCGAAGGGTTATATCACTCGGATGTCATTGTGGTAATCTCTTTTTGATGGTAATATTTATAATGATTTAATTTCTCCATTTGTATGTCTCTGAAGTTTAGACTGCTTGTTTGATGGATGTTTACGTGCTCATGTATGTAGGGGAGTGAATTGTTATATGGATCAGCTGTTTTTTGTCTAGTTTCCTTGTCACAATGCTGGTGATTCTAAGCCAAGCAATCTTGCTCGCATAATCCAATTACACTTTGACGACATTATTTTATTTGTAATTTCAGTTAACTATATGTATTGTATATATATACATTATTTGTTTTTGTAATAAATTTAATTATCAAGTAATTAATTATATTTAAATTTTAAATTATTTGTATTATTATTTTTTTAGTTTTTTTATGCTATATATATTGAATATTGAATACACGATGGAGTGAAAAATGAGAATAAAAAAAATCATAAAATGTAAAGTCGGTTCACGTGATGAACCGACTTTACATTTTAAGTCACTTAATTTAAAGTCGGTTCAGCAAAGCGACTTTAAAGCCCATTTTTGTAGTAGTGGTTTAAGAGCCAAAAAAAATTCAAACTAGAGACAATAACTAAGAACAAGATTTAAGAAGGAAATTTGATAGAGTTCTAGATCTGATCCAAAGATAATAATCTTAAGATTTCTTCTCCTTTATTTTATTTTTGATCATGAATAATATTTTGAGTTTATTATTTTTCATGTATAGCTAATTTTATAATTGATTGTAGGTGATTTCAAAGCCTAGATGTGGATTTTCTTGATTTTTAAGTGTACAATTAAATATCTAGGCTACTTTATCATTACTCATTTTAGTTGATTGGGTATGTAATCGCTTGATCAATTTAAATAAGTAGTGATAAATTGCTTGCAATGAGAATTAGTACTCAAGAAAATTAAACGAAACTTATATGTTTAACCTTGAACCAATTTGCTTCTTCAAATTGAATGCTTTTGGTAGATTAAATTTGGAGGGTTTATTCTAAGTTTTCTATTAGAAAGAGTTTGAATTAAGACCTTATTTAATTCAACAAATGGGTAAGAAGAGGTCGAGACTGATAACTACTTGAAAAACACTCATATTCCTTGATTTTACTATACTTAAATGAAATGATTAGGCTTGATTATAGTATTTTATTTTATTATTTATGAAAATCTATCTGTACGGAATCACATCTAATAAATGAAGACACAACACTTGAAACATTCAAATAGCACCCTAAGATCTAAAAAGACTAAGACATGTAATCCTTACATCAAGAACCAACCAATGTTAAGGGGCACAAGAAAAATTTAATAAAAGCAAAGCGTGCTACGGTGAGAACTATGTGTGCTACGGTAGGCACTTTTCGAGAAAACATGCTAGGCACGTTAAGCATTTCATGCCACAATATGAAACAAAATGTGCTATGATAAGGAATTATCGGGTTGGATTGTGCGAGTGTGATAGAGCTTTGGATTGTAACTGGAAAAAATGCATTAAATGGTGCACATATGGAAATTTTGACTCTCAGGCCCTGTTTAGTAGCTTTTCTTAATAAGCTTTCATACAATATATTTTTCAGTCGTCTAAAATTTTCTTTATAGTTTTAAATTATTTTAGATAAAATATTGATTAAATTCATAATAGATTAGAGGAAGTTCTTTTGCAATTTGTTTTGGATTCAAGAAAAGAAGATAAGATTGTTAAAGATTCAATAACATATTGAAGATCAAGATCAAAATTTTGGAGTAAGAAACATCATCCATCCATTGTTGTACTTAAATCTAATTAGTAGTATTTTGTTTCTAGATTAATGTTTTTATTGTTTTCTTGATTGAATGCTTTTTTTAAACCAATGATCATGGATTTTAATTTAAGCATGTATGGCTAAATTGAACAATAGGAATTTAGTTTAGTCACTAGGTATGTATAGATCAATTAGGTGAACATTTTTGTAATAAATTAAATAAAGATTATTTCTTGATTCAAGATTGGTTAAAGATTTATTTATGAATATTTTATTAGCTATTTATTCTTCATAATATATTGAAAATTTAGAAATTAGGTTTTAGATACAACATCTAGATCTGATTTGGACAACTGAATAAGAGCTTAAATTAACAACTTGGCCAAAAGTATTGATTTAAATGGATTGCTATTTTCTTGGGTATAGGACATTAATTGATTTAATCATAAAGAAAATAATTCCCTTAATGGGAATTCTCATATTTATAAGGTAAAATCAATAATATGAGTTTATATTTTAATTAACCTAAATATTTCTAATCAAGCATCGTTAAATAGCTAACATTCTCATAATTTCTTCATTAATTATTAATTATGTATCTATCTTGTTTTTTAGTCAAATTTATATTTATAAATTTTAATAATTTGTTATCAGTTTAGGGTTTTAAAAACTAAATCATTGTGATACAATATTTTGGGTTTAATTTTCTGTCATAGTTCATTTCAGTTTTTAAGAAAAGTGAAGAGTTAGCTAAAACCATTGCAATTCATTGATATAACGATCTCGAGAGTATACTTGTCACTTATTATAAGTGATTCATGCACTTGTGAGTTTTGTTTTTTATAAATATAAAATTTGTGCATCAGAGACTTTTGAGATTGTGAATTTCTTTGATTTGGTATAATCAAAGAATAGGATATTAGGATATGTTTTTATTGATTTGTAATATATGCTAGTGGTAGAGAATGATCCTGAAATTGTTCTTTCATTCATATTTTCATCATAATATTTAAACCTTATTTTTATTTTGTTAATCTTTAATTGAAATATTTAACTTTCACATTACAAACTTGCTTCCTAATAAGGTCTTAAAGGGCTAGGATCGGGTTCGAGAGTTGGGGAGAGCTAAAGAAATACGTTATCCATAGCTAGGCATTCAAGGACTCATAAGTGCTAGGAAGACCCATACGGATATCCTTAAATATGCGAGCCATGCTCAAACACCTTATATTGTGTAGGTACCCACTTTGGAGCTCAAAACTCTTGCAAAACATTTCAAATATGTATACTTTTGAGTCGGTGTCACAATTATCATGATTATAGCATCTATGCTCTCAACTATTCAAGAAAAGAATTTAATCAATATTTTGAGAGAATAAAAATCAGTGACTGTGTGACAATTACTGACATCATTGAAATCAACGCCTCTATATGCATGCACTGAGTATTAATTGAAGATCATGCCAAACCAATAAGAGAGCTACAAAGGGTATTGAATCCACCAATAATGGAAGTGGTTAAGAAAGAAGTTATCAAGCTATTAGAAGTTGATGTAACCTATCCAATTTTAGATAGAAAGTGGGTTACGTCCATCCAAGTGGTACCAAGGAAGTCAGAAGTTATAATGGTGAAGAATAAGGATAGTTAGTTGATTCCTTCCAAAATTCAAATGGGGTGGCTAAAACTTAACTCTATGACTCATAATAATTATTTTCCTTTATGTTTAATTGATCAAATACTTGATGGTTTAGTAGGCCATACTCACTATTGTTTTCTTAATGGTTTTTCAAGTTATAATTAGATTGTCACTGCTCTAGAAGACCAAGAGAATATAGCATTCACTTGCCCCTTTGGAACCTTTTCTTATCAATTCATGCCATTTCACCTTTATAGAAGAATTTATGGATGATTTTACTATATATGGGGATTCATTTGATAATTTCCTTAGTAACCTTATATTAATTCTAAAGAGATGCGTATAAACTAGCCTTGTCTTGGGGAATATGCCATTTTATGGTAGTTCAAGGTATACTTTTAGTACATGTGTTAACATCTAAGGGAATAGAGATCGATAAAATATAAGACAAATCTTATTCATTCCGCACCATTTATAATATAGAATTAGGTGAGTTTTTGTTGACATTACTAGTTCTGCGGCAATAACACAAAAAATTTTATGCACAAAATTATTTTATATGATTTATAAAATATTTTGCAAGTGCATGAATGACTTATAGGACCTAGGTTAGTTTAAAGAGGAATCATGTGATCTTTAAATCATTCAACAAATTCTTAAAAATAAAATTAAATAACCTAAACATCCTATCATGATTTTGGGTTGAGTTTCTAAGCTAATAACATATAAATAAAGATAGATTTAATAAACATTTATCATACAGTAAAGAATTTATGAGATATATTAATTAGTTAATTGTGCTTCTTCAATACTAAGTAGAATATTATATATATGAATTAAGATTATTCATTCGCCCTTGTATTTAAAATATATGACTAATTAAATCTATCATTTATTAATAATTAAAATAACTTACCACCTTCTATTGGGTCTAGCATTTAATTTTAATTAAATTATCCTTCTTTTCTAAAAGATAGTTAATCATTTAATTTTCGTCTTCAATTGGGTCTAACAATTTAAACTCACATTAAGCTGTCTAAGTTAGATTTATGATTTAAGTATCTATAACTAACTTTTAGATTTTGAAAATATTATAAATGATATTTTCTCAATATATCTTCAATAATAATTCTTATAAAAATCTTCGAAATAGGACCTAGTCTAACTATACAACTAATATAGACCTAAAGATTTAAGAGTGTAACTATACGTCATATTCATATAATTTAAATCACAAATGTAACTCTCTTGTTTATTATGAAAAATAATTCGTTAATATATTTTTCATTTACAAAACTTAATTCATTTTATAAAAATGTTTAATCCACTCTAATATTTCATAAGTGTAAAAGTATTACTAATATCCTATATTATTTATCGCCGAACATGTAGAGTTTAATAAATGATCCATAAATTAAATATATAACATGTAAAACAACACTTCAAAATATTTTGAAAAGAATATATTTTAAATATGCCTCGATATATTTCTTAGGATTGCTTCTGAAAAACCTCTAGATAGTGTTGCAACGTTGATTATTGAATTGAAACTAAAAACTATTATATTAACTAAATTCTTTCAACTCTCAAATGAGAGAAGAACTTTAAACTCCTAAACAAAAAAAGGACTAAAGAAAGCTAAGATATCAGCTGCTAAGAGAGTTATTGGATTCTAGGATATATTTTTACAATAGAAATAGGGTCCTATTTATAGGTTGAGGAATAAGGGAAAAGTGAAAATTTTAACTTAGTGTCGTGACATACATTTTATTCACACCACGGCATACACAGTCTACACTCGGTATGAGCATGCTCCACTCTTTTTACTCTATATCACACAATGTTTTCATGTTATGACCCTCATCATATTTGGGACATGTTTAATCTTTTCCTTTGAGCTCAAGTCGCTACTTATAATGTTTGCACGTTACCACATAGTCCAAACTATATCACTTTGAAACCTATTTTCCATGTAGTTTCTTTCTCCAATTTTTAAACATATGTAAAGTATTACAAATGTTTTCTTTTAATCTTCCAAGTTATAATGGAGTGTTTGAAATATATTTCTTCAAGTTGATTTGTTTTAATACAAGAAATACCTAAAAAACAATAAAATATACTTGTGATTCTTAAAAGATAGATTTGCATAAAATGATAATAAAACAAGCACATAAAAATCTATATAATCATTAAACATTCATAAAATCACCATATATTAAGTGTTTTTAAACACTTAACGCAATTTTCAACCAGCTTCTTGTTAATCTCTTTGCAAGAATGGAAAAAAAACGAAGAAAAAGAACTAGAAATTAAACTATCCTAAATCATTTTTATAGATTAACCTAGTTACATTTAGCATATGCAACAAATTTTTAAACACCTAAGTTGCCCTAGTGGATGAGTTGAAGTCTCGTGAGGGATTTCAGGTATAGTATCCACAAACATCAAAAGTAAAACAAATAAATAAAATATATAAAAAAAAAGTAAAAAGATAAAAGAATAAGAAAAACTAATTTTAGTTTCTTTTAAAATTTCTCTTATTTCAATATTCTAAACATTCATGATTTATAATAATAATTAGTTTGAAAATCACTTTCATATTCAAATAAAAAATATATTAATATAAACTTTACCCAATCTGAGTGTAAAGAATTCCAATTTACTTCAAATCTAACCTCACTAGGCATACTCTCAATAATACTGATCTTATTGGTTCAAGCACTCATTCAAAGGTATATGCGATATAGTTTTCTATATAAATGAACTAATAGTTTGCATATGTACAAAGAATAAAAAGCTCAAAGTGGTGCATCATATTGATCTCATGAAAGGAATTAAATGAAAGGATTTATAAGGAAATCAAATATTATTTTCATACATCAATCAAATTCATCAAATAAAAATATCAAGTAAAGCCTTTTTTAGGAGATGAAGAAAATGCAAATGACTTATTATGAAATTATTTTCTATATTTTTTTTTCTTTTGTATGTAGTTATTTCTCACAACATTACATGATAATGGGTCATGGTATGTAGTTTATAATATTCATTTTTCTCTATTTTTATTTTTCTTTTATCTCTCTCCATTACAGATATTTTGTTTTTAGAGAAAAGATCCATGCATAGATTGTACATATAATGTATGATAGGTGAATAGCTAAGTTATGGCTTTTTATTTTATTGGTTTAGGAAACCCCATATATGTCTATGTTTTTAGAAGTCATGTATGAATGAATTGAAAGGCATATACTTCTAATTTCTACTTAACTTATTCAATTTTAATAATAAAAACAAATACATGACAATTTCTTAGATGTAAAAATTCTAAAATTCAACGCAAAGATCTATAAAGATAACCTAACAAATAGAATTGATAAGAAGGGTGTTTAAAGAATAGAAAAAAATCTTATCACTCACACTAGGAAGATAAGGGATTAAAATATATTCTCACAATGGTAGTCTCAACTATTTTATTTCTAAACACCGATTTTGGGGTCATCATAATTTTAACATTTTATCATGATAAACTAATTATAACAAAAACTAACTAATTATTACATTACTCCATGAAATATTTTTGAAATGAATCTAAGAATAGAAAGACTTTATCATTTTCTTAAAATTAACTTTATAAGACATGATATTTTTGTAAGAAAATTAAAAAAGTCAAGATAATGACAAGTCACTTATAGGTGATGGGTGCCTAACTAGAAGGGCTAACATGCTTAGACTACTTTCAATTTCTTTGAGCTTTGAGTACATTTTGAGGATTTTTTTTAAGAGAAAGGGTAAGTGGCACAAGTATAACAAGAAGGGAAATACTACAAGTCTGTGGTGAAGAAATAAACATAGCTTGTTGACCACTTCACTAGGGTGCTCGACAAAACCCGCAATGAGTGCATAAAATACACATCTTGATGAGCACCTATGTGAGACGATGGTGAGGCATAGCAAAAAAACGAAAAATATGTCTCAAAAAGAGGGAGATAGAGAGAAAGAAAGTGCCAAAAAATAACATAAATAAATGTCAAACAAACAAAGGAAACCATATAAACTATATACCAAAATAATAAAAGTCAATAGAGAGAGAGAAAATAAATCGCTCAACCCTACACAAATCACCCAAAATAGTGATTAAACTACATCCCTTCATTTAAAGAATTTATGAGGGGTAACATAGTCAAGGTGTGGTCTCTGTGTCATATGAGCATGCGTGTATATGGAATTTGAGATACATTTTGTTTAGAAATCCTTGAAAAACCTATCAAGTGATCCCTATACATGTGGCCAGATAGACTCTTAGAAGAATATTTATTTCTTTCTACACTATACCTATAATGCATATGCATCCATCTTCAAGATGCTTAGATGAGCCATAGTAACTAAATCCTAATGGAATATATGGACAAGAGTGAGGTAGAGAACACTGTGAGGTACTTTGCAAAGATCTAGGACAATACCTAGTAAGGTGGTCAACAATGACAAATAAATGGCACAGACAAGTAGATGAGTGAAAGAATATGGGTCTCAGACTCCTTGGAGAAACACACAAAGGAGAAAAAGAAGAAGAACCATTCATATTAACTCTCACACAAGGATGAGAAGTTAATTTCCCATAGTTGGATCTCAAATGCCCACATTCACGACTATGGTGACAAGTGGGAGGATAGTATGTAAGGGAATAAGTTCGGTACTAGAGCGACAAGAAGAACTAGCCTTAGGCAAAGTGATCACCTTGCTAGAGGAAGGAGGTTGGGTGTAATAATTGACTTACCTTTGGGAGTGGCTGTAACAAACTTCAACTTTTGCTCTTCTATTGTAGATTTGAAAAACTTTGGTACAACACCCATTGAAGCAAACACCCTTCTTCATTACCAATATATCTTTTATCACCAAAGGACTTGGTGATATTGATAATCTCATTAAGCTTCTAAGAACTGATCATTAACTTGTTAACCATCATGGATGAATGAGCAAGCTTTTTATCACTCACATAGAGATTATCTTTTAAAGCTCTAATCAAATCTTCCTTTTCATCAAGGAAGGATTCCAAATAAATGGTAGAACTTTGAGTATATTTACTCTGCATGTAATAGCTCAACTTTAGCTTTCTTCTCAATAAGAGTATACACTATACATTCTTTATCACTTTCAAGCATAATAATCTATTTCTTTAGGTAGGACATTTCAAAATTCTAATCAAACAAGAGATTATGGGTGGCAAGTAGAGGAGTGGCTCGACCAGTAGTAGAATTCTTTAACTCCTCCTCATGGATTTTTATTTTATCATGATTTGCATTAAATATTTCCTATAAATCAGAGTTTTGTTTTTTGAATGACCTCTCATTTGCTAATGAGATCATTTTTTTCACAATAGATTAAGGACTTCATCTCCTCAAGAGTGACATTTAACATATTTATCTTGTGTTCTTTCTCTTCCAAACTTTACAAAGGCTTTTTCTTAGATTTTTTAGACTTTATATGCTCTAACAAGAGCTCACTAGAGGTATCAAGTAACTCATCATCATCATCTTCAAAAATTACTTCTTGATCCTCTAAGTCAGCAATTTGAGGATATTTGACAATTCTTGAAGCCATAAATTTAAAACAAAATTGGTGTCATATGTATCATCACTAAGAATATTGTCTAGAACATTAACCTCAACCTTCATCATATGACTGTTCATGCATTTTGACTTTAAAATTATTTGTTTTGTTGACATGAATCCTACTATGTTTCTCTACCTCATTATTCTTTATAGATTTTGAGCCTTTATTACTCAAACTTTCTGTTATGACTCAACCAAAAAAGGTCTTCTTATTCACAATTTCTTCTTCATTTGGACTAGAATCTTCGTCATTGATAACAACAGTACTAGTTTCGTTTTTCACACTACCGTTGGTGGTCTTGAGCGTAATGCTCTTTCCTTTTTCAACAATGTTTTGATTTAGTTTGAGGAGTATGTGATGAAGTTCAAAGACTCACAATTCACCTACCAACTTTTTCACAGTGAGTTCCCCCTACTTATACATTACTAAATATCACTATAAATTTAGCATGAAAATGGTGTATAAGACTAGCAATGATCTTTTCTATCTACTTCTCTTCACTGATAGGTCATCCCAAGTTATATGAACTATTGACAATGTTTGAGAAGCGAGCATAAAACTTGTCAAAAGTATTATCTTCTTCCATTATCTAGAGTTTGAAATCTATGTTCAACTTTACGATTTTGGGTATTGATGAGCATAACATTGGCATTGCAAATACCGATCTTGCCGAATCTTTTGGTTTTATATTTGTAAAACTCTCACCAGTGCATAAATCATTTTATATCAAATGATAAGTATACTCCCAAGGTCGATCTAAGAAAGGAATATATGTGGTTTTTAATTTATTATTCAAAATATTAAAAATGAAATGAAATCCTAAACATCCTCTCATGATATTTTTTTTGTTTTTTAATCTAAAAACATAAAAAATAAACATAGGCATAGATTCAATAAACAATGAGGCAAATTTTTATTATTTATAACAATAGAGTATTTAAGGATATAATAATTAAGTTAATTATGCTTGCTTATATTATTTATGTTATTAAAGATATAAATTGATATTTATTGATTCTCTCTTTTTTATATGAATACCACATTTGGTGGGGTTAGATATTCTTTATTAATTAAATAAACAAATTAACACCTATGGGTGTGGTCGATAATAAAAAGAGAAAAAATAAGGGTAAATCCCACTATAATGTCGATATAGATTGTGAGCGACTATGTGTTTCCTCTTTTCCCTAAATTTAGTGCCCCTAAATTTTCTCACAAGGAATTAAGGACCCTATGAACCATGTCCTATACTTCAAAACAACCATGGAATCTGTAAGTCTCCTTCGAGACAAACAAGATTCCATATAACTTCCTTTACACAATTTGCCAAGTTATTCATCATAAATTATGCCAGTAACAAGCCTATGAGGAAGGATTCTCATCATCTTTTAACAATCACTCGGTTAAATGATGAATCTTTAGAAGAATATATGCTTAGATGGGAGAAGCAAGAAATTGAAAACTGTCTCATTTTGATTGCAATAGAAGCATTTAGGCAAGGTCTGTTAAGAAATTTAGATTTGTTTGTTGAATTAACCAAGACTATGCCATATAAAATGGAGGAGGCTTATGGAGAGCCTAGAAAATTCATTGACCTTGAGAGAGAATAAATCAATCTTCAACAAGAATACATTTTTTTCCTAAATCACAAAAGAGGAGGTCAATGGTCTTGAAATACTGGACCTTGATAAAAAGAGCTTTAAGCATTTAGAGGTTCACCTTTGAGAGTAAGCTTGGCCCAAGCAGTCATGAGCATGGGAAAAACACTTTTGGTGGCCACTAAAGATGAAAGCACCTTTGAGAGACACTTCAAAATAGTGTGCTTTTCATAAGGACATAGGACATGAAATGCAGACTACAAACATTGAGTAAAGAAATCAAAGATCCATTATCCAAAGGAAATTTAGGTGACCTTGTGGGAAATGATAATAGAAGAACAGAGCCTTAACCCTAATGAGAGGTACTAATATTAACTACACCACCTATCAATAGGGTAGAGCCATGCAATAATGAAAATTTGAGGACTATCCATTCAATATATGGAGTCCCTAGGCTTAATATAGCCTCTAATAATGCATGTAAGAGGTATGCTAGGAAGGTGCATGGAGATACTCATGTTTATAATTTACATGAAGAATCATCTTCTACCTCAATCATTTTCATAAGTAGTGATGAAACCTCATCTTCTTATAAGGATTTGTTGGTAGTCACACTATGGATGGGCTCATATGACATTTGTAGGATCTGATATTGATAGATCGGTTGATCTTCCTTTTCTCATTCCAATGAAGGTGTTTGAAGTAAAGGACAATGATATCACCAAGAAAGAGTTACCTTTGGTGGGATTCAACAATAACACCACATATGCTATAGGAACTATGGTGGTTCCAATCATGGTAACCGGTTCAATTTTATGAAGAATTTTGTAGTAATTGATATCCTAGCTCATTACAATGCAATTCTTGGTAGACGATGGATTCAAAAATAAGGGTTATCCCATCAAATTTTCACTAAGTCATTAAGTACCCAACTGAGATGGTATAAAAGAAAAGGAGTGATCAAAAGGAAGCTAGAAGTTTTTATAATGCTATGATGAAAGAGCTGCTTCCAAAGTAGCAATTATAGCAAGGTTCGTCCCAAAAAAAAGTAAGATGAGGATGTCTAGTTAGCTCCATTGGTACATATATGGTGGAAGATGTATAAGTTTGGGGTAAAGGAGAATACCACTCATTAAGATTGAGCACCAACCTAACACTTGAAGTTAAGGTGCAAATGTTACATATCTTAAGCACCACCTCTTATGTGTTTGCATCAAAAACTTTAGATGTTCCTAGAATTGAACCCAAGATTATAACATATAGATTGAATGTTTATCCCAAGGCTAGAACTATCAAGTAGAAGAAAAGAAAATCCCAAGGGAAAAAAAATGTGATCAAAATAAAAGTGGCTACACTTAAAGAAACAAAGATAGTCAAAGAGATAGATTATTTGACATGGTTGTCTAATGTGGTGTTAGTGAAAATGGTGTACGACCCACCTAGTATGTGTGTGGCTTTCACTCATTCAAATGATGCCTGCCCAAAAAACTATTTTCCTTTACCAAGTATCGATCAGCTAGTTGACACCACTGTCAGATTCAATTTAATGAGTTGTCTTTATGCATATTCTAGTTATCATTATATTAGAATGCACCCAGAAGATGATGAAAAAAACATTTTTTGTTACTAGAGAATGTATTTTCTATTGCATGTGAATACCTTTCGGTTTCAAGAATGCTAGCACTACTTTTCAGCGTCTAGCCAACAAAATGTTTTAGGGCAAACTATGGAGGAATATGGAAGAATATATGGATGACATGGTGATTAAGTCTTTACACCCTATGGACCATGTCAAAGGCTTGGAAAAAGTGTTTAGTGTTATCCAGAAGTATGGCATGAGACTTATTCCCAAAAAGTGTCTTTGGGGTTACCTCTAGGAAATTCCTTGGATATCTTATCTCTACATGGGGAATTAATGAAAATTTAGGTAAGATATAGGCTTTTGTTAACATGAAACCTCCCAACGAATTAAAGAAAATCCAACAATTAAATGGAAGGATTGTGGTTCTACATAGACTTATTTCCAAATGCACTGACAAATGCTTATCATTCTTTAAGTTACTAAGAAATAACACATTAGTTTTTTGGAATGAAGACTATGAAAAATCCTTCTAGAGAATCAAATAATACTTAGGTATGCCTCTTGTATTTGTAAGCCCTATTCCAGTAGAAATATTATTACTTATACTTGGAAATTACTCCTCAAACATCCAGCACTGGGCTCCTAGTAGAAAGAAATAAAGTTCAACATTTTATCTACTACATTAGCCATATCCTAACCAACACAGAGAAAATACCCAATAATTGAAAAATTGGCTTTCACTTAAAAGGTGGTTGCATGAAAACTACTACACTACTTTGGCTCACACATCATAATAGTACACATCTCCCACCCACTAAAGAAATTGTTGACAAAGCTAGATGTTGTAGAAAGGTTGGCACATATTGCAATTCAGTTAGGAAAATATGATATTAGGTTTATGCCCAAGACCTCTGTAAAAGCTCAAGTCTTTTATAGAAAAATACAAAGGTATGTAAAAGATTAAAAAAGTGAAAGATTCCATGACTCAGTGTAAAACCATGGTTAGGAGATATAGACTCCCAAGGGACTCGACCCTAACTTACAAGGAATATAATAGTATAAAACTTATACAATTGACATAGAAAAAGCACAAAGAGTATAATATCAAAAGTAAAAAAGCTTTAATAGCATATATTATATGTCAAACAGAAAGCAAGTAAACATGAAATGCTTCCTAATCAAAGTTTAAGCTAAAACTATGTTGAAACATACACACCTCAAACTTGAATTGTACTACCACAAACTCAGATTATGCATAACACTCGATATAACGAGGTAAATCTATATAGATAATGTATCTATATGGTAACATCCTTGGGTTGCTTAGGGAAACCACTTAGCAGCAAACAATTCATTAAGTAGTAAATAGGTTACAATACTAGTAGATACTAAAACCGTTATTATCTCTATCAGTCACGACCTCTGTACAAACAACTTACTGTAGCTTCTCAATTGCTACTTCCATACCTTTTTGGTTCAATTCTTGAAATCGATTGTCCTCTATAGCCAACACCACCCAATGTGATGTGATTGGAAACCAATGATTAGTAATAGTATTTTTATCAACTCATAACCTCACATTACACACAATCCACTATTAATATTAAATCACATATGAGGGACATATAATCAAACCACGTACTCACATAGATTACGATTTGATTACTAAACTCAAAAAAAGAACCACTCTCAAACATAAGCTCTCCAAAATAATTTCCAAATCATATATAAATCTCAGTATGTATTTTGGAAAAATTTCAACTCTTGAATAACAGGTGAAGAAGAAAGAAATGAGTAGGGTATTTATAGGGTTTGATTTTACCACATCATCGGCCACCTCACCAACAACCTAGCCAAGGGTAGTGGAAAGCTTGATAGCAAGGTGCTAAAATGTTGCATTTTTTCTGTTTCCAAAAAAGCCAAGTTCTACCTATAAATATATATATGCACCAAAAAGCACAAGTAAAAATGTCAAAACCAACACTCTACCTAGCATGCATACTACGAAAACCAACCACATAGCGTGTGTTAACATGCTTGCATACCAATTGTACTTAACTATGTATATGTGTGAATTACTGGTCTGTAGTAACCAATCTTACATAGATGAAGATAAAAACACTAAGTAAAATAATAGATGCTATGTTTTGTACATGGGAAGCTAGAACACAGACACAAGTACAATGGGACTTACATTCACTCTCTTTGGTTTTTCATGTCAAAACACTACATAACTAGATATATAAATTTATCAAGCATGAGAAGATCTTTTAGATATCCTAAAATTTTTTATTCCTATGAACAACACATAGACACATTCCAAAACCTCAAAGACACACCTACACCAAGTGAATCCATCTTATGCACTCCATCCATCTTTATTTATCAACTTATCTATTCTGTTACTCCGAAGCACGAGGGTCTAACCTATTGTACACAATACATCCAAAGGTTGAACACTTCACTTTATACTTGTAACCTACACAAACAAAACAAACACATACCATATGAATATATCATACATAATCAATATGCATATCATGTTTCCCGTACATAGGTACAATCTGATAGGCATAAACATAAGTAAAAATGAAAAACTCCCCCTAACTTCATGCAATACACCCCTGAATGCATGCAAGTTGGATAACAACACGTAGTGCACTCCTACACTCATAACTCATGCAATACATAACATGGAAACAAACACATAGTCGTGCACAAAACTTCTCCCCCTTTTCAACACAAAAGTCAAAGGAATACCCCTATAAGAGGGAGGGAAGGCATAAAAATATGCAATAATTCTAACATTTACACAATGCAGCAGGTAAGACTAAAGTAAACACAATTAGAAATACCACATGCTTCAAAAGAAAAAGACATAGAGAAGCAACAAGACACTAGTAGAGTAGAAACATGCAATAAGCATTAAACTAAATTCACGAGCAACCAAAGATAACTACAAATAGAAAAAATCTTAGTCTACCTAAGAAAACATATGTCGTGTATTCTAACAAACATTACTAAACATAGGTCAACATTTGAAACTAGAGATTGCATACAATGCATATAACATGTCATACTATCAGTCCTATTTATACATGGGTCATGCAGTGTGACACCAAAGAAACGAAAGCACCATATGAATGTACATCATAACAAAAACTCATAAATAGGAAAAATAATAGGAAGTAAAACAAACACACATCTCTCTCCCAAAAATTATTTATGATTTATAGTAAACATGTAATGTAATCTACTCACAAACACCCCCCACACAGAAGTATCAACACAAAGAAGACAATAAGAAACACATAATAAGGGACGTAAACTAAGCAAGTGCAACAAATCAGAGGAATTGTAAAGAATAAATAGTACATTCAACACAAATATCCATATGTCCATTAAACTATGATGCATTCATGTAAGGGTATGAATAAATTTTTATGACATGCAATGTGTGTGATATGAAAAATTCATTTACTATATATGCCATCATGGTATGCTTATGCGAACCAAGAAAATCAAAATATAGTCTCAAGTTGAAGCAAGCTTCATATGTCCATAATTAGTCTCTTTGTTCACTATGTAAGTTCTAGCAAAGAAGAAATCAATAGTTCTTTCAAAGATTGTAATGACTGGCTAAGGTAAGGGTAAAGGAGTGAAGACATTTAGGCCTGAACACACCTTTTTTGATCTAACTAAATAGATAAGTCTATATATAGGACACGTATACCCTTAGACATGGGTTCTTTTAATTTTACTTTTCTAAATTCAACCAATGAAGTTAAGAGAATAGTACACTGAATTTAGATGTTAATGCAACACTGCCTTAACATACTCATCATCTTCTCACCTTTACTTTTCTTTTCTCCTTCCTTTTGTTTACACAAAGAAATCTCAAGACATTTTCTTCTTTTTCCTTCTTCCATCTTTCCCATTTTTTTGTTATAAATTTATCAATCCAAATTTCAATCTTTTTCCTTTTCCATTCCCTTTTTCTCTATTCAAGGAACTAAGAAGGCAAAACTGACAACCAAGAACAAACAAGTTCAACAAAGGGTGGAAAAGGTAAGTGGGAATAAATATTTAGGCTAATCCACTATTTAGGTGTACAGAAATGAAGGTATTATGTAAAGGCTCAAAGAATGGAGACTAAGGATATGAGAACAATGGTGGCAAGAAGGAAACAAACGATTCAAGGATGGCCTAACTCCTCTTTCTAACCAAGCAGCACCAAGAATTTTGCCTCTAGAGACACTAATGGTGGATTCTAGAGCTTGTTAGAGAAATACGAATCACCAAAGTAGGAGATTCATAGTAGCTTCTCAAAATAACCATACAATTTACAAAGATAATATATGTATAGGAAAAGTAGTTTTCTAACAAAATGAACAAAGAAACATTTAGCCATATATGCTCTCAAGGAATATACATGTCAAAAAATCCATACTTCAATTTTGGTCAAATACATGCTAAATATATAATGACATGATCGCTCTAAAATTCATTTTATATGCAATATGATAGAAAAAGAAGACTTTTCAGTCTCGAGGAACCAAAAAGGATAACCACCAAGAGAGAAGACAAGGAAGGTCTTAAGGTAGAACAATGCCTAAAAAGAGGGAAAATGTTCCTCAAAAGAGACAAACAACAAAATTCATGTCATTTTTAGTTAGAAGAAAGGAAGTTGACTAACTAATGAACAACACAAGCAAAATCCCTAGGAGTAGGCATAAAGAAGAGATGTTACTAAATTACACAACAAGTAAGAAAAGAGTGAGAATGGTCATGCTGATGTTTTGGCCACACTAGCCTCCATGCGAGAAGCCAACTGCACTAGGGTGGTGTCAATAATGATCTTGGCAAAAGAAAGTTTGGAGGTGACCAAAAAAATAGTAGTGAGCATAGATGCTCCTACCAACCCATGGTTCACCCCGATCGTTGACTTCTTGAAAAGGGGAGACATACCCCAGGATTACAAATTTGAAAAGGAATTCAAGGCCACGATGGGATGATACCTTATTAAAGGTGATAAATTGTACAGAAGGACCGTACTCAGACCCGGGCTCTTGTGCATAGCCAGGGAAGGATCTCACAGAATAATGTTTGAAGCCCATGAAGAAGAATGCGATGCTCATTCAAAGGGAATGTGGCTATCCCAACGAATTTTGAGGCAGGGGTACTGTTGGCCCACTATGCTAGTAGATTGCACAAGGTACACCTAAGAGTGCGATAAGTGTCAAAGATTTGCTTCATTATCACACACACCTCCAACCAACAAGATAACGATACTTACCCTTAGCTCTACCCTAAGCAAGGGGTCAAAATAAATTTTTATTAGTGGTCATCGATTATTTTTCCAAGTGGATTGAGGCAAATCCTCTAGGAAACTATCAATAATTTTTTTCTTTAGCCTGCCCAAGGAAATCATTATCGATAACGGAAGACATTTTACGGGTCATAACATCAATGATTTTACCATCAAATACAATATCAAGATGTGCCATTCAATACCATATTATTCCCAAGCCAATGGTCAGGAAAGTCTTCTAACATAGCAAGTAGAGCAATAAAATCAATGCCCATAGAGGAAAAAAGGGATGAGGCATTGAGGATCATAACTGAGAAAAAAAGGAAAGTATCATATTATTACAAGGTTGTGCGTTTCAAAGCTTTTTCCACGGGCGATTGGGTTTTTTCCCTAGTGAACCTACTAATTTTGTAATGAAGATTAATGGGAAGAAGAACATAGTTATGTACATTATATGTTATTCTATTCATAAGAGACTACGAAATCGTAGAAGTTGTGTATACATCTTTGTGTATGCAATAGAAATAGCTAATTAAAGAATGAATTATATATTTACATCACATATTCTTTTACATTTATGTTTTTTTGTCCCAGTTCTTCTCTATAGTTTATAGTAGGGTGCACGGTACCAATGTCTCATTTATTTTCAAAATCAATAGTTTGGTATGTTATTTGAGAGTGTTTGTCCTACAATGCATTTGGATTTTTTTTGTACATTATATGCATTTGGATTCATTATGTTAGTAATGTTAATGTGAATTTGATTCTCATGAGTATGATCATTGGCCAATAAAAATTCGATTAATTGGACAACTGTCTAGTTTAGTTGGACACATGTCCAACTCTACTCTTACAAGTAGGGTTACTAACTGACTAAACACTGGCTTATTGGACAACTATTGATTTAGTGGGTATGTATCTAACTCAGGTCCAATGAGTAGTGTCACCGTCCGATCAAAATGCAGTTAGTCATACAATTGTTAAATTTAGTTGGACACAAGGTCACTATTCGAGCAAACTCTGGATAGTTGGACAACTATCTAGATCAATTGGATATATGTCTAGTTCAAAATAAAATCAATTGGACATGTTTCCAACTCGGCTTCGATGAGTAGAGTCATTGATTGACCAAACTCTCACTAATTGGACATTTGCCCAACTCAATTGGATATGTGTCCAAATTGGCTGTGATAAGTAGAGCATTAGCCAACAAAACTCTAGCTAATTAGACAGTCATCCAATTCTTACCTATCAAATTCGACAAATTTCTAGTCAAAATTAAATCACAATTAGTCAATGAAAACTATAGTAATTTTTTTCACTTCGTGTAAAAAGTCAAGTGGGAGGCATATAAACCAACATGAACAAATGTTTAAGTACATTATTATTGTTATTTAGCCTATATATATAAGTTGATCTGATTGCCCTCTATTTTTATTATTTTTACTTTATTGATTTTTTATACACCAATAAAAATTAATATATCTTATTGATTTTATATTTACCATTGGATAATTATTTTAATTACATTAAGGATAATAATTTATACTATTCATGTTTACCAATTCATGAGCAGGTCAGGTTTGGTTAATTCATTTATCAATGAATCATATTTGTATTGAACTAATTTTTTTTTTCGATATCATGTCATATGTCAAATAAATTATAAAAAAATCAATTAATATAAATTAATTTAAATAAATATTTATAAAAATAATTATTAAGTTCGATCAAGACGTGTATGTTGTGTTCATGTAGAATTAACTTCTTATATAATATTAAAAATATAAGTTGAAGGTCACATTGGTCCTTTTACTTATTAAAATGCTTCCAAAAAGAGACATTTAATAATTTTGTATTTATTTAAAAAAACTAAAAACTATAATGGGCATTCTAGTCATAGAGTATAAGTAAAAGATGATAATACACTCATCAATTATGCTTGTAATTTCTTTTATTTGATAAGTTAGAGGTAAATGGCGAAAATACCCTTATCAACATCAGTTTAAAAAAAATTATTTTAAATTTTTTTATGAATAAAAATATTTTTGTGTTACCTTTTTTATAAGTAAAATAACTAATGAGTATTTTTTATAAGTAAAAGGACTAATGAGTATCTTTTTAAAGTTAGAGAATTATACAATAATTTTACTTAAAGAAAATTGACCCTTGTGACATGTTTTCTTAAAATGTTTATAAACAATTTCATCTGTGTTTTCATGTTATATTTGAATTATTAAAGTTATACAATTCTTATCAAAATTGTGTCAAATTACTTATATTAATTTATATCGTATTTGAAATCTATTGTACATAAAATAATTTTTATTGTATATTATTCTACAATAAAGTAAAAAAATAATTATTTATTTATTTTAAGATTATTTTTACATACCAGTACTATTTTACAAAAAAATTTAACTTCAAATTTCACATTGTTATAATAAAATCAACCAAAAAATTTATTATTAAAGATTTACTTTTTGTTTTATTCTAAAAAATAGAGTTTTGGAGAAATAATTATTATTTCTTTACAATTAATAGTATGATAAGTGCATATGCGCTTAACCGCACGCAGAGGAGCTCGCACGCGCAAGCCATAAGCAACAACGAACAGAGTAGGTTGAGGTTCGTTGGAGGAAGGGGACCATCCACTCTCATCACAAAAGGGGTTAATAATCGGTTAGAGTAGTGTCCGAGCATATTCTATTAGGCCATGTCTTTATGTTATTTCATGTCTTTCTCTTTATGTTATTTAGATTAATTCTATATTTCTCTCTCTTGCTTTTGTAAGGCTGTAAGATAACGAGAAACGATGGAATGGGAATGAAAAATTAAGCCAATTATCTTACTCTCGTTCTCCCTTCTCTCTCTCTCAATTTTCTCTTATCATAGTACTATATACTTATAAAATTTAAATTACTAACCAATATATATGCATGCATCAAAAAACTATTTTTGACAAAAATTTAAAAATTTACGCATGCTACAATTTACTAGTTATAATTATAAAAGTCTAAATCATCTCTTATTAATTTTTAGATAAAATTACTCATATTTTACTGTAAAGATGGCTATTTCTCTTAGTACTTTGGTTATTTTATAGTTTATTGAGGATTCTAATTTTTTTTTATCAATTATGTAATAAATAATTAGTATTTAAAATGCATACAATTATCTTAAGACTATTTAAAATATTACGTTTAATTTTTTAGACTAAATAGTTCACATATTTTATAACAATGTATGTTTAGCACAAAAGAAAGAATAATTAAACTATACACTGCGAGTAATATTGACTAACTGGTACAGGAAAAACAAGAAGATCGTGACGTAGTTTTGAGAATTTTTTGTCCACATTAAGTACATTACATTTTTACAAAAAACAATTCATTTACAAAAAAGTGCAGTAAGGTTAATTTTCCGAATATCACTAGCCATAGACGTTTTAATATTCTAATTAATAATATTAGTTTAAAACATAACTAAAGTTGTTATGCTAAATATCTTTTGATTATAATCGATTCAAATTAAAATGGACATGTATTAAGACAAACTATTGTTGATTTATAATTTTTTTTTTGTAATTAAGGGTAAGGTTATTATAATTTTTTTTCTAGTTTCACAGCACATTTAATATTAATCTTAAAAATTAACAAAAATACTTTTAATCCACACGAAATAAATATATTAAACAAGAATTTATGTTTTTGGAAATCTAAAAAATTATTTTTAAATATACCCTAAAAATAACGAAAATTTGTTACAATAACTCCCATATTTGTTAATTAATATGTTTTATTTGTAATATAATAATGGAAGGGGTAATAGAGATCCATTATATTATATATTAGTGTGATTTGGTTTTCAATATTAAAAGTTATGTATTTTATATTTTATTTTATAAAAAACTACTTAACAAAACACATTATTTTAATATAAAAAATTAAAATAATGTTATTTATTTTTAATTGATTTATTTTAAAAAAAATTATAAATTAAATAACAGTATTTATAATTTAATTTAAAAAACTCAATGATACTTAATCTAAATTAATTGTATCATACTTTTCTCGGTAATAACTTAGCCTTTTCTTTTATGTCGTGGGTGTTCAATCTTTATCAATTTGAACTTATGATTGTTCACCTGCTTGGGAATTGATTTGGCTCCCCCCCCCCACCCCACAAACCTTTTTTTTTTTAGTTTACTGTCATTAATTATTTTTGTTCTCACTTTTGATTAAGCAAATAAAGGGGTGGATAAATAATAATTGCATGTTAGTGACTTTACCATCATCTAAAGTTTGAAACTAAGGAGACCTTTGGGACCCGTAAAGTTTTTCACTTGCTTTTCCTTATCCGAATAAAGACGAGTGATATACACACACTAATTTACACTATTAAATATATTATACCGTAGAATTATTTAAAAAGTAAATCACATTTTTTATTTTATTAAAAGAATTTTTTAATATATCATAATATAAGTGATGTGTTACGGTATATTATGTTATTAGCATTTCTCAAGATATTTTAGAACGCAACAAAGCCACTAATTGCAATGCAATAAAAATAAGGATTAAATTATAAGTTAATTTTAAAATTTTAACTAGATTCACACGTAACTTTTAAACTTTTAAAATGGGTAATTGGATCTTCAAATCTTTACAACTTTACACATAGGTCACAAAAATTTGAATAACAAATATGTATTTTAGTAGATAAGTTAGGACCTATATTGAATTTTAAAAAGTTTGTGTGTTAAATCATATTATTTAAAGTCTACAAACATGTTGAATCAAATTTCTGCACTTATTGTGTTCACCACTTGAATTGCTAATTATGATCCTCAAATAGATAAGAAAACAATCAAAGTATCGGTACTAGAAGCATGAAAAGTATTATTAAATTTATGAGTATTCATCAAAAATCTACACTTAGCCTAATATGATATTTTCTACCATAATGACGATAAACAGGTACATATTTAACAAAATTTTCAACCACAGATGCAACTATTTTTTGTGTTTAATGAGTAGCATTAGGAGTAGAGTTAGAATGTCTTACATATGTGGTTTTGATGTTAAAGTTATATGTGTAGCCTGTGAAGAAGAAGAACCGGAGGATTTTTCAAACTCAGTTGTTTTTGAAGACGATGGCATAGAATCATCATCTACATAGCCTAATCATCTCTTATGTCAAGTAGGTTTTCTATAATCTAGAATTTTGTTTAACCTTTTAGTTCCAATGATTAATTTTTTTACATCTTTTCTTGATTGTTCAAGTTCCTACATTAGATTCTTATTTTTCTATTTAAGATATACAAGAATTGAATCCAAAACATTAATAAGTTCGGATAGGTCAATATTTTCTTATTCTATAATTGAGGAGTTTATTTCAAAGAATTTAAGTTTATCATTTAATTTAGCTACTTCTACAAGTAACTTATCCTTGTGTCTCTCATTGTTAACTAAATCAATAAGTAATTCATCAAGACTATTTTGCATTAAATTTATTGAGTATAAATTCAACATCATTTTTCTTATCATATGGATCAGTATCAGACTTATTGGAGCATACTAGCAATTGTACTAAATGCCTAATAGTAGCTATCATTGTTTTTTTTTATTCAACTGGATTATCGTTGTCACTTTCAAAGTCAATAACTATAACATTAAAGGCTTTTCCAATTTTGCTTTTTTGTTGGTACAATCACCTACAAAGTAACCATAACCCATACATTTAAAATATTGATATCCAATAGGTTTACCTTCATAACTCATTAATCTGTGAATTCTTCTAGTTTAAGAGTTTCTTAAATCTTTTGACTAAAAGTATTAATTCTTCATCATCCTCATCAATGTCATTATCACCATCATTAGTCATTGTAGTTTTGAATGCAGTATCTTTGTTCTTTAGAGGTTTTCAAAAGCTAATCTCAAAGGTTTGAAATGAGCCAATGAGCTCATCTATTTTGATGGTGGCCATATCCATAATTTCATTAATAGCAGTGATTTTAGCATGGAAGTGATATGGTAATAAGTAAAGAATCTTCTAAACTATCCTAAAATCAACAATTTTCTATCCAAGAATGGTGGAGGTGTTAATAATATCACATAATTTAATATAGAATTCATAAAAGATCATCTTTTTTCATCCTCTCATATTCAAAATGATTACCAAGTAAACGGATTTTAGTTCATTTAACTTGTGTGGTTCTCACATAGAGAACCTCTAAAATATCCCAAGCATGTGTAGCCATATCAACATAAAAATATGACAAAACTCATTAGCAGATACAACACTAAAAATGGCATTAATACCTTTTTAATTCCAATTACTACCATTTTTATCTTCAATAGTCCAATCTTTTCTAGGCTTATGAGTAACTACATTATCTTCGATAACCGTAAGTGGTTCCTAGCCATAAAGCGTAAATTTCTAGACACTCTTCTATAGACCGTAGAAAGGTTCTCGTATGAGCCTTCTAATATGGGAAATGAGACCCATCAAAATAGGATGCACATGTTGGAGAAGAATCCTCTATTAATAAATGATCCATTACACGATCCTAGGCATACTAAGTGTATCTAGTGACCATCTCTAATACCAAATTAAATGAAACTTTTTTTATTATAGACCTCTTTGCTATAAGGACTAAATAGATAACCAGTATAATTATGACAAAATAAAACTTTCACAGATGGTCAAATATTAAATCATGTGTAAATAAAATAAAGTAAAAATAAATAAAGATTGACACATGATACTTTTAGGTGAAAACAACCTAGGTTATACCAATAACCTATGAGGAAAATCATATGTTTACCAAACCACCTAACTATCCACTATAAAAAATAAAGTCCAATTACAAGACTAGGTGTTATACAACCCACCAAGATAAACCCTCATATATTATACTTATAAGTCGTTGCTTTCATAATACCTTCTACAAGAAATGTTTTCAGATTCGGGCTAACATTCTGACAACTTGAGTCACACAAGCAATTGAACCCATTTTACCAGTATCTGAAAAGCTAGCATAACACAAGTGTAAATGTGTGCCCTTGAGTAGATTCAATAATGAATAACCTTAACTAGATGATTTAGTAAATATATCTAATAAATCAAAGTCAACTAACAACCCTAAAACAATCAGTTTAAACCGCAATATCACAAATATTGTAGGTTTGCTAATTTATCAAACACAACCACAAATGTTTGATAAATTAACTCAATGGAAAATCCTCCTTGAATGGTTTTTACAAAAAAAAAATGAGAAAGATTTTAAGATGAAGAAAAAAATCCTCTTGTTTGGTTAACAAAATTGTGAGCTAATGGTATGACTAAATATCATGAGTAGAAACCCTAGTTCAAAGATCTATTATAAATCTATCCGTGAAAATATTTAAGAGAGCTTTAAATCATAAATATAGTAATAAAATAAATTACCTTGAGTAAAAATTAGGATAAACTTGAAAAATTGAACGCTCGATTAATCTAGAATAGCTCAATTGATCGAACATGATCGATCGATCGATTGACCCTGAATAGTTTAATCGATCTAGTCAATTCATTTTGAAATAAGTGGAGCGATCTACTCATTAATCTCTAACGATCTAGTGCTCAATCGATTAAGTATTAATTCATCGATGGATCTAGCCATGCAAAAATTAATTCAACCTATTAATTAAGCTTGATCGGTCTAGACATAGCTCAATCAATCGAGTAGCCTACATGCACAATGCTCTTATATGTCTAATATGAAATCTAACGTACACAGGAATAAAGATTACCTAAATTGTGATTGTTGGAGCTGCATAGTTTCTTAAATTTGAAAATATTTTTAAATGACACACCTAGAAACAAAAATTACATTTGTATGTTTTGTTCAAGATTATTGCCAACACCTAAATAAACCTTACAATACCAACCTATAGAAATTCATGAATGCATAAATATACACCTCTTCTTACCTTTAGTTGAGTTAAACAAGCTTTTAATCCAAACTCTTTTTAATAGACAACCTAGAATAAGTTTTTTAAATTTAATATATCGAAAGCAATCAATTTTAAGAAGCAAATTGGATCAAGCTTAAATTATCTTAAGAATTAGTTCTCAATACAAGAAATTCATCACTAATTATTTAAATTGATCAAGCGATTATGTACTCAATCAACTAAATTGATCGATGATGAATTAATTTGATTATTTAATTGTAACTTAAATAATCAAATAAATTCATACAAAAATTAAAAATAAGAATTAATACATAATTAGAAATAATAGATTAATAGAACACTACAGATCTTATTAAACATTACAATCCTTGTTTAGGGATTTGAAATTACACACCATCAATTATAAAATTAGCTACTCATGAAAATAATAAATTAAGAAAATTATTCATTAAAACAATAAAAAAAAGGGAAGAAATCTTAGGATTATTATCTTTAATTATGTTCTTCAATTCTTTTGATTATCTCTTGAATTTCCTTCTCAATTGTTACCCCTAGTTTAATTCTATAATTTTTGTATTTTTATGATTTTTCTCATAATTTTCATTCAATTTTGATATTGTTTATAATTTATAAGGTATAATGTTATATTTATATTGAGATAGTAGGTAATCCATTTAATTGACATATGACTATATTTCATATATATATATAATATCGATATCACGTGGGTTTGCATGACATGTGTAAGGAATGCAACGAATTTGGATTTTTTTCTACATAAATGTACCTATTTTTTCCAAATAAAAATTATGAAAAATTCATGAAAAATCTCAAAAAATTTAAAAAATCAATATTTTTTTAATAAATATAAAATAGATAATTTTAGCTTGTTATAATATATATAAAGAAATTAATATATAATCATGTATATAAAATAGCATTTATCATTTTCCTACTAAAAAATGTCTAATGGTAAATCTTATTTTATACACATTTTTTGGATATTAATTGCTCTATATATATATATATATATTATAATAAACTAAAATTATTTATTTTCATTTAATGAAAAAATATTTATTTTTTAGATTTGTTTAGAATTTTTATGGATTTTTTATAAATTTTGTTTGAGTTAAGTAGATGCACTCAAACTTGAGATGGATCAACTTAGCACAACTTATTTCTTATGAGACACGTGTCGTGACAATATTCATCACCATCTCATTCTATTGGCATAAGTTGCGATACTGTTCATCTTCTAATTCCATATGCTAATACGTGTTAGTTATATATTAAGTCCGCCAGATTTGGCATGATCTCCCGTATCATTCCATTAATCTTAAACCAACTCTAAAAGTTTTGTTTTTCTCATATAATTACTAAAAGAACACCCTGTAAATTGTATCAAAATTGTACAAAAATTAAAAGAGAAAATCATAAAAAAATTAGATTCATTACAATATTACAAGGGATTTCAAGAGAGATTCAAGAATAAGTGAAGATTTATATTTTTTGTTTTTTTAACTCCAATAATTCATTCAATCCAGATTATTTTCTCTATCTTTTTCTTCTTTATCGTGGAATAGTTATTTATTATTATGGATTTGATAAATATTATGTCTAGTTAAATAATCGATGTGATTGTGGGCAATTCTATACCCTAAAATATGATTTAATTAAATTTAATATAATAACAAATTTAATTTATTTCTTAATTTTTTATGTGTTAAATTCTATGTTTAAATATCATTATTATGTATGTATGAATTAAAGTGTATATCGAGTTTGTTGCATGAATATACTTATATCTACTCTAATAAGATGTTAGTATGTAATCACTGATATTCTTATTCGAAATAGTACCTTGAAGTTATTGTCATAAGTAAAGCTCAATACATTCACTAAAGGTTAAACAATTTTTATAATTATGTCTAGTTTAGTTATCATCTTTTTAGATCTTAACTTGTGTTTATAAATTGGGAAAGGGAATGGAAAGAAAAGGAATAACTCACTTTTCCATGTTTACTTGACAAAAAATGCATAAGAAAGGAAAAGGAAATGATTCTCAAACCCCTTTCTAATTCCCAAATCCTTTCAAACTTCATTCTGAGCCCCCTAGGCTTCATTTCTATTCCACCTTCTTTTTAATACAAATTTTGGGACATTTTTACTCTCTAAAAAATTATAATATTCCTAAAACACTCTTAAGAAAGATTTAAAATTATAATATACATTTAGTTTAGATTTAAAATCTATTTAACTAAATTTTTATTATTTAATTTTTCATAAAGAATGATGATGAATTAAGTAAAATTTAATTTTTAACTAAATTAAAGATATTATTTTATCAATTTTTTAACATGTTTAGTATGAAATACAAAGAGGTATCCACCACGGCACACGTAATCCTTCATCATGGCACGCATGTTTGTGGTGATATTTGGTTGTGCCCCTTACATGTTGATTGTTTCTTGATGTAAGGCTTACATGCCCTAGTTTTTTTTCTCCCCTTAGATTGCTATTTGAGTGTTCCAAGTCTTGTGTCTTCGTTTGCTAACATTGTTTATTTCTTTTGAAGCTAAAAGCACCTGAAATTATAACAAAACATACCAATGATTCCAAAAAATAGATTTGCATAAATAATTAAATAAAAATGCTATAATCAAACCTATTCATTTCAAATAAACATGATAAAAATCATGGAAGTTAGCAACCCCCAACTAGCCTCTTTCTAGTCTCTAGCAAGTGAAGCAATCTAGAAACCTAAAAGAAAACTAAATACATTAAACTATGCTAATCTAAATCATTTTTATTGATAACCACAGTTGCATTTAGCATATGGAAATTCATGTGAGCTAGGTTAGTTCAAGCTAGCTCAAACTAACCCAACCTAAAATGTCCAATCCTAGCTCAATTCAAATTTAATTCAAGTTAGATAAGGTGAGCCCGAACCCAAACAAAAGACAAATGAGCGGGCCCAAACTGACCCAACCTAGCATGAATTTTTAATTGCATGCTCTTATAGTTAATTGAACATTTTTTTATAAATAAAAAAATATATTTAATGATTAAAGCTCGTTAACTCAAACAACATTACATGAAATACGTAAATTGAGGAATTACAACAACTATTCTTTGGAATAAATGATAAATTAATACAAAATCAATAACTCACACACACAATAAAGTCCAAGGTTATAATACAACACCTCACATATACTTGTTATGTTACAATGATAAGTTAATTACAAAACAAGAATATTGATAAACATAAGCTAAAGAATGTTGATTCTTAAAGCAAAAAGTTTATCTCTAAATAAATTCGAAAAATGTAAATTCCATCAAATCTATCTCATGAAAAATTCAAAGACCATGGTGTCTTCATGAAAACACGTACTTTGAATTAAGAGCTCAAAGTCTCACTGGAATTTCCTCTTGCCACTAAAAAAGGAAATTTATAAATAAGATTAAAAAATGAATTTTCATCAAAATTGACCACACATATATAAAACTCTCTTACTATATTCAAATAGACAATACAGTGATCATATAAAGAAAAATAATAATCCTAAACCCTAAACCCTAAACTCTTTCTAAGATGGCACAAAAAATACTTTAGCATGTTTCGATGGACATAAGGCTATTGTTGGAAAAGTGGCTACTATTGGTTGGTAGAGAAGCATCTACTGTTGGTTGTTGGAGAAGCAGAGAGTTGAGGGAATGAGACTAAGTTGGCTAGGAACTAAGAAGAAATGCATTTCTCCAATTTTAATTTTTTAACATAGTGTGTAAGTTGTAACATTTACGTATTATAATTTTTTTAATTATTTTTGGCTAACGAGCTAGCTCGAATCCAACCCAACCCAACTAAAAATTTTCTAGTTATTTGAGATGGCTGAAATTTAGCATGAATTTAGTTCGATTTTCATGTTTGATTCCTAATAGATGAGTTAAAGTCTTATGAGGGCTTCCAGTGATGATACCTACAAATATCCTAATATGCAAAAACTAAAACTAAAAATATTAATAACAAAAACAAAAATAAAAGTACAAACTAAAATAAAAAATTATCATGTTTTAGTTTCTTTTTCATAATTTAACATTCCAGTACAAATTCATTCAACATCTCAAAGGATCAAATTTCATCATTTAAATCAATTACATATTATAAATTTATTCTCCTTTACTAAAACATATTAACATTGACTAACCCAAATGTAGTGTTAAGAATCTAAACTCGCTTCAACTCTATTCCTCTCAAGATATACTTCAACATAACACTGATCCTATGGATTCAAACACTCAATAAATTATATGCAAACATAAGTTATGTAAAGAATAAAACAAAAGGTTCACATATGTTTATAAAGACATCACATTACTTACATCATACTTCAATCAATATCATTAAGAAAAAATATCAAGAATGTGCCTCGAGATGAATGAAAATGCTTTAGACTTCAAAGGGTTATTCTTTTTTGTTTTTGTTTTTTTGGTAAGGCACTAATTTGAAGAGTTTAGTATCATAATATTTAGTTATACTATTTTTCTCTCTATTTTTATTCTTCTTCTTTTTTTTCTTTCTATTTTCCTAGAGAACATATCCATGACCATATATGTGTTATAGTAAGTAGCTATTTTTGCTATTTTTTCTAAGGGAACCTCATATATATTATCTTTTACTAAAATTCAAGCATGAATGAAGATAGACACACTTTTAATTTCTACTCAAATAATTTAATCTAAGTATTAAAAATAAGTACACGATACCTCATTAGATGTTTAAAATCCTAACATTGAATGTAAAATTTATAGAGATCATCTAATAATTTAAAATAACAAAAACAATGTTTAAAAGAGTAGAATAAATATGATCACTTGGAATAAAATGATATACACTCAATAATAATCTCACAAGTGGTATCCACTATTTAATTCTAAGACACCAATTTTTGGTTCATCTTAATTTCAACATCTAAAACATAAACTATGAATAAAACTAATTTTCATACTAATCCTTGAACATGTTTAAGACATCAGAAAAAATTTAAAGATCCAATTAATCACCTTAAATTAACAAAAAGTATGATAATGTTGTATAATATATATAATTTAATTGAACCTAAATGTCCCTAAATAATTAAAAAATAGAAAAAAAAAATTTGAGAAAATTTAAAAACCATAATTTTACAAGTAAATTTTCCTTCACCCCAACCTAAAATCTACATTGTTCTCAATATTCAAATGTAAATTAAAGAAAAAGAGAAAAAAAAAAATGTTACCCAATTGTAATATCACAATGTGATTAAGCATTGTGATGTGGTTACTCTTGTTTCATTTATCATATAGTTCAAGTTCTATCACACAACAAGAATCAATGTGGACATCTTATGAATCACAGATTACTAAATAGTTCTGAAATTAACAGTTCTAACTAACATAAATATTGTTCAAAATACATGAATAAAAATAAAATAAAATATATCAAATTAAAAATAAAAGAAAAAATAATGAAAATAAAAAATACATAAAAATATTCCGAAAAGAAGATAGAGTTCAATTCTTTATGTCATGAGGTTCCTCCCCATACTCAAGTGTAGCTTCAAGAGACTTGTGAACAAAATCATAAGTAGGATTATCAAGTGCTCTCTCTTGACTATAGTCAATTATATAATGGGAGAGTTGTAACATTTTCACCTCATAGAGAGATTGCATATATTCCCCCTGAAAATTAATTTTCTCACTTATTTATTTTGATTGTTGGGCATGGTAAATTTGCACATAGTTTTTCATATAATCGACCTCTTCTTGTTGATCTTTGATTGAAGCTTTGAAAGAAGAGATGGTTTTTTGGCTCTCTTGGATGACTTTAGTCCCACTCATGAGGTCTCTCATGTTGTTGGAAGTCAATAAATCACCATGCTATAGCAAAAATTCACCTTTAGGAAATTTCACTTGCACTTTAGCACAAAGGGTTATAACGAGTAGGGAGAAAAATAACTTAAATGCTAATTATTTGTGCATAATCTAATCCTTTGGTCAGTTATTTCCTCAACATCCATATGCTTGGTGTATGTTATGGCACAAAGTAATATGCATGTTCTTTGTCCATAGTATTTCAATGCATAGTGGGCATCAATCTAAAGTAGATAAAATACTACTAAATATAGACCTTTGTTAAATATTTATCAGCACATTTATGTCTCCCATTGGCAATATCCCACTCATTCCCCTTCCCAGTTATGGCTTCTATTACTTCATTATAATCCACATTATCTAAATAGTCCACATACTCCCCTTAACCAACATCCTTCATTCCATAGAGGGCATTTATATTAGAAAGGCCATATGGGACAAACACACCCCTTACCATTTCCTGATTATTTATAACATCAAGAACATTAGCATAAAATCCCCAAACTATTAACATAACAGTGGCATCTAGGTTCTTAACGAACCATCTACAACCAAGTGCCACTATTTTATCGGTTATACCCTTGAATGGATGTTGCCCAAAATTCAATGTTTGTTCCATAATAAAATACTTATTAATATCAACTATGATGCCTAACTTTTGTATTTATAAAATAGCTCACGAGTGTATGAATCACTTTGTAAGAAATAATAAGTATACTTTCAAGGTTGGTCTAAAAAGGAATCACATGGTTTTTAAATAATTCAACAAATTCTTGAAAATAAAAATTAAATCTAAAGATTTTTTCACCAAGTTTGGTTTGAGAAATTTAATCTAGTTATATAAAAGTAAAGAAGATTCAATAAAATAATGTGCAAATAAATACTTACATTCAGTAGAGAATTTATGGCTCAAATTAGTTAGTTAATCACGCTTTCTTAGTATTAATTAAGTTATTAAGGTTATTGATTCTCCATTTTTTTATAAGAGAATATCCTAGGGTAGGGATCAAATTCTTTATAAATTAAAATTTAATTAAATTATGCTCCTTTTCTAAGAAGTTAACAAACCATTTAACTTCCTACCTTCGGTCGGGCCAATAATTTAAACTCCTATCAAGGTGTCAACGTTAGTTTTATCATTTAAGTATCTAAAAACTAAATTTTATATTTTAAAACTATTAAAAATATGTTGTCAATATATTTTTGAATAGTAATTCTTGTAAAAATCTTTCAAATAAATGTTTTACTCTAACTATACAATTGACATAAATCAAAGATTTAAAAGCACTATTTTAAATCATATTTAGATAATTAAAACCTAAATTTAACCATCTTGTTTATTATGAAAAATAATTTGTCAATATATTTTTATTTTACAAACTTCGTTTTAATCTTGATGAAGAAATAAAACTTAAATTCATTTTATAATTTTTTTTTACCTAATATTTCACAACCATAACAACATTACTAATATTCTATAGTATTTTCAGCCAAATATGCTTAATATAATAAATTATCAACAAATTAAACATAGCATTCAAAACAGCATATAAAATTAATCTGAAAAGAATAAATTTAAATTATACCACAAGTGTATCCTTAGAGAAATTCAATATCATTTATGTTTCCAGAAAACCTCCAAATAGTGTACAGAATTGTCAACGCTGTTTATTCAATCAAAATGAAAACTACTACATAAACTATGTTCAACTCTCAAATTGACAGAAGAACTTTAAAATTATGAAAATATATATAAGAAAAACTAGAGAGAAACTTAGAAATCAGCTAAAGAATGTACTCAGGGATTAAAATGATGATTATAAATAGGGATTTAGGTTCTAATTTATACGTGAGGACAATAAGAAAAAAGTTGATCATACAGTTAGGCACAGTGGGACACATATATTCCATGCAGTGGCATGAGACAATCCATATGCACTTTGAATCCATGATCCACTACTCCCATTCTATGACACACAAAATTTCCACTCCCATGAACTTTTGGAAGCTCTATTTTCTTTACAACCTTTAAATTGGTTTAGATCACAAATATGTCTTACATATGTTAATCTTTTTATGCCTCAATGTTGAAATCGAGTGCTTTCAGATACTATTTTTGGAGTGTTGATCAGTTAAATTATTCTAAAGCTAAAAATACAAACCAACAAATTAAACATACCTATGATTATGAAAAGATAGATTTACATAAAAGATGATAAAATTATCCAAATAAAAATCTATTTTATCATTTTAAGTGTATAAAATCATGTTATATTTAGTGCCTTTAAGCACTCATCAGAACCCCAAACCAACTTCTTGCTAGTCTCTAGCAAGAAAAAAGAAGAAAACTAAAATAAAAATAAACTATCCTAAATCATTTCAGTAGATTGATATGATTATATTTAGTGTATGCAACAAGCCTTTAAATCCCAAGGTTGTCCTTAGTAGACAAGTTTAAATCTCATAAGAGCTTTCAGAGATCATACCCAAAAACATAAAATTATAATACAAAAATAAAAAATACAAACACAAATATAACAAAACAAAAACTAAAATTAATAAAGTAAAATTTAAAACAAAATAACAAAATTAAAAGATATGAATAAAATACAAAATTTCTCATGCTTTAATCTCTTTTAAGTTTGCAATTAAAATCATAAGTATAAGTTATTTTAACATCCTAAACACATATAGTTTACTTTAATAATAAATTGAAAATCGTATTCATATTCATATAAAAAATATATCAATATTAATTTTCCTAATTTTGGTGTTTGGAATCCGAATTTCCTTCGACGCTATACCTCACAAGTCATACTCTTAATAACATTGATCATAAGGGTTCATGCACTCAGTCAAAGGTGTATGTGAAAAGAGTTTATGTAAAGAAATGAATTAATAGGTTCTCATATGTTCGAAGAATAAAATCATCACAATATTTAGTTTATACTATTCATTTTTCTCTTTTTTCTTATTTTTCTTTCTCCCTTTTTTTAGAGATATTCTTTTTTCTAGAGAGGACTCATGTACAGTTTGTACATATCTTTGATGATATGATGAATGGCTAATTTTTGGCTTTTTTTGTATTGGCTTAGATAACCCCATATATTTCTCTTTTTTTAGAAGTTATGCATGAATGAAGGAGGGCATATACTTTCAATTTCTACTTAAGCCACTCAATTTAAGCAATAAAAATAAATATATGACACTTTATTAGATGTTAAAATCTAACATTCAATTCAAAACTTATAGAGATTATCTAATAATTTTGAATAAATAAGAAGAGTGTTCAAAAATGTAGAACAAAATATTATCACCCAGGATGGGAAGATAATGGCTAAAAATATTCTCACAAGATATTCTCCATTATTTGATTCCTAAACATCGATTTTGGGTTTATTGTAATTTCAAGATTCGATTATGAAAAAAATATATCATATTACACCATGATAAGTTTAAGAAATTAATCGTACATCATAAAGACTTAATCATTTACTTAATTAAACAAAGATATGATAATTTTGCACCAAAATTTTAAAGTCCAACCTAAAATTCATAAACAAATAAAAATAATAACCACACAAACTTTTAATAAATGTGAACATAAGTTTAATAAAAAAATTAAATTAGCTCAATTTTATAAAGAAGTAACTTTTCAACCCCTTCACAACTGAGAGCTTACATTTTTCTCAATGTAACAATTGCAAATTAATGATAAAGAGTACAGAATAGAAAAGTTACCCATTTGTTGAACCCGCTCAAGTATTGATGTGAAAATACAAGTGCATCCATCATTCCATACATTTCAATTTACATAGATAGAATACTGTGTATTTCTTACAAATTTCAACAAATAGTTATAAAATTAACAGTTCTAAACAATATTCACATGACATGAAACAAAATAAAATAAAAATTTAACATAAAACTCCAAAACAAATTTGGAGCTTAGTCCTCCATATCATCCAAATCTTGTTCTTTAGGTTGATGTCATGATCTTTCAAAAAGTGTAAAGGTGAAATCATAATATTGATACTCGCGTGTTATTAAATGGCTTATATCCACCCTAAGATGTTTAAGTTGTAATAAGTTCATTTCATATATCAACCAATTATTATCCACATGTTCAAGATGTTATTGATTTAGAAATGCAATTTTCTGGGCAGTGTAGGCTTGCTATTACTCTTCCATGTAGCTCATTCTTTCAACAAAATTATGAATTTCATCTTTCATAGTCAACTTTGATGAAGAAGTGACACTTCTTTCTCTTTGGACAATGTTGGTACCAGTGGTGAGTTCATTGAAATAGGTCATATTTAATAATTCAATAGTTAAATTATAACTTCACCTTTTAAGTAAGTTACACTTACTCTTTTACATAAAGAAGTGACTAACTGGGGAAAAACATTGACTTAAATGGTGACTATTAGCAAATAGCTTGATCCTATGTTAATTATATTTACTACATCCTTAGACATCTTAGATATAATAGGATATAGTAAAATTTCTCTCTCTCTATCCACTAAGTTGTAATGTCTGGTGGACATTAGTCTAGAACAAAACAAAGTATTTCCATATTCAGACAACTTTATCCAAATACTTGGCTTTAAAGTCTTTATGTTTCCCACCAGTATAATTCCATTCAACCCTTTCTAAAGTTAAGGTTTCAAATACTGTAGCATAGTAGACATTACTGAAATATATTTCATATTTACCCTACCTAATAGTTACTAAATAATAATGCATATTAATATTATTTGGCTCAAAATGGGACTAGTACATCCTGTACTTTGACTACATTGTCAACAACATCGTGAACATTTGCATAAAATTTCCAAACAAGTGATTCTATAGAACCATATGGTTCCTTAACAAACGTTTTTCATCCTGATGCTACTATAACCTTAGAAATTCCCTCAAAGTGGGCATTAGGCCCCAAATCAAAGTTCATCCCTTTTCGGGTATAAAACCTTTATTTACTTATGTAACTTTTTCAAAACGTGACTTGGCCTTATAACTAGAAACTTTGGCATTATAATACTCCTTAGAAGTTGAAACCCCTTTCCCTTCATCATGCCTATCACTTTTTGGTGCCATTTCAAAAATTTAACAATATCTAAAGTCTATAAGTTCTTAGATAATCTAGATAAAAAAACAAAATAAATTATACCAAAATTCTCATTACCCCTCTTAATCCAAATTAGGATTTGAAACTCTTAATAATTCACAAATAATCCACAAAACTGAAATGTTCAAAATTTATGATTACTTAATTGTGTTGTTAAAGATGAGGAGAATGAACAATACTCCTATTGAATATTTGTTTATTTCTTTGATGTTTTTCAAAATATCTTTATAGAAGGGGTAGAAAATAGTTAGAAAAGTGATTTTTGTGAAAGGTTTTGAAAGATTACGGAAGAAAGGTTTGATTTTTGAGGGATTTGTGGTGATTATTGGGAGAGAAAATATAGGATTTGTGAAGAAGATGAGAGAAATGAAAGAAAAATGAGTATGGAAGGTATTACTGACGAAAAAGTGTACATCGTCATTGATATTAGGTGTTGTTTTAACCTAGCAACTATTCTTTGCCTTACTTCTATAAGTGCTCAGTTAGCTAACCCACTTGTACTTTCACCTTATTTATAGAATCCTCCACAGAGTCTAACTCTTGATTTATTATTGATTGGTTACCTTTTCTCACTTTAATGAATACATTCAAGTTATCCTACAAAGGTGGCTTTTTGGGAGGATTCGTAGGTAGGTTTTAGCCGAATTATTAGCCCTACTGCTTTAACCATTGAGTGAATGGAGGATTGTTTCAGTTCCAGGAGAAATTGGGATGATTCCTCCACCTTGGGTTGTATATATATGCATTGGGATTATGTATGGGTTTTAGTTGGTAACCCTTAATTCATTAACTTGCTCAAGTCTAACATTTGCTTCACCTTGGTACTGATAGGTATCGGTACTGTGTCCTAAATACTACACAAGCCACTTTTTTCTTTATTGGGTGTGGCATGTGTGGGGAAAAGTGTAACTTTTTTGGTTAGTTGTGAAAGTTGCTTTTATATTTCAATATCAGAGTCTATTTCATGAACTTTAGCTTTCCTCACTTATAAGCTTTTCTATTGGGAACAAGAACCCAACATTTGAAAGAGATTGTAAATCTCTAAGATTACCTTTTCTCCCATCACTCCCTCAACAACATTTTAAATGATGAAATGATATTTTTATGTCAATCCATTATAAAAAATTTGGTGATGTAGCTACAAAGGATTACTCTAATAGGGGTATTGAGTACGAAAGAGTTTGAACCTATCCTAAGCTTTATGGAAAGTTTATCCTTCTATTTGAGAGAAAGTAGTCATCTTTGCTCACATATATGATGTTTTCTTGTAGGAATAATTTTTTTTTCATAAATGTATTGTAAACACTCGCCTAATTCATCGAGGAACCTATTGGAAGTGACATTAGCAAAGTCTTGGCTCTATCTTTTATGGTGTAAGGGGTGTAGTGGAAACACCATATTTTGAGTTTGTTCTTGGTGAGTACACTGGGAAGGAATGTTTGGACTATAGAGTAGAAGTCCTTAATAAAAGACAATAAGCCTTCATTAGGCAGCCCATTGAAGGAAGTTAATATAAAAAAATGAAGATTTCTTAATTCATAATTTTGGGCAGCCTCACCGAGTTGGATAGAGGCAATAACCGTGCCAATGACAAGCCTTGTATGCTTCTTTATAGTGGTTTATGTGATTTGTGGATTTCCTTCATAATTGTTGGTTCAAGGGGAAGTCAAGGTCTGGTTCAAAATTTTGTTCAATTAAATGCTATTGGATCTCAAAGTCTAGCTTTCTTGAAAATATACTAGGTTTATTTATGTTATTTTTGTAAGATGTGAAAGGATATGAGGACCTTCTATGTCGCATAAACTTTGAATCAAAAATTAAAATCACTTGCCAAGTTTGAAAAATAAAAGATAAATAAATATAGTAGTATGTTACAAAAATTTATACTATAAATAGTTTGTAATACAAGGAAATTATTATACAATTCATAAAATAATTGCATTAACTATATTAAATATAACATATTTTGTATACAAAAATACTAAACATAAATTAATTAGGAACAATGCTAGCTAAATCATCCAATTATGAAGGTAGTAAAGAAGATATACTCAAATGGTTAGATGTGGGGTCATCTACCCCATCTTTGACATCAAATGGGTAAGTATAGTGCAAGTGATATCAAAGATATCTGGAATAAAGCTAGTAAAAAATGATAAGAATGAATTGGAACCAACAAGAATCCAAATAGGTTGAAGGGTATACATGGACTATAGAAAGGTCAACACCAATACTAAGAAGGGTCACTTCCCATTTCTCTTCATTGATCAAATGGTAGAAACATTGGTAAGTCACACTTTATTTTTTATGGTTATTCATGTCTGATGAACGAAAACCGGCATCGCCGATCTTCGCAAATACTTTGGTTTTAATATTTATAAAACTCTCGCAAGTGCACGAATCATTTCGAAGAAAATGATAAGTATACTCCCAAGGTCGATCTAAGGAAGGAATGTATGTGGTTTTTAATTTATTATTCAAACTTTTAAAAACGAAATTAAATCCTAAACATCCTGTCACGATAGTTTGGTTTTTGTGTTCCTAATCTAATAACATAAAATAAACATATATACAGATTAATTAAATATAATCTAATAACATAAAAATAAACATAGATACAAATTCAATAAATAATTATCTAAAAATAAACATATATACGGATTCAATAAATATTCATGCAAATTTTTATCATTTATATTAGCGGAGTATTTATGGATATAATAACTAAATTAATTATGCTTGCTCATATTAACTAGGTTATTAAAGATATAAATTGATATTTTATTGATTCTCTCTTTTTTATATAAATACCACCTTTGGTGGGGTTAGATATTCTTTGTTAACTAAACAAATCAATTAACACCTATGGGTGGGGTTGATAACTAATATGCTTAATTAAATTAATTCCTTTTTCTAAGAGATTGAAAATGAACCATTTAAATGCCACCTTTGGTGGGGTTAGACAATTTAAACATTATTCAAGGTGTCCAAATTAAACTTAAGAATTTAATTATCCGAGTACTAACTTTCAAGTTTTAAAACCACTATTGAAAACATGTTGTCAATACATTTTCACATAATAATTCTTATAAAAACTTTTGAAATAGAGTTTCACTCTAACTACCGGGCGATTGTACCAACAAATAAAAGAGGACTACTCTAAATTAGACCGGATAACTAAACCTTAAAATCTAATTTTCGGGTTTAAGTTTGTAATGAAAAATAATATATTTCTCTCTAACATTCTTAATATAAAATCTTGAATAAAAACAAAATCAATTCATTTTAGAGATTTTTACCTATTTAATATTTCGCAAGCATAACAACGTCGTTATTACATTATTTTTACTAAACAGCTAGCATAGTTAAATTTAACCATAGACAAATTAAATATAACATGTAAGAATAAAGCATAAAAATAACTGTAAAGAAAGTAAAATCCTTACAGAACTTCGACGCTATTCCCGTAGCTAGAAAACCTCCGAGCGGAATTTGCACTTCCATATATTGAATCAAAAATCTAAATTATTACAAAAACATTACAAGTTCCTCTCAAAAAGAGAAGAACTCTAAACCTAAGAGAATTGAACTAAAAACTAAGAGAAAAACTAAGAAAAGCTTAGAAACTAAGAAAGAAACTAAGAGAAACTAAAAACTAAGAAATGAGAGAAAGAAAGAAGAGAGAAGTGAGTTTTGAAGGTGTGATTTGAAGTGAAGGGAAGGGGGGTATTTATAGGTGAGGATGGAGAGAAAAAATGAGTAAAAAAATGTTAAAAAAATATTAAAAAATGTAAAAACGCGTATTGGAATTGCTGATGTCATCAATGACGTCAGCATGACGTCACAGGGGCGGCTGCACGTGAAAAATGGGGCGAAAACGCGTTGGGCGCGCGGAGGGGGGCTGCTGGGCGCGCTGGAGCTGTCGCTGCGCGCAGCTCGGCGCGCGTGAACAGTGCCTGCGCGCAGCTGGGCATGCCAGCGCGCGCGCGCGGAATGGGGCGCTGGGGCGCTGGGCTGCGGCGCGCGATTTCCGTCTTTTTGACATTTTTGACCTTTTCGACCCATTTCGTCCGATTTTTCCATGTTTGTTGACCTTTTCTCACTTATTTATTGATATATTTGTGATGTATTGCTTCAAATATTCCTCTTTGAGTCTTTACATTGCGTTTTTAAGCCAAAATACCTGAAAAACAATAAAATACCCGTGATTCCGAAAAAGACAAATTTATATAAATATATGATAAAACATATAAATATATGTATTTTTAATCAATTAAGGTACATAAAATCATGGTTATTTTAGTGCTTTTTGAGCACTCATCACAACCCCCAACCAGCTTCTTGCTAGTCTCTTAGCAAGAGAAGCGATAAAAGCTAAAAATTAAACTATCCTAAATCACTTTCGTGGATTGAAACGGTTGCATTTAGCCTATGCAACAAGCCGTTAAACCCCTAGGTTGCCCTAGTGGACGAGTTTGAGTCTCGTGAGGGTTTTCAGTAATGGTACCCACAAACATTGAACTAAATGTAAAAATAAAAACAATCAAAACAAAAATTAAAATTACAACACAATCAAAAATTAATTTAAGAATAAAAGAAAACAACATATCACAAAAATATCTCATACTTTTTAATCTCTTTTAAGATCATAATTAAAATCTCAAGCATAAGTTATTTTAATCTCTTTAAACAATCATGATTTTATTATAATAATTAGTCGAAAATCATTTTCATATTTCATTTCAAAAATGTATCAATTTAATTTTACCCAATTTCAGTGTCATGAATTAGTATTCGCTTCGACTCTATTCCTCACAAGTCAATACTCTCAAAGCACTGAATCCTATGGGTTCAAACACTCATACTAATTTATATGCGAAAGAGTTGATGTATAGAAATGAACTAATATGTTCGCATATGTATAGAGAATAAAGGCTCAAAGTGTTATTTTAACATTGATCTCATGAAAGGAATCGAATGTATAAATTATAAAGATATCATATACAAAAATTATTTTCATGCATAAATCAAACTCATTAAGAAAGAATTTCAAGATATATGCTTTTACAAATGAAGAAATTGCAATGACTTTTTAGGGAATTACTTCCTATATCTTTCTTTTGTAATTAGCCTTTACTCACAACTTTGTAGGCAATGTGGGTCATAGTATGTAGATGATACTATTTTTTTATCTCTCTATTTTTTTATTTTTTTTTGTAGATATTTTTTCAATATATGTATTTTTTAGAGAGTCAACCCATGTACAGATTGTACATTTTTTTGGATTTTGGTGAGTGGTTAATTTTGTGGCTTTTCTGTTTGATCTTGGTTTAGGTAACCCCAGATATGTCTTTTTGTTTTTGTAGCAGTCATGCATGAATGAGATATAAGCATATACTATCAATTTCTACTCAAATCGTTTAATCTAAACAAAAAATAATAATCAAAAATATATGATACTTTATTAAGATGAAAAAAATTCATACATTCAATGCTAATACCTATAGAGATCATCTAAACTTTTTGAATAAATAAGAAATGTGTTTGGAGTAGAAAAAATATATATTTCACTCTGAATAAAAGAAATTAGGCTCAAATTATATCTCACAAGGGTAGTCTCCACTAAAAAAAATTCATAAACACCGATTTTGGGTTTAATATAATTTCCACATTTTATCAAGAAATACTAGTTATGACAAAAACTAACTAATTATCAAAAATAATTACACAATATTTCATGATATGTTTTCAAAAATTAATCTAACAGTACCAAAGACTTAACTATTTACTTAAATTTGATTTAAAGAAATGATAAATTTTTGTGAGAATTTTTTATTTTTTTTTTATTTTTATTGTTTTATTAAGCATGGTAACTTTTCACCACCCCCAACCTAGAACTTACATTGTCCTCAATGTAACAACTGCAAATTAAAGATAAAGAGAAAAGAGTAGAAAGATTACCTATTTCTTGAGAATGTGTAAGTAGTAATGAAGGAATGCAGGTGCATCCATCATATTCATCATTAAAGTGTGTACAGACAGATCGCTGTGAACTTCTAACATCTCAACAAATATTTTTAGTTTTAACAATTTTTTTTTAAAATTATTCACATATAAGTAAACTAAAATAAACAATAAAATTAAGTAAATAAAACAAATAACAAAAAATTACCTAACATGATGGGTTGCCTCCCATCCAGCGCTTAGTTTAACGTCTTAGCAAGACGTATCTTTTTGGTGCTAAGGGTTACTCAGCCAAATGCAATCCATTTCAGCAATGTTGTTTGGTTCTTCCACATAAGGCTTGACACGATGGCCATTAACTTTGAACGTTTTTTGTGTCTTGGAGTCCAATAGTTCTACCACTCCATGTTCAGATACCTGAACTATTTTGAATGGTCCATCCCATCTTGATCTTAGCTTTCCTGGAAACAATCTCAAACGAGAGTTAAATAAAAGAACTTTCATTCCAGGGTGAAAAGTTTTAGGAACTAGCCTCTTGTCATGATAGCGCTTAGTACGCTCCTTGTATAATTTGGCATTCTCATAGGCTTCATTCCTAATTTCTTCCAACTCATGAAGCTGGAGTACTCGTTTTTCACCTGCTTTATCTAAATCCATGTTTAGCTCTTTAATTGCCCAATAAGCCTTGTGTTCAAGTTCAACTGGAAGGTGGCACGCTTTCCCAAAGATTAACCAGTAAGGGCTCATCCCAATAGGTGTTTTGTAAGCGGTGCGGTATGCCCATAAGGCATCATTTAACTTAAATGCCCAATCCTTCCTTGAGGGACGCACAGTGCGTTCCAGTATTCCCTTAATTTGCCTATTACTTACTTCCACTAAACCGGAAGTTTGAGGATGATATGGAGTAGCTACCTTATGTGTGATGTTGTACTTGTTTAGTACTCCATCAAAGAGTTTGTTACAAAAATGGCTACCTCCATCACTTATTATAGCTCTAGGCGTTCCGAACCGACTGAATATGAAATCTTTCAAGAATTTCACAACAACATTAGCATCATTAGTTTTGGTGGGGATAGCTTCTACCCACTTGGACACATAATCCACAGCAACCAAAATGTATTGAAAACCATTAGATGGGGGAAAAGGACCCATAAAGTCAATCCCTCATACGTCAAAGAGTTCAACAACTAAATTAGATGTCAAAGGCATTTCATCTCTTTTGCTTATGTTTCCTGTTCTTTGACATCTATCACATTGTGCACAAAACATATGAGCATCTTTAAAAAGAGTGGGCCAAAAGAATCCAGACTGTAATATCTTACGGGCTGTCTTTTCTCCTCCAAAATGACCCCCACAATGAAGTTCATGACAAAAAGTCAGAATGCTCTTATGTTCTTCTTCAGGTATACATCTCCGGATGACTTGATCTTGACCAATCTTGTATAAATAAGGGTCATCCCAGAAATAGTCCTTAATAGTTTTAAAAAACCTTTTCTTCTCCTGATATGAAGTGTTAGGTCGCAAAACACCAGTGGCAAGATAGTTTACAATATCAGCGTACCATGGGTTCGGACCTATGAAAAATAACTGTTCATCAGGAAAGGTTTCAACTATATCGTCATTACTCTCATCTTTAAGAGAATTAAAGTCAGAAATTAACCTAGACAAATGGTCAGCTACTAAGTTTTCACTGCCTTTCTTATCCTTGATTTCTAGGTCAAATTCTTGTAAGAGTAAGACCCACCTGATTAATCTTGGCTTGGCATTTGGTTTACTTAATAGGTATCTTAAAGCAGCATGATCAGAATGCACAATCACTTTAGATCCTACTAAATAAGACCGAAATTTGTCTAAAGAGAATACTATAGCCAAGAATTCCTTTTCAGTGGTGGTGTAATTCATCTGGGCATCATTGAGTGTTTTGCTAGCATAGTAGATGACATGTAAACGCTTATCAACTCTTTGTCCCAGGACTGCTCCTATTGCATAATCAGAAGCGTCACACATTATTTCAAAGGGTAAAGACCAGTTTGGTGCCATTATAACAGGGGTAGATGTGAGTTTATCTTTCAAGGTATTAAAGGAAGTAAGGCAGTCATTGTTGAAATCAAAATCAGCATCTTTGGATAGCAAGTTACATAATGGACGACTTATTTTAGAGAAATCTTTAATAAATCGTCTGTAGAATCCTGCATGTCCCAAGAAGCTTCTTATCCCCTTCACAGATGTAGGGGGAGGTAGTTTGGATATCAATTCAACTTTTGCCTTATCAACTTCAATACCCTTGTTTGAAATTATATGTCCTAAAACTATCCCTTGTTGAACCATAAAATGACTTTTCTCCCAACTAAGGGTTAGATTGCATTCAATGCATCTTTCTAAAACCAAAGTCAATTTATGTAAGCAATCATCAAATGAGTTCCCAAAGACAGAGAAATCGTCCATGAAAATCTCAATGAATTTTTCCACCATGTCCGAGAAAATAGATATCATGCATCTCTGGAACGTGGCAGGGGCATTGCATAACCCAAATGGCATTCTGCGAAAAGCAAATGTCCCAAAAGGACATGTAAATGTGGTCTTTTCCTGATCTTCTGGTGCTATGGGTACTTGATAATATCCAGACAGTCCATCCAAAAAACAGTAAAATTCGTGCCCAGCTAATCTTTCCAACATTTGATCAATGAATGGAAGAGGAAAGTGATCCTTTTTCGTATATAAATTTAGTTTCCTAAAATCTATACACATTCTCCATCTAGTGATTATTCTAGTGGGCACTAATTCACTTTTGTCATTCTTAACAACTGTTATCCCAGATTTCTTTGGTACCACATGCACTGGACTAACCCACTTACTATCCGCAATAGGATAGATAATCCCTTCTTCTAATAATTTAAGAATTTCCTTTTTAACTACCTCTTGCATGTTTGGGTTTAGTCTTCTTTGGGCCTCTCGTACAGGTTTAGCACCATCCTCCAAGTTGATCTTATGCATACACATTGTTGGACTAATGCCTCTTATATCCCCTATACTCCAACCTATAGATTTCTTAAACTGTTTAAGCACTTTGATGAGTTCCTTTTCTTGTGGTTTGGTCAAGGTTGAAGAAATTATCACTGGATAAGTTTCTCCCTCTCCCAAAAACACATATTTTAAGTGCTCAGGTAAGACTTTGAGTTCAAGTTCAGGTGGATTGGCCTCTTTACTAGATGAAGAACTGGGTAGATTTAAAAGTGTACTAAATTTTGTCATCACTTCATTATTGTCTAGTTGTTCAAGGTACCCCTTAATTTCTTCATCTAAATCTTCTTCAACCTTTTCAAGTGTAAGAACGGTTTCAAGCTTGTCTTCTATTCTGGTTCGGAAAAAGGTGTTTTGGACAAGATTATCCAAAGGATCAACATCGAATATTTCATCGATGGCAGAAATAGAAGGGAAAGGTGAAGAATCAAAAACTTTAAAATGAACAGTCTCTCCTAAGACTGTCATTGTCAAATTTCCATCTTGGACATCAATAATAGTTTTAGTAGTTGCCATAAATGGTCTACCAAGCAATATTGTGTGCTCTCTGTCCAATGCTGGATTTTCTTGCATATCCAGAACCACAAAGTCAACAGGTATTATCAGTTTGTCTACCTGTACCAAAACATCCTCAACTATTCCCTCTGGATATTTAAGAGATCTATCTGCAAGTTGAAGGGACATAGTTGTGGGTTTTAAATCCCCTAGATTGAGTTGTAAGAATATAGAGTAGGGCATCAAATTTATACTAGCACCTAAATCAAGCATTGCTTTAGCAACCTTCCTATCCCCCATAGTTATGTTTATAATAAAACTTCCAGGGTCTTTCAACTTAGGGGGTAGTTTGTGCTGAAGTACAGCGCTAGAAATTTCTGATACTACTACTCGTTCATTCAGTTCATACCTCCTTTTCTTAGTGTTCAACTCTTTGAAAAACTTGGCAGATGAGGGTATATTCATGATCACTTCTAATAATGGTAAATTGATATTTACTTTAGAGAGCATATTAAAAAGATCATTGAATTGCTTATCTTGTTTGGATTCTTTCAACCGGTGGGGAAAAGGTACTTGTATCTGGTGTGGTTCTGTTGTCTTTTGAATTTTGGGGGTGTCAGATGACCCCCCAATGAGTTTTTCAGAAGGCTTGTTAAGTTTAACAATTGTTTCTCCTTTTTGCGAGATTAGAGTATCGCCTTCTCTGTTACCTGAACTACAAGGTAGATTGTTAGAGATTTCAGGTAAACTGGTATTGACTACCTTACCACTTCGAAGGGTTCTAACATCCTTTGCTTGTTCTGGTTGACTGGGCAACTTTCCTGGTTCTTTCTTTTGCATTTGTTCAGCCAGTTGCCCAACTTTAGATTCAATTCTTTTAACCGAAGCCTCCATGGTGTTCAACCTTTGATTAGTCATCAATTGGTTGTCACGACTAACTTGAATAAAAGCATTCAAGCTATCTTCTAAGGTTGGTTTAAAAGATTGGCTTGGTGGGTAAGGGTGGTTGTTATCCGACCTTAGTGTTGGATATTGGGTGTAGGCTGGGTGATTATAGGTGTTTGGATGATACCTTTGAAAAGATTGGACTTCCTCTATGGCATCGACACTAGAATCACAAGTATTTGAACAATTATGAGTACCATGCCCAATTGAACAACAAACTTCACATACCTCTTGATTTGAAATTTGGTGGGAAGTGAGGAATTTCACTTGTTTAGTCAATTCAGCAAGTTGCAAGGTTATCTCATTATCAGAGCCGACTTCATTGACCTTTGCTTTCCTTCTACCACCTCTTTGTTGGGAATTAGAACCCAATAGCTCATAGAGATTATAGGTTTCCTCTGCGGTCTTTTCTCCTACAGCACCTCCAGCAGCATTATCAACCATGTATTGACTCTGTAGTGTCAATCCATCATAAAAGAATTGGTTTTGTAGCTGTAATGGAAAGCTATGATTTTGACATTGAATGAAAAGGAGTTTGAATCGTTCCCAAGCTTCATGAAAGGGCTCTTCATACATTTGAGAAAATGTTGCTATCTTTGTTCTTAGATCAACAGTCTTTTGATGGGAATAGAACCTACCCATAAAAATTTCATAGACTGCCTCCCAAGTTTTAAGAGAACCTGACTGTAGAGTAATGAACCATGACCAAGCTTTATCTTTGAGAGTGTAAGGAAAACACCTCATCCTAAGTTGATCTTCATTAATTGCATGTAGTGGAAAGGTTTGGACAATAGCATAGAATTCTCGAATGAAATGCAAAGGGTCTTCATTAGGGATACCGTAAAAGGAAGGCAACAAAGAATAATGAATCTTTTTCAATTCATAATTCCTTACAGCCTCTTGTAATTGGATACCGGAAGTTACATTGCCAATGATTGGCATTGTATATTCTTTCATCTTTTTCCGCCTATCTTTAGCATCTCCCATGGTTGTTTGTAGTTGAAAATGATCCTCCTCCTATTGTGTATCAACATTTTGCTTTTAGTAGATATCTCTAAGAAATATTTATAACTTGATAAAACGTAAAAGCAAAAAGTGCAAGGAACCTATTTTTTTTTTTTTTTTAAATTTAAGCGAATGGACAGAATTTTTGAAACAAACGAATTTTATTTCATCTGAATTTTTATTACACGCAAACTAAAACAAAGGAAAATACAATAATGGGTGACCTCCCATACAGGACTAAAATTTATCGTCTTCTAGTAAGACGTTGCTTGGAGATTGCAGAATGAAAAACTCAATGTCTCCTCTTCATTGAATTCATTTAAGTTTCAAATTAGTCTTTGCCTTTTTGCAAATGTTCAACTAACTGTTCAACTTGAACTTCCACCTTTTTGATAGAAGCTTCCACAGAGTCCAACCGTTGATTGGTTTTAGATTGGTTATCCCTACAGACTTGAATAAAAGAATTCAAGTTGTCCTCCAGGGTTGGTTTATTGGGAATGCTTCTTGGAATAGGTGGGTGGAACTGCTGGCCTACCTGGTTTGAGCTTTGAGTAAAAGGAGGGTTGTTTTGCCTCCAAGAGAAATTTGGATGACTTCTCCACCCAGGATTATAGGTATTTGAATTGGGATCAAACCTTGGTCTCTGTTGATATGCTCCCAACACATTGACCTGTTCAGGTCCAGTTGTTTCTCCTTGATATGGACAGGCTTCAGTACCATGTCCCATGTTGCTATACAAACCATATTGTTCATTATTTGTGTTGGTTTGTGTAGCGAGAAGGGCAACTTGCTTAGTCAGTTGAACAAGTTGTTGTTGAACTTCATTACTGGAGTCGATTTCATGAACTCCAGCTTTTCTCACTCGGGAGCTTTTCTGTTGGGAATTAGCACCCAACATCTCAAAGAGGTTATACGTCTCTGAGGCAGTCTTTTCTCCTATTGCTCCTCCTGCAGCGTTGTCGACAATGAACTGACATTGTTGTGTAAGTCCATCGTAAAAGAATTGGTTCTGCAACTGCAGGGGAAAGCTATGATGGGGACATTGAGTGAGAAACATTTTGAACCTATCCCAAGCTTCATGGAATGGTTCTCCTTCCATCTGAGAGAAAGTAGCAATCTTTCCTCTCAACTCTGATGTTTTTTTATGGGAATAGAATTTTCCCATGAATTTATTGTAAATGTTACCCCATGTCATCAGAGAACCTGGGGGAAGTGACATCAACCAAGCTTTGGCCTTATCCTTTAGAGTGTAGGGAAAACATCTCATCCTAAGTTGATCCTCGTTTAGAATACCGAGGGGGAATGTTTGGACCGTAGCATAGAAATCTCTCATAAAGGAAAGAGAATCTTCATTAGGCAACCCATAAAAGGAAGGAAGCATAGAAAAATGAATATTTTTAAGGTCATAATTCCGAGCAGCCTCTCCCAACTGGATAGCGGCAGTTGCCGTGCCAATCACCGGTCTTGCAAACTCCTTCATCGTGGTTTCCCTCATAGGTTGGTTTTCCTCCATTTCTTTTGGTTCTAGTAAAGGATTAAGACTTGGTTCTATGTTTGGCTCAAAAACAGGTTGATGGGTAGAATCCAGTTTTGTTGACACTTGTTTAAATTTATGAAAATTATTTACATATGGTGTTAGGGGGTTTCCTAAGAATCTCCTACCACGCATAGACTATTGTAAACGTAAATTTAAAACTCCTGTCAACAAAATAAAAAATTTAGAGAAAATTTACATGTTATTTAATACAAAGCACTAAACAAAACTAGTTAAATACTAAAAAAAAGAATTTTTTTTTTGTTTTTTTGTTTTTTTTGTTTTTTTGTTTTTATTTTTTTTATTTTTTAATTATTTTTTTTTTTGTAACATAATTAGTATTAACCAAGAGCGCTCCCAGGAAAGAATGGTGGTGCAAACGGCTCCTTAAATACCATTCTCCTAGCTAGAGCAACGTTCCCAGGAAAGACTAGTGGCACAAAGGCTTCAAGAACTAGTCTCCTAGACAGAACTCCCTTAGATTTTTACTTTTCATGCTATTTAGTTAATTAGATATGAATTCAAGTAAATTTTTTTTTTTTTACTATTCATGAACGGTAATTTTATTTTACTATTCACGCTATATAATGTCTTATTAACTTAAAAGTTTTTGAAATTTAAGTTTTTAAATTTTTTTTTTATGAACGGTAATTTTATTTTACTATTCACGCTATATTATTTTTTATTAACTTAAATTTTTTTTTTGAATTTTGAATTTTAAATTTTTTTTTTTTTACTATTCATGAACGGTAAAAAATTTTACTTCAAATTTCAAATTTCTAAATTATTTTAAATTTTTTTTTTTTTTTTTTTTTTTTTTATTTATTATGAATTTTGAAATTTGATTATTATTAAAATATCACAATTATTTACAGCACAAAAATGTTTTTAAAATTTTGATAAATAATTTAAAAACGCTATTCCTTCCCCCGCAACGGCGCCAAAAACTTGATGAACGAAAACCGGCATCGCCGATCTTCGCAAATACTTTGGTTTTAATATTTATAAAACTCTCGCAAGTGCACGAATCATTTCGAAGAAAATGATAAGTATACTCCCAAGGTCGATCTAAGGAAGGAATGTATGTGGTTTTTAATTTATTATTCAAACTTTTAAAAACGAAATTAAATCCTAAACATCCTGTCACGATAGTTTGGTTTTTGTGTTCCTAATCTAATAACATAAAATAAACATATATACAGATTAATTAAATATAATCTAATAACATAAAAATAAACATAGATACAAATTCAATAAATAATTATCTAAAAATAAACATATATACGGATTCAATAAATATTCATGCAAATTTTTATCATTTATATTAGCGGAGTATTTATGGATATAATAACTAAATTAATTATGCTTGCTCATATTAACTAGGTTATTAAAGATATAAATTGATATTTTATTGATTCTCTCTTTTTTATATAAATACCACCTTTGGTAGGGTTAGATATTCTTTGTTAACTAAACAAATCAATTAACACCTATGGGTGGGGTTGATAACTAATATGCTTAATTAAATTAATTCCTTTTTCTAAGAGATTGAAAATGAACCATTTAAATGCCACCTTTGGTGGGGTTAGACAATTTAAACATTATTCAAGGTGTCCAAATTAAACTTAAGAATTTAATTATCCGAGTACTAACTTTCAAGTTTTAAAACCACTATTGAAAACATGTTGTCAATACATTTTCACATAATAATTCTTATAAAAACTTTTGAAATAGAGTTTCACTCTAACTACCGGGCGATTGTACCAACAAATAAAAGAGGACTACTCTAAATTAGACCGGATAACTAAACCTTAAAATCTAATTTTCGGGTTTAAGTTTGTAATGAAAAATAATATATTTCTCTCTAACATTCTTAATATAAAATCTTGAATAAAAACAAAATCAATTCATTTTAGAGATTTTTACCTATTTAATATTTCGCAAGCATAACAACGTCGTTATTACATTATTTTTACTAAACAGCTAGCATAGTTAAATTTAACCATAGACAAATTAAATATAACATGTAAGAATAAAGCATAAAAATAACTGTAAAGAAAGTAAAATCCTTACAGAACTTCGACGCTATTCCCGTAGCTAGAAAACCTCCGAGCGGAATTTGCACTTCCATATATTGAATCAAAAATCTAAATTATTACAAAAACATTACAAGTTCCTCTCAAAAAGAGAAGAACTCTAAACCTAAGAGAATTGAACTAAAAACTAAGAGAAAAACTAAGAAAAGCTTAGAAACTAAGAAAGAAACTAAGAGAAACTAAAAACTAAGAAATGAGAGAAAGAAAGAAGAGAGAAGTGAGTTTTGAAGGTGTGATTTGAAGTGAAGGGAAGGGGGGTATTTATAGGTGAGGATGGAGAGAAAAAATGAGTAAACAAATGTTAAAAAAATATTAAAAAATGTAAAAACGCGTATTGGAATTGCTGATGTCATCAATGACGTCAGCATGACGTCACAGGGGCGGCTGCACGTGAAAAATGGGGCGAAAACGCGTTGGGCGCGCTGGGGCTGTCGCTGCGCGCAGCTCGGCGCGCGTGAACAGTGCCTGCGCGCTGCGCTGCGCGCAGCTGGGCATGCCAGCGCGCGCGGGCGCGCGCGGAATGGGGCGCTGGGGCGCGCGCGGCTGGGCTGCGGCGCGCGATTTCCGTCTTTTTGACATTTTTGACCTTTTCGACCCATTTCGTCCGATTTTTCCATGTTTGTTGACCTTTTCTCACTTATTTATTGATATATTTGTGATGTATTGCTTCAAATATTCCTCTTTGAGTCTTTACATTGCGTTTTTAAGCCAAAATACCTGAAAAACAATAAAAATACCCGTGATTCCGAAAAAGACAAATTTATATAAATATATGATAAAACATATAAATATATGTATTTTTAATCAATTAAGGTACATAAAATCATGGTTATTTTAGTGCTTTTTGAGCACTCATCAATGTCACAACCAATTTTCCATAGCACATGAAGATCAAGAGAAAAATACATTCAACAGCCTCTTTAGAACCTTTTCTTTTCGAGGAATGCCTTTTGGCCTCTATAATGCCTTTCCCACTTTTCAAAGGTCTATGGTAAGTATATTTTTAAAGTACATAGAGAAAATTATAGAGGTTTTTATGGATGATTTCAAAGTATATGGTGATTTTTTTGACGTGTTTTTACATAATCTAACACTTGTCCTCCAAAGATATGTAGAGACTAATATAGTTTTAAATTGGAAAATGTGTCATTTTATGGTAGTCATTTTTATTTATTAATATTTGATGCAATTTTTATTTTATTTTAAAGTTTAGTTATGTATTTTATTGAACCTCTTAACTTCATAATATTTTAGGGATGTATTATTTATTTGGTGCACTTTAATTCTCATTTCATGTTAGAACTGACACATATGATGAAATGAAAATGTGAATCTAATGCTCAAAATTTCATAATTTACTACTTGCAAGGTAACTTTTTTCTTTCTCTCTTTTCTTTAGATGCATTGTGACATTGAGGATAATGTATATTTTAGGTTGGGATGGAAAAATTCCCTTTAAAATTTCTAGTAAGAGTACAAACAAAATTTTGAACACAATTTTTTTAAACTTTTTATTTATTTATTTATTTTTACTTGGTTTATGATAGGAACATGATTGTGATAACTTTAATATATAGTGGTCTCCAAGTTTCACTTAAATTAAGGAATGATTTGAATGAGAATTGAACATATAATGATACTCTTATGGTTGACAGTAAGAATAATTGAGTAATCTAAGTATATAGGACTATTTTGTGTGTGAATGTTTCATCAATATATTTGAGGTATTAACAAAGTTTATACCTTACTGTAAGAAACACTCAAGGAAAAATTATAGAATACACAGTGCTTAGGAACGGATTTAGGCCATTTTTGGATCACTTGTACCTTTTAAAGCCTACCAATTGTATCTTTATCACTAGTATCTCTTTGAGATTATATCAATTATAATTTTTTTGTTTATTTAACATGTTATAACCTACCCTCTTTTAAGACAAAGAAATAAATTATCAGACCCTTCTACTTTCTAAAAAGAATTAAAATATTACATGTTTGATATGAACTCTTTACGAAGAGAGGGTGAAAAGTTTAGTAAAAATTAATTGCAAACCAAAAAATATTGAAAATAACAAGTTAGTGGTTGTAAAAAATTAATTTTAAATGTAAAAAGGATTAAAGGTTAGTAACACAATTTTTTATCTATTCAGTTATAAAAAAGAAGAAAAATTAAGAAGCAATGATAAAGAAAAAAAGAAAAAAAGAAAAAAAGAAAAAGAAAAAAAATGAGTGTAGTAATATTCGAAACAATATGAAATTTTACCATAGTGTACTTAAATATGGATGTGAAGGTACCTAACTATGGATATGAAGATAAATACTGCTTGGATGAATTAGGTAACATATAAAGCTATTTTAAAACTTAAAACGGTGGTCTTAGAATTTAATTATGTTTTCTTATTTTTTATTCATCTTCACATTCTTTCACAACCCCACACCTTGATCTAATGTTATAATCTTGATAAAAACCTATTGAACTAAAGTATTATGACCAATCTACATTATTTAAGAGCAAATTGAAAGGTAAGCCTATGGAGTTTTAGATCACAATGTGATGAACGAAATAAGGGATAATATCGATTTCGTAAATACTTATTCATTTTAATTTTTATTAATTCTCTCAAGTTTATGAATCATGTATAGAAATGAAAAGTATACTCCCAAGGTCGATCAAGAAAGTAATATTGTGTGGTTTTTAAATATTATTCAAATTTTAAAATAAAATTAAACCTAAACATTTTGTCACAATGATTTAGTTTTTGAAAAAAACTAATCTAATACTTATGAAATTTAATACATTCATAAACAACGAAGAATAATGGATAAATAATTCATTAATGATTCTTTCTCATATTATTTAGTTTATTAAAGATATAAATTGATATTTATTGATTTTCTCTTTTTGGTATGAAAGTGTCCTTAGGCGGAGCCTAAATTATTTTATTTAATATTAATTAACTAATATCCTTAGGTGGACCTATTAATTAATTAAGTATTAAATTTTAGCTTTATTTCTAAGAAAATAGCAAACCATCTAATCACAGTTTTAGGTAGAGTCAATTAATTAGACTTCATTCAAAGTGTCCATATTAAACTTACAAATTTAAGTATCTAAAAATTAATTTTACGTTTTAAAACTATTTGAGAAAATATGTTGTCAATACATTTTCCAATAATAATTCTTTGTAAAAAACCTTTGAAATAGAGTTTCGCTCTAAATATCTAAATAATTAAATTCAAAATAAAAGAGTATTACTCCAAATTAAGTCTAGGTAATTAAATCTTAATTTTAACTCTCATATTAAGTTTGTTATTAAGAGTAATGTACTCCTTCAAATAACATTCTTTATAAAAATATTGAATAAAAATAAAATCAATTTATTTTAATAAAATATTTTATATATTCAATATTTTGCATGCATAACAACACTATTATTATATCATATTCAATCAACCAGACATGTTATAAATGATCATAGACAAATCAAGAATGACACAGAAGAAGAAATATAGATATATGGACTACAAAATTTATATAATTAATACCTTAATAATATCCTTATAGAACTTTGAAGAGTTGATTCTAAGTCTGGAAAAACTTTAATAGTAATTGCACTCTTGAATATTTTGAATCGGAAACTAGAAACTACTAAAACATAAACATGTTCTTCATCAAAATTGAGGGAATAATAAATAAATTCTAAAAGCTAAAAATATAAAAATCTACAAAAAAAAGGGGAGTAAAAGTTGGTCAAAATGAAACTTGGAAATTTTTCTTGGTATATAGGGGGTTCTATTAATAGGAAAGAATGTGAGGAAAACTTGTGCTTTCACCGCCGCGCAATCTGATCATAACCAGATTTTTTACAAGTTCAAACCTCCTTGTGTCGTCGTGGCATACAATTATTTTTTTCTTTATTTCCCATTAGATATTTTCTTCACTTTGAATAATATCAAATAAATGATATTAATTTAAGCTCCAAAAAGTGTGATAAACATGCTTCAAGTATTTTTATTTATTTTAATATATATTTATTAAAATACATGCAAAACACTACAATATATCCATTAATATGAACAAATAGATTTGTCTAAAATATAATAGAATAAATTATATACAAATCTATTTTATTAATTAAATGACATTAAAAGATGGTATATTTGGTGCTTTTTAAGCACTCATCACAATGCGTACAAATATCATATTTTCATAATGTAGAGACCAAGAATTTTGTACTATAAATGTCATGCATAAGATAATTTGGTATGAAGATTATATGTTTGTGGTTAGATGGATTTCTAAGAGTTCATCATGTAAGTGACAGTACATAATATTTTAATTAATCTTTGATGAAGAGTAAAATTTAAATAATCTATGTAGTGAATGTTATGGGTAATCTTCGAGATAAATATAAAATTGATTCGATAGTTAGTGTCTTTAATTATTTTTCTATTTTATTTATTTCTTTGAGCCATTTTAATTTAGTTTAGTTGTAATGTTTATGAGTATCATCACTGAAAGCTCTCACAAGACTATAACACATCCACTAAGCCATTTTTAACCATCTACTTTATAAATTGTGTTTTCAGAATCATAGGGTACTTTTGATGTATTTTAGGTACTTTTGAACTTAAAAGATGCAACTTATAACGTATCAAACAAATCCTCACAATTAGGGGCATAATTGTCATATTTTAGAAAACCTCAATGTAAGCATTTATATAGAATACATGAAGGAGGGGTCAAAATGTGAAAGTTAGAAAATTAGAGGTGTGATGCAACATGAGTATATGCACACCATAGCACAAGTATCTTGATGGAATTTCATAGAACTAGAAATAAGGTCGTGCAATGGCATGATTCGAAACACATCATGGCCCGCTATTCAGATTTACACTTAAATGTTATATTTTAAGTGCATCCCTTTCCAAATTATTCCAAATTTGTTAGATTAGAATTATAATTGTTTAGACCTCTACAACCCTAATTCTAACTTCATTGTAATTATTTTACTATAAATATGTAGCTAGAACTAATAAAAAATCTATAGAGAATTGAAGGCTAGAGGTAAGATAGGAATCAAATAGATAAATAATGAGTTAGAAATCAACCATTGACATTACTCATTAGCTTCTTCGCGGTCTTCTTATTTTTCGGCATAGTTTTCCATGGTTTTTATTACGATTCTTTCAAAATCCATACGTAGCTAATTTACTTATGTGATTATGGGCAATTTCCAAGCCCTAGACTATGATTTTAATTAATATAATATTATGATGAATTTTTAGATTCAATCTTTGATTTTTGATGTGTTTGACTCTATGTTTAAATACCATAACTATGCATCTTGTAGATTAGGTGGCCAATTAATTTATTGCATGAATATTTTTAATTCTAGTTTAAGATGTTAGTATTTAATCGCTAATATTTTATTTAAAGTAGTATTTTGTTGCCTTATAACATGACTGACAAGTAGGGTTGAAAACCTTTGTTAAAGGTTACTAATAGTTGTTATCTTGCATAGTTTAGTTATCTCCTTTTTAAAGCATAATGAAATAAATGAATTAAATCTAGAAAATATACCTCTAGATTTTTCAAGATTTAGATTGGTTACTAGATTGTGTCATTAAATCATTAAACGGTAAGAAAAATGTGCATTATGAAGTCTTGTATTAATTGCATAGATTTTCCAAACTAAATTTAAGAATTCAAAGATAGCACTAATATTGATTCATGATATAATTGGTTAAATAATAAGCTAGTAGTTAGGATAGCCTCATAATCACCTATTTCTCTTAATATGTGTCTCTATATATTTTATTTATTGTTTTACATTTTATTTTTATTTAAAAACAATTTTTGAAATCCCTTTACTAATTTACTAACAAGCTAACAAATAGTGATAGATATTGCAACAATCCTCTTAGGATGGATATCAATTTACTATATAAAATTGTTGCAAAGTGTATTACTAATAAGTGTAAATTCATTCTACCTAAGATTATCTGATTCTCAAAGTGCTTTTGTACTTCGCAGGTTAATCTCTAACAATTCCATTATTATTTTTAAGACTCTACACAATATTAAATGCTTTATTGGAGGAAATACTAGTAAGGTGGCTATCAAACTTGACATGTGTAAAGCATATGACAGGATAGAATGGGTTTTCTTAAAGTTCATACTGGTAAAGCTTGGTTTTAACAAAAATGGATGAAGTTAATTCTAAATTTTGTTTCCATTCTATAGTACATTTTGAAATTGAATGGTGCACTAACAACTTTTTTCAAACCAATTAGGGGGTTGCAACAAGAAGATACAATTTTGTTCAAACCAAGTTGGGGGTTGTAATAGGAAGATCCTGTCTCTCCATACTCTTCCTTATCTATGCTGAGGAACATTATAGGTTACTAAAGAAGGGTGAGAAGGATTTTTTCTTAAAGGTATTTATGTTTCTTAATAAAGTCCAAAAATATCTTATATGTTTTTGTTACCAATGGTAGTTTTATCTTTTTAAAAACAAAAAATGGTGCAGCTAAAAAACTAAAGGAAGTGTTGTCAATTTATGAGAAAACTTCCAAATAGAAGGTAAATCTCTTGAAGCTCTCTATGTGCTTTAAACATGGTATTCAAAATGATGTCAAAGAAAATGCACAAAGGGTTCTAGTTTTTACTGCTGTCAATTTTCATTAGAAGTATTTAGGATTGCCTACTAAGTCTGGGAGGAATAAAAGAAGGATGTTCAGTTATATAAAGCAAAGGGTGTGGAGGAAGCTTAAATCAAAGAAAGAAAACTTATTGTCAACGGTTGGCAAGAAGGTTTTGTTAAAGGTAGGAGTGAAAACCATCCCCACTTATAACATGAGCTACTTCAAGTTGCATTTAACCCTGTGCAATGATGTACAAAGTCTTATGGAAAAGTTTTTTATAGGATATCCTAGGACAAGTAGTGCAAACCTAAAGCTTTAGGTAGGCTTGGTTTTTGGAACATTCAATCCTTTAACTAAGAACTCTTACCTTAACAATGTTGAAGGATTTTAAGTCACCTTGAATCTTTGGTTGCAAAGGTGTTGAAAGGAAAATACTTTGCACAATCTGATATTGTGGAGGTTAAAGTTGTTTCTTATATCTCTTTCTTGTGGGAAAGTATTCTATGGGGGCATGAACTAATCAAGAAGAGCACAAGGTATAGGGTGGTAATGGTATTAGATATCTATTTATAAGAATAATTGGTTCCAACTCCTTATAGTTTCAAGGTTGTTTCTCCACCTAAGTTTCCTTGTAATGCTAAGGTGGATGGGTTGCGTAATGACATTGATTTATAAAAAGAGAACTTAAACTGATTTATAGAGGGAGAACTTAATTAAGGAAACTTTTTTGGAACATAATGCTGCTATTGTTTTAACAATTCCTTTGTGTGGACGAAATTATCAATCTTCTAGAGATTTGGGATTGGTAAATCCAAACCTACTTCAGTAACATTATAAATGGAAAACATGTCAACTAAAAGACCACGGGGTGTGGTAGAATATGTGCTAGTAAAAGTAGACAAGTTCATATTTTTGGTGAATTTTATTGTACTAGACATGGAAGAGGACTATAACATTCCTAGCATACTTGGTCATCCATTCTTAGCAACTAGAAAAGAACTCATTGATGTACAAAAGGATGAGCTTACAATGCGAGTGCAAGATGAATAAGTAATTTTTAATGTTTTTAAGGCATCTAAACCCCCTCATATTGATAATGCTAATGAATGCTTTAAAATAAATATTATTGATTATGTGGATAACTTAAAAGAATCTATTGAGTTTCCCATATATAAGACTATTACATATAATGCTATGAACAAGGACATAAACTCACAAGAAACTACTCAACCTGTTTTAACTTTGAAAGTATGATATCAAAGTTTGATATTATGAACTATGTGAACTTTTGGGACGACACGTCTGTCATGTGTGTATCAATTATGTTTATGGAAAATTTTGAGATAGGATCTAATCTTAAACTATCGACTAAAGGGCCACCATGTTTAGACCTCACACATTTATTCTACCATCCTCAATCAAGTGGGCAAGCAGAAGAGTCCAATAGATAGATGAAAAATATGTTAGAAATACATAAATTGGATGAGTTACGATAGAATGCTTATAAGAATTCCAAAAAAGTACAATAAGAAAACAAAAATATGGAATGATAAGAGAATTGAGCACCATATTTCTAAACCATAACATAAAGTATTATTGAACAAATCAAGACTCAAACTATTTTCTAGCAAACTCAAAAGTAAATGCACACAAAGGGATGTACCTTAGGACTTGATATGGCCATCTAGTGAAGGAAGTTAAACGTGATGCTGATTAAGAGGCAACCCGATGTTATTTGACTTATATTTGTATTGTATTTGTTTTGTAGGTGAATAAATATGGAGAGCAATGGTGAAACAAGATTGAGCGATTTCTACGATAGATGTGGTGTGCCAAAGCTAAAGGAGTTTTATTTCCTTTTACTTTTTCATATTTATACGTGCATATTAGAGAGATTGTGAAATTTAAGTTTGGGGGAGGGAACTTCCTTCTCTACTTTAGTATTTAGTATGCATTTTTAATTTTTAGGATGTTTTAAATCATGATTTTGGTAAAAATTGATAAATATATGGAAACTAAATGAATGCATGCTTGATATGAAACATATGAACTCAATGATAAAAATTGGTTGTCATGACTAGAATAAGGAATGTAACATACTTGTTAAGATACTTACATTAATAATGTGATATACTTGCTAGTTTTGATTGGATTGATTAAAAGTTTTATGCACATATTCATGATTGATTTTAGTGTTCTTATTGAAAGAAAATTTGTAGTGAGTTATATGAGTTGATGAGATCTACCAGGTTTTAGAATCTATTTGAGCATCCCTTGAGGCGAAATCCTTAATAGTATTTTGTAAAAGAAATGATTTAGACCTTATTTGGATCGATTGAGCCTTTCAAGCTAACCATTGTTAATATCTTTAGTCACCCTTTTGAGCCTTAAAATGCACCTTTAGCTTGTATGAAAAGGAAAAAAAATATGATCATTTTTTATGCTATAGAGTAAGGTGAAATGTAATGCATCTTATAAAAAAAAGAGAAAGAAAAAAGCAAAACTCATGACACAATTATCGTTCCAAAGAAAAATAAAATAAAATTGAGAATAAGTTTGATGGTGTTGTGAAGTTACAAAAACAAAATGTGGAATAAAAGAAAATCAATAGGATGATAAGAGAAGGTGCACTAAAATATCAAGCTAAAGCTCAATTGTAGTTAAAAAGTGCATGTTGAATAAAAAGAAAGCTAAGGTGTGGAAATAACCTAAATGTCTTAATTTATCGACATGAGTGCATTGGATGATATCATGTGAAACACACACACAAATCAATTTGTCAAAAACCTTGCATATCCTTACATTGATTGAAGAATATATGAACCTTTTTTCATATTGTACGATTTTTATGGGGGATAGTTTTTGCTAAATATACATGTATTAATAGATATATATTTATGAATATTATACTAACCATGTTATTTTATTTTGTTAGTGGGTGTGATGACTCTATGAAAGTAGAGTCATTAGTGCACTTTTCTACTTAAGATTTGCTCATTTTATTAAATAAGTAGTATTTTTGAGGTAAAAAATATTAAAATATAAATTTTCTAGGGAAAAGGGGTGAAAATATAATTTTAATGCATGACCAATCAAGAGCTACCATGTGGTTTCCACTTATACAGAGAAGTTGAAAAGTAATACACGAGGGTGTGACGCAAGTAGAGAGGCCCAATAGTAGATCACTGTATGTGTAGTATGATGTAGCGCTATGCCACATGTCAACACATCATTCATTTTGAGTTTATAGCACGATCAAACCATCACGCCATGTATTAATAAGTATCAAAAGATTTGTAATTTCAAATGATGAAAGTATTCTTGATGACATGTACTTGTGATACTCTATCATTGTATATTTATTTCTTTTACTAGGGTGTGAGGCCCAAAATAATTAAGATTAAGGAGCCCTACCTAGTTCTTAACTGAGGTAATGAGCCTGTGACATATAATGGTGAAAAGGGAGTAACTGAGCTTTACCTAGTTTTTAATCGAGGTGTTCATCTCTCCCTTTAATGTTAGAAAGGCAACCTGGTTCCTTACTGAGGTAGAAAACTTTGTGACTTTTCATGTGTCGGGACATTGTACATGGTTCTTAACCAAGGTGATCATCATGTGATGTATAATGGTGGAAGAGGGAGCCTTACCTGGTCCTTGACCAGGGTGATCATCTCTCTCTTCAATGTTAGAGCGCCGACTTGGTTCCTAACCAAGGTGGACAACTTTGTGACTTTTGCAAGTATCAGGGTGCTCTACCTAGTTTTTAACCAAGGTGATCAACCTTAGCAAAAACGAATTAGTTCATAATAGAAATAAGAACAAACATATTCTAAATTGAATCCATGAATAACAAATCTGAATAAAATGCAGAAAATAAAGGCTAAGGAGAAGAGATGAAAAACTCTTGAAGATGAAGACTTGGTAGCAACAATGGTGGTGATCCTTCAATGCTTCTCCAAACTTTCTCTCCAAAATTGCCTTTTCTCCTCCAAAAATGTCTTAGACCTCCTCTATCTGTCGTGGCCCCTTTTTCCATCATATTGTATATATAGATCTAGGGTTTTGGGGGTAATTTTGGAACAAGACAACAACAAAAAATATGTTTTCGGACGAAACTCGCCGGTGGCAACATTATTCTCGCCGCGGCGAGACTTCTAGAAAATAAATTTTTTGGTTTTCTGATTCTGGCCGGCGGCGAAATTAATATGGCCCGGGGCTAGATTCATTTGGCCTGTGGCGAGATGAATTTGGCCGGCGGTGAGATGAATTTTCCAAAATCTATGGTCTCGAGAAGATTTTTGGCGTACTTTCTGTAAGATTTTCGCCGGCAGTGGGATTTCAAATTTTGAAACTTTGTTTTCTTTTTTATTTGCACTCAATCCTGATCATTGAAATTTGTCTCAAACTTCTCGAAAATCATGATTTTACCTGAAATTGCACTTTAAACACGAAATACCCGTGAAATGACATTTGTGGATTAAATAATCAAATAAACGCAATTTTCACACAAATATCAACATTTAAATCATAACAAAAATGCAATAATTTGACTCTTATCAACAATCCCCAACCAGCTTCTTGCTAGTCTCTAGCAAGAAAAGCGATCTATGAATAAATTCAAAGGAGACATTAAAAGAAAATTTCAAAGAAAATTTATTCTATTTACAACATTACATTAAGCGTATGCAATAAGCCTTTAAACCCCTAGGCGGCCCTAGTAGGATGAGTTGTAGTCTCGTGAGGGCTTCCAGTGATGATACCCACAAACATCTTACCTATAACTATCCTAATTCAAAACAATAAAATCACACAACAATTAATTTATACAAATGTCTCAAAAATTGTAAATAACACACAACACATAGAATAATTAAATGTCACCTAAGCTTTAAGAAATCTCAAATTCCGATTTCACTTTTGTTATTGACTCTTAAACATCCATCAAACCATAAACCAATAGCCATAATTACCAGATAATATTATGCATAACATCCACACAAAAAAGGTGAAATCTCAAACTCCATAGGCTCACTCTTCAAACCTCTCTCCACTAATGAAGGAAAATACACCACTTTGGATCAATAGGACTTTATGAGGCTTGTAATGTTAGGCTTAGATATTTGGTTAAGAAAGACAGGAAGTGTCAAAATACAAATAAGAGCACTTATTACATTAAACACGACCAATTAAGTAAAAGAGTAACACCATTTAACCCAAATTGTTTCTTCCGATCATAACCCATTTTTTCAAAGATAGACAAAGTTCTTCCTCAATCTTTCACCTTAGTACATCCATCACTAACACTCTTTTATTTCCTAAAATGTGAAGGCTTCTTGAAACTTTTTTTTTACCCAACCAATTTCTTCCAATATATGTGGAAGAATTTTTTTTATTCCATCCATACTCCAATTGCTCTTGAAAAGCCAACCACTTTCTTCCAATATATGTGAATTTTTTTTCATCCTTACTCCAATTGCTCTTGAAAAGACATAACCCCTAACCAATTTCTTCCAATATATGTGGAAGATTTCTCCAATTGCTCTTGAAAAGTTTGTGTTCAAAATTAAGTGCTCTTAACAAATAAGGTAGGAATTATATATATATATATTTGGCTCAATAAAAGGTAGGTTATAGAAGGCAAAAAGAAAGAAAAGTAAGGCTAACAATATATTTAAATAGGCTCAAAGAGATAACTAGTGATATAAAGATAACAAGGTAGGCTTAAAATGGCACAATCGATCCAAAAATGGCCTACATAATATCCAAAACAGTGCAATTCCAAATTATTTCGCCTCAAGAGGTTTTCAAATGAGTTCTAGAGTTTGTTGAGATCACAAAAATGTCCATGAAAAATTCGCACATAAGACTTCTCTAAGCATTTAGACTAATCAACCAAATCATACCACATACCAAAAGAGTCGCCAACTAGGTAAAATCAACATTTCAAATTATCTTTAAACCGAAGCAAAATTTAATGTCTTCTAAAAGCTACTTGTTATCACCATCACATTATTATCATCAACGTGCAAATTAAAACAAGTAAAATGCAAATGAAAAAAACATAAAAATAAAATAATAAAGAAATTAAATCAAAATGCAAAAAAATAAATGGAAAATCAAAATTAAACACAAATAAACACATAAACAAAACTACTAAGGGAAGAAAAGATTTACCGTTTTCCGCACCCCCAACCAAAACCTTACATTGTCCTCAATGTAAGAAAGGAAAGAGAGATCTCTTTTCCGCCGGTGGTGAAACTGTCCTCGCCGGTGGCGAACGCAAGATTTTTTTTCTTAGATGGGATGGCATTGGCTTTAGCTAAATCTTGTTGGCTTCATTCTTTACCACTGAGGTTGGAGTTTCATATGTTCCCAACTCCTTAAATGTTTTATCACTGCACAAATATTCATCAGGTGTTACCAGTAATTCGGAACATTGTCTCATCCCCTCATCTTCCTTCTCAATTGTTGCAGATTTCACAAGGCAAGCTTCTAGTGGTCGTAATGGAGTTCTCTCCTCAAAAGTTTCCGAGATTAACCTGTCAAGAGTGTTAATTTGAAAACAAGAATGTAAGTCACTTGGAAATTTTATTTCTTCAAAAACATCAAAAGTCACTTGTTCATCTTGCACCCGTAGAATGAGCTTTCCTTGCTGAATATCAATCAATGTTCTTCTAGTTGCAAGGAACGGTCTCCCCAATATCAACGGTATCTCTCTATCTTCCTCTATGTCAAGCACCACGAAATCTACAGGGAAAATAAATTTGTCGACTTTAATTAAAACATCCTCAATTACCCCTCGATGATATTTCACCGATCGATCCGCTAATTGTAAAGAGATTGAAGTGGGCTTCACTTCTCCCATGCCTAGTTTCCTGAAAATAGAAAGTGGCATCAAATTAATGCTTGCTCCTAAATCACATAGGAATTTATCAAAATTACAACCTCCTATAGTACAAGGTATAGTAAAACTCCCTGGGTCTTTCAATTTCTATGGTAGTTTTCTTTGAAGAACTGCACTGTACTCCTCATTTAGCATGACAATTTCATAATCTCCCAGCTTCCACTTCTTTGATAGAATTTCCTTCATGAATTTTGCATACTTGGGCATTTGTTCCAACATCTCTACAAAAGGAATGTTAATATGCAATTTCTTAAAAATATCCAGAAATTTATCAAATTGATTATCAAGCTTTTTCTTATTCAATCTTTGAGGATATGGGATAGGAGGTTCATATTTCGCATATGGGGAAGGTTGAATATCTTGGGATCTTGATGGATTTTCTTTAGATTCTTCCATCTTTTTCTTCGATTTCCTCTGCCATTCAAGTTATTTACCACTTCTCAATGTGATAGCCTTTGCATGCTCTATGGGATTTATTGTGTCACTAGGCAGCGATCCTTGAGACCTTTTCTGCAATATGCTTTGAAAGCTGCCCCAGTTGGTTTTGGATGTCCCTTTTGATTGCCTCTTGATTTCTGAAATTTGCTCTTGTCTCATCAATGAACTTTCCCAAAATTTCTTCCAAATTTGTTTGTTTCTTCTCTTGGGGTTGGTAGGAAGATGATGACAGTTTGAATCCCCCTTGGTTATTTCCCCATGACAAATTTGGATGATTCCTCCAACCTGGATTGTAGGTGTTCGAATATGGGTTATGTTGAGATTTTTGGAAATTTGAAACATAATTTGCTTGCTCAGTATTTGGTGAAGAAAATGGATTTCCACCACATAAACCACATTGTGCAATTGGTTTGGATTCGAATTTGGATGACAAAGAATCCATCATTCTTGAAAGAACAACAACTTGAGTCGACAAAGCATTCACTGAATCAATTTCATGCACTGTTGCTGGTCTTTTTGCAATTACCCGCTCTGAATGCCACTGATTTTTGTTTTCTGCCATAATCTCTAACAATTCATGAGCATCCTCCAGTGTTTTTCCCATTAAAGACCCTCCAGCTGCAGCATCAATCATTGCACGATAGTTTGAAACCAACCCATTATAAAATGTAGAGACTTCCAACCAAATTGGTATACCATGATGTGGGCACTTCCTCAACATTTCTTTGAATCTTTCCCAAGCTTCATACAATGATTCTTGGTCATACTATGTAAAAGATGTGATTTCATTCCTCAATTTTGCTATCTTAGCAGGAGGAAAGAACTTGGACAAGAATTTCTGAACCAATTCATTCCATGTTGTAATTGATCCCGGTGGTAATGATTTTAGCCACTCCTTGGCTTTATCCCTAAGTGAAAAAGGAAAAACCCTCAATCTTATAGCATCCTCGGACACACCATTTATCTTGTAAAGATCACACACCTCCAGAAAGTAAGCAATATGTGCATTTGGATCATCCTTTGACATTCCCCCAAACTGATTTGTTTGAACCATTTGGATAAAGGATGGTTTTATCTCAAAGTTATTGGCTTGAACAGTTGGCCTCCTTATACGGGAAGTAGTTCCAGCAACATTAGGCGCAGCATAATCCCTCAAAGCTCTACGATTTCCACCTCCCTCAAAACATGGTGGATCCATTGCTGATTGTCTCTTAGGAGCTGAGGTTGAATGCCTTCTCTCTCGATTTAGACGCCTATATGTTCTATCAATCTCCGGATCAAATGGAAGAAGGTTGAGGCTTCTTGTACGTCTCATACAAAAATCCTACAACTAGAAAATCAACTAGCACAAAAACAACACAAAGTTACTTCTTCTTTTTTTATGATAAATAAACTAAAAGAGAAAAATAAAAAAATTAAAAATGAAAAAATTATAAAGCAAATTAACTTCAAATTAAAACTAAGATTACGTAGTATCGATATTAATAAAATCAAACCATTCCCTGGCAACGACACCAAAAACTTGATGCATATTTTCACAAGTGTACGAATCGTTCAAGTAATAAAGTGTACAAAAGTACGGATATTGAACCCACAAGGAATGACGTTACTAATTACCGAAATTGACTAATCCTAATTTTATTTGAAAACCGAATTGTTGAAATTGTTTAAGAAGAAAATTAACTTAAAACTAAAGCAAATAACATAATTAAATGTTGTTCACAAATTATTAAAAATGCTAAGGCATTTGATTTCACTAAATCAATTCAATCCGATTTCAAGTCATGTTATATGATAATCAAAGCTACAATTGATGGTTGAAAACCCCAAATTTACCTAATACTCTCTCTCGAGTTATATTAGAATTACTTATCTATGAAAACCAACTATATTTCTATGAAGATTTAATCACAAACAAGCACATTACGATTTATGGAATTTTTAAAATAACCACATACATCATGCATTAGTTCTCACACTCGCATTCAACATACGGTATTTATCACAAGAAGCATTCATTACTCATCTCCTCTCCGTCTCAATATAATGCAACAAATCATCTAAATCTTGGCCAGAAATTTAAAAGCATTAAGCATGGAAATAAATACTCAACTTGAAAACAATGAACCCATATAACAATAACCAAAGAAATCAGATTTTCTTGATTCAACTACATCATAGCCTTAGCAAAAACGAATTAGTTCATAATAGAAATAAGAACAAACATATTCTCAATTGAATCCATGAATAACAAATCTGAATAAAATGCAGAAAATAAAGGCTTAGGAGAAGAGATGAAAAACTCTTGAAGATGAAGACTTTGTAGCAACAATGGTATGATCCTACAATGCTTCTCCAAACTTTCTCTCCAAAATTTCCTTTTCTCCTCCAAAAATGTCTTAGACCTCCTCTCTCTGTCGTGGTCCCTTTTTCCATCATATTGTATATATAGATATAGGGTTTTGGGGGTAATTTTGGAACAAGACAACAACAAAAAAATATGTTTTTGGACGAAACTCGCCACGGCGAGATTTCTGGAAAATACATTTTTTGGTTTTCTGATTCTGGCCGGCGGCGAAATTAATGTGGCCGGCGGCTAGATTCATTTGGCCGGCGGCGAGATGAATTTTCCAAAATCTGTGCTCTCGGGAAGATTTTCGCCATACTTTCTGTAAAATTTTCTCCGGCGGCGAGAATCTTCTCGCCGGCGACGGGATTTCAAATTTTGAAACTTTGTTTTCTTTTTTATTTGCACTCAATCCCGATCATTGAAATTTGTCTCAAACTTCTCCAAAATCATGATTTTACCTGAAAATTGAACTTTAAGCATGAAATACCCGTGAAATGACATTTGTGGATTAAATAATCAAATAAACGCAATTTTCACACAAATATCAACATTTAAATCATAAAAAATGCAATAATTTGACTCTTATCAGTGCTAATCTCTCTCTTCAATGTTAGAGCGCCAACCTAGTTCCTAACCAAGGTGGACAACTTTATGACTTTTGCAAGTGTGAGGGTGGTCTACCTAGTTTTTAACAAAGGTGATCAGCATGTGACGAATAATGATGGTAGAGAGAACCTTACCTAGTTCATGTCCTAGGTGTTCATCTCTCCCTTCAATATCAGAGTGTTGACCTAGTTCTTCATCAATGGGAAAACTTGGAGAGTTTTGCACGTGTCAGGGCACTTTACCTAGTTTTTAACTGAGGTGCTCAGCTCATGACTTTTAATAGTGGAGGACTTCAAAATAATATCCATTTGTAAGGGGCGATGCAATTCTATTGATATGTATGTGCCAATATTACATAAGAATGGTAAATTATTATACATTTAGAAGTGATATTTTTTCAAGTGCCTAGCATTCCAACTTGTGCCTTCTTTAATCCCTTCTATTTTTTTCAATAGATAGGCCCATCCTAGTGTTGTTTCAATTATTTGGTAAGGCCCTTCCTAATTAATGCCCATTTTTTTGGCCATCCACTCTTTCTTTTTAGTGAAAACCCTTCTGAGGACCTAATCACTGCTAGAAAATACTTTGAAGTGCTCGGTCCTATTGTAATAATATGATACTTTTCTCTTTTTCTCGGTCATTCTTCTTAGAGCTTTATTCATTTTCTCCTCTGTTAGGGTTAGTTTGATGTCTCTACTTACCTCATTTTTTTCCTATGTGAAAACTGATCTGGTAGTGGGTATCATCACCTCGGTTAGTATTATTACCCCCATCTCGTATACCATGTAGAATGAGGTCTCGTTAGTGGTACCGTAATGACTAGTCCTAACGGCCCATAATGTTCCAAGAAACTCTTCTACCCACCTTCCTTTTTCATTTTCCAACCTCTTCTTTAATAAGCTGATGATTAGCTTATTGGAAGATTATGCCTAACCATTGGTTTGAGGATAATATGGCATGGAGTGGCACATCCTAATGTTGTATTTGAGGGAGAATTCTTTGGTATTGCATCCAATTAAGTATCTCCCATTATCTATGAAAAGTTCTCTAGGTAGGTTGAAATGGTAAATTATGAACTTCCATATAAATCAAATCACTTCTTGCTCCCGTATTCTACCGAAGAGGCTCTAATTCAATCCATTTTGAAAAGTAATTAGTATCCATAAGTAGAAACTTCTTTTGACCCTTACCTATAGGTAGGGGTCCTACTATGTAAATCCCCCACTTACAAAAAAGGCAAAGGACTCACAACCCGTTTCATGGTATTTGGGGGAGTATATGACAATGGGGAAAATCTTTGGCATTTATTGCATGTCTGGGGTATTTTATACAATCTACCAGTAAAGTGGGCTAATAATAGCTATGTCTTATGAGTCACTGTGATAACTTCCTCCCTCTTGAATGTGAACTAGAGTCCCCTTCGTGTGCTTCTTCCATTAATCTTTCAGATCCCTCATTGACTACACACAAAAGCCTTAGACCGAGTGAAGTTTTCTAGTATAATTTTCCTACTTATATCATATACTGACCTACCTTAGCCCTAATTTCCTTTGTAGACCTGCCATCCTCAGGCAGCTCCTCCCTTTCTAGGATGCTATAAATTGAGGTGTACCATGGGATAGTGGAAGAGTCTATATATCCAACCCCTCTTTTAGCCTCCTCCAAGAATGCTTCAAACAAGATTGTCATCGATAATACTCGATTATGCTTGGCCTCTCGTACTGATGCCAAAGTGGCTAAGGCATCGGCGTGACCATTATCTTTTTCAGCTATTTGCTTGATCTCAAACTTTGACCTATCTGGGTAACCTTTCATTTTGTCATCTCTAGCTTCAAATTTCAATATGCCAAAATGGATCTTTTAAGTTGGTTAATAACCAACTTAAAAGTCGTTTAAAGTCAGTTAGGTAAACCGACTTAGAAAGATGAGACTTAAAATTTAAAGTCGGTTTGACCCGTGAACCGACTTTAAACTTATAATTAGTTCATTAGTTTAACCAACTTTAAGTTTAATGTCAGTTTAGTGAGTGAACCGACTTTAAATTTTGTATATTTTTTTTTACATATTTTACTCATTTTTTTGATATCCTCACAACTTGTATTCGATAACCTAATAGCAGAAAAAACCAAAATCTATTTAAAAGAGTTTTTAAATACTACAAATAATTGAAAAATTAAATATTAATTAATTACTAGAGAATTAAATTTATTATAAAAAAATAGTTTATATACAATATATATATATAACTTAAATTACAAAGAAAATGATGTTGCCTCTTTTGTCATGGAGTTTGTGATATTCTCACTTTATTTCAAGGAGAGGAAGCATGGTTTGCTTAGATTCACTAGCAATGTCCCATTCATAGTGACCAAAGAACTAGGCAAGAGAGATGAGATGGAGTTTTGGCAAAAAAATAGGTCCATACAGTAATTCATTCCCATAAATACAGGAGCATATAAATATCCATCTAACAAGCCCAAACTTCAGAGACACAGGAATAGAAAAATTAAAGCATTATAAAAATTACCATGGTGTTGTACTATATGTGCTATTCAAGACCATGATATTCTTCTCCTAGTTCTTCTTGTGATGTTATAATTTTAAGCATGTGTTCTACCAATTCTTCTCGTAAATCATCAAAAATTTGCAAATCATAGCCCGACTTGTTCTAACCAAAAAAATACATGTATTTAAATTCAAAATAAGAATGTAATATCATGAATCCACAAAAAATAACTTATATATGTTAAAAAATATATATTAGTAAAAAAGATTATCACATCTTCAATTGGAATGTTGATATTTAAGATGATTTCGCTAATAGATTTCATGACATAGTAATCACACACGACTCCATCATTTTGTTGTGGAACCTACAAAAAACAAGTGACATGGTTTTCCATATCCGAACATATTTATTATTCAATAGTAAAATTAATTAAATTATTAATATTTTCTTGTCCATACCATAACTTTGTCCCATATATGCTTATAGGATTTTTTAAGGGCAATGCCCTTACTCTTGTTCCACAGCTTCCATGCCCTATCATAATACCAAACATAATTGTCATATAGATCAAGGATTATCAACATCCAATGATCTTGGCCTTGTTCAAACTTTAATGGCCAAGGGATTATCAACTTTTGATTTCTGTTAAGTGTTAATGCCCTATCACATAATTATTTAGCTCTGATGCTAACATCCTTCTCTTGATATTGATTGATAAATGATGAATCATAGAACATTGCTAAATGTGATAAGTGATTAGCTTAAAGTTGATAATAACATTCCCTATACATAATAAATATATATAATTATATGTTCTACATAAATGAGAGTTATTTACTAACCAAGGACTCACCTTGTCCACACTTAAATTATAATTAAATTGATCATTTGAAATTCAAACATATATAATATGCACTCGATCAGTATATATGTTATCACAATGTCTACGCCAGAAATTTCTCTAGGAAGTAGCATAGTCCATCAATCATTTATGCTAGTCTTGCTCGCAACAATAGTCATTAAAGTGTCAAGATTTCTACTATAGTTTATAGCATATTCATAACTATACTTTTCCATGGATTTTTTCTTGAATGACTTAACACGTGACGATTACCCACTAGACATAGATTTACCACGAGAAACTTGCTTTTTATCTCTTAAATGTGTCGCACTTACTAATTCTGGTATAATAAATTAAAGAAGAGGTATTATATATGTTAGTAACAATAAAAATAATAATAATATAATAGACGTAGTAAAAAAAGTGTTATCTTAAGTAATAATACCATGTCAAAATTTATCATAACTTGACTCGACGAACAAGCCACATATTCTCCAACTACTTCTTGGAATGTGGTAACATTAGAAGGCACAAGTAGTGGACAATCATAAAGCAATGATTGATCAATGAATATTTGCCAATAATTTGGCAAATATTGATTAGGAATCATTCGATCATCGCTCAATTGTTGTACCATTCCAATAGCAACATAGTCTGTAGATGATAGATGTTTCAACAAACATTTTACATTCTATAAAAATTTAAGTGTTATTGATTGGTGCAAAACTGCAAGTGCATAATATTGTAGTTTTATAATAAAGTGATAAGAAGAGTATCGTCCTTAGGGATTGTAACTTACTTTTGACAAATACCAAAATTATATTAATCTCAATTTTATCTAGAAACAATCACTAAAGTTGTTGTAATTAAAGTTTAAAATAAAATTAATTTAAAGAAAATACACAAAACAAAATAAAATATATTGTTCAAAGATCAAATTAATAGGAACAAAAGATTCTAGGAAATTGATTTCACCTAATTCCTCACTATGATTTACTCATCTAGCTAATTAAATTTAATTCTCTCTATTTGTTAGCAATCTCCAAAAAAAAATGCAAAATCCTCTTTCCATAGTCAATTGGAAACATTCTTGTTAATTAATTTACATAAGAGTGTGCATTTTAATAAAGCAAGAAAGCATTAAGACCAATGATTTTAATACTACAAAGATTCATACATGTCTTTCAATCTCTTAATTTAAATTTAATTTAAATACATCTTAATTTAAATTTGATTTAAATAAATCTTCTTTTAAATTTGATAGTCCTTAGACAATATGCTTCTAAAATTTTGGATTTTTATTTTCTTCAAATCTCTAATAAAATTTAAATAATAATAATTAAGTCTAAAATCAATGAAAATTAAATAAAATTAGTCTAAATTTAAAGTTGAGAAGTGCTAAATTATGTCAAATTATGCAAGTCATCAAACACCCCCAACTTGGAACTTTGTTTGTCCTCAAACAAAAATAAAATAAAATAAAAGACAATTGTAGACAGTGTCAACAAGACCTCGTAGATAAGTACCATCACTCACCAAGCCATGATCTGAATTTAGATTTCATCACTAATAACTTACTCTTTTTTGCATCAAATATAGCAAGTAAATCAATCAAAATTCAGCAATTTGTCAAGCAAGAGTTAAGCATTTACTTAACCTAAAGCTAGGTCTTTGAGTGTTTGTGTGAAATAGTCAATTTAACTCCAAACCACCAATAAATTTAGATAAAAGTAGATTAATTGAAATTAGAAGAATTCTCTCAAAACTTAACACCATAAGTCCTATTTTCAGAAATCCTTTCCACTAATGTAATCAAATACCAAAATCAGAGATCAAAAGGTCTTTAATTAAGGTTGTAATGACATGCCACAGGGTGAGGGCTAAGAAAGAAATGGATATGGAAAATCAAAGCAAACTGGGAAAATACTTGGCAGAAAGAAACAATAAAATAATATCCATAGGATTCATACCATAGCTCTTTCTTGATAATATGCTCATACTAATGAAAATATTATTGCCATACTCAATAAGCAGAGTGCTCCTTTTTTTACTTCTTTTTTTTAGCTTCTTGATACTTATAGCCTTTTTTATTTTCAATCACTTTAACTCTTTTTCAATTCTTGCTTTTCTCTTTCTCTTTTTTTTCACTTTGATCAAATAGAGTAAACATAATGTGAATTATTTAATTTGAACTAACTTTCTCTTTAAATGCAAATTTCCACCAAAGTATTTTCTCAAAATTTAACATAAGTTCATGATTTTTCAGGCTTAGAATGGGAATGGTTTATATAGTTAAAAGAACAAATAAGAGGGGGTTTACTATGGGAATACACCATGCAATGATTGCGTAATAATTAGGAAGGCTGGGAAAGCTTTTTGGTTGTGAAAAAAAAACTTCCTAGATTATTTCTCTAATATTTGGTATCAATTAGGATTTTGCCTCAAGAATCCATCAATGGATTCTAGAGCAAAGCAAGATTAAACTTTTCCTACCTAATTAATTCAACTCCTTCTCTTCATAGGAAAAATGGAGTAAAGAAAAATTTAATATGTGCTTAATTATTTTGAAGGAAAAATATTTAAATCAATGTACCGACAAAACTCTTCCTAACATAATAGCAGATTTTGAAAAACAATTCTCAAAACCATCCTCAATCACAAATTTTAGCGTCATTGCAAATTCAATCATACTCAAATACATGCTTGATAAGATAATTCAAAAACACAAGACTATAAGAGTTGACACCCTAAAACTTAAACTAAAAGTGAGATAAATAGAAGCAATGAAAGGAACTTTCCTAGTTTTATGGTGGATTTGCATTAGTTTGTAATTTTTAGCTTTTTATTCCTGCAAAATAAATCAGCATCAAAATCAAAATTATTCAAATTATAATAAAAATAAATTAAAATAAAAGGAATAATAAAATAAAGTTTTATAGGCTGCCTTTCATAAGTGCTCGTTCTATAGTCTACAACCAAACATTTCAATCTTCATCAATTAGGATTTCAAAGAGGAATAAATGCACGATTCCTCTCCATTTGTTCTCCATAATAGTGCTTCAATCTCTCATCATTAACTTTAAATATATTTCCTATCTTTTCCTTCAAGTCTATTGCTCCAAAAGTGGAATCTTTGTCAATTGTATAAGGACTTGTTCATCTTAATCATAATGTACTTGGGAAGACTTTTAGTGATGAATTGAAAAGAAAAACTTATTGTCCTGGAGAAAACTCATGCCTAAGAATATGTTTTCCATGCCACCTCTTTGTCTAGTCTTTGTAGATTTTTTCATTTTCATACACATCATTCCAGAACTCATACATTTCATTCAATTGAAGAAGTCACTTTTCCTCTATTGCCTTCGCATCAAAATTAAAATTCTTTACAACCCAATAAGCTTTATGATCTAACTCAACAAGGAAATGACATGATTTTCCAAAAAAAAAAAAGTCATCCATGAAAATTTCCATTATATCTTCTACCATATTAGAAAAGATAGCCATCATGTAACGTTGAAATGTTGTTAGGGCATTGTACAATCCAAAAGGCATCCTTCTAAAAGAAAATGTTCTGTAGGGGCATGTGAATGTAGTTTTCTCCTGATCTTTGGGGGTTATGGAAATCTGGATATACCCTAAATTACCATCTAAGAAGAAATAATAGGGATATGCGACCAATCGATCTAACATTTGATCTATGAATGGAAGTGGAAACTGATTCTTCCTTGTTGCTTTGTTCAACTTGTGGAAATCTATACATACACATCATCTCGTGACTGTTCTTGTAGGAATAAGCTCCTTGTTGTCATTTTTCACCACTGTCATTCCTCCCTTTTTTTGGTACAACATGCATTGGGCATACCCATGAGCTATCTAAAATAGCATAAATAATTCCAACATTAAAAAGCTTCAAAATTTCAAATCTCACAACTTCCTTCATTGCTAGATTTAATCTTTTTTAGGGCTCAATTGATGGTTTGTAAGGTTCCTCCATTAGAATCTTGTGCATGCAAATGGATGGACTTATACCTTTTATGTCAGAGATATTCCATCCCATGGTTGTTCTATGCTCCCTTAATACACGAAGTAACTTTTCCTTTTCTTCGAGTGTAAGTGATGCCACAACAATCACTAGAAAGGTGTAATTATCACCCAAGAACACATAGCAAAGATGACTAGAAAATTGCTTCAATTCTGGAGTTGTAGTTTGCTGCACTTTTTCTATAGAGATTACAGAATTCATCTTTGCTACCATTGGCTCCATCCTCTCCACTTTTGTGCTACATGATGTAGCCTACTACATTGCTTCCAAGGAAAATACATAGTGGATAAATTCTTTAATAACAAAAGGTAAATCAGGTTCACAATTAGCAGAGTTGTTGAAATCATAAGCATGAGATGAAGTAGTGATACATCATTCTAAGTGATTGACTGGCATATCTTCTTGAAACGATTTTACTACACATTTCACAATGAAATCTACCCAAAAGCTAGTGCTTGGATCTTCGGAAAATCTCATAGCTTTGTAGATATTGAATGTAACCTCTTCCTTGTTCACTCTCAAAGTTAACTCGCCCTTTTGAACATCCATTAAAGCCTTTCCAGTAGCCAAGAATGGTCAACCAAGAATTAGTGGGACATCTTGGTCTTTATCCATATCTAACACGTCAAAATTATTAGGAAAAATAAATTTATCCACCTTTACGAACACATCTTCTATGATTCCCTGTGGATACTTGATGGATCGGTCTGCTAGTTGCAAATAAATTGTTGTTTGTTTCATCTCTCCAAGTTCCAATTTCCTATAAATAGACAGAGGCATAAGATTAATGCTAGCATCAAGATCACATAAAACTTTATAAAAAGATAAATTTCCAATAGTGTAAGGCAAAGTGAAACTCCCTAGATCTTTTAATTTTGAGGTAATTTCTTTTAAAGAATGGCACTACATTCTTCAAGAAAATTCATTGTTTCAAAATTCTTGAATCTTCTATTCTTGCAAATGATGTCCTTCAAGAATTTAGCATAATTGGGCATGTGTTACAATTCATTTGTAAAAGGAACATTTATGTGAATTTTCTTAAAGAAATCTAAAAACTTAGAAAATTTCTTATCTAATTTTTGTTTTTGAAAGCGTTGAGGATAAGGAAGTAGAGTAAAGAGAATAAGAGGATTGTCAGGAAATGAAATTGATGGAGGCATGTTAATCTATCTTAGTGTATCATCAACAATCTCCTCTTCTTCTACTTTATGATTGATTTTTCCATTTTTTGGAATTTTAGGGGTGGACACAGTTTCCTTTTATAGTGACCTCTCAATTTCTCTTCCACTCCTAAGTGTAATAGCATTGCATTGTTCCTTTGGATTTAGTTTTTTATTTCTAGGAAAAGTTCCTCTTTATTGAGCATTGATGGTTATGGCTAATTGCCTAATTTTCATTTCAAAATTTTTCATAGTGGCTCTCATATTGTTAAAATGAGTCTCAATGTTATCCATTTGTGAATCACTCTTTTTAAACCTTGCTTTGGTATCCTCAACAAAGGAAACCATGACATCCTTAAGTGACATCTTCTTTCCACGTGGTTGACTATCAAATCCTGAAGGGGGTTGTAGCACATTCTTTTTTGTTTCCATAAAACAATTCTCATGATTTTGAAACCCTGATGATAGTAATTTGGCATAGGATTTCCACAATAGTTATAGTTCTGATTATTGATGTATTGAACCTGTTCTTGACTTGCTTTATTCATCGAAACTTCCATACTTGAAGTTGCAACATATTATGCACTCTGTGGTATTTTTTGGGTTGTCAGGGTAGAAATCTGATGAGAAAGAGAAACTACTTAAGCTAAAAGGGCAACAAACGGCTCCAATTCATGAATCCTGGAAATTTTCCTAGCCATAGAGTTGTCCATTGATAGTTATTTGAGGTCATTTCTTCCAAAATAGAAGTAGCACCTTTAGTTGTCTTCGACATCAAATTTCCACCAGAAGAAGTATCAACTATGGTTCTAGTTTGCCCATTTAACCCATTATAGAACATCTAAACTTGCAACCAATCTAGAAATCCATGTTGAGGGAAACATCGAATCATATCTTTATATATTACCTATGCTTCATAGAGTGTCTCAAAAAAAATTTGTTTGAATTGAGCAATCTCACTCCTAAGTTGGGTTGTTTTTGCAAGTGGAAATAATTTAGCAAGAAACTTTTCTACCATGTCCTACCAACTAGTAATACTTCCTAGTTGTAGAGATTGTAGCCAACCTTTGGCTTCCTCAATGAAAAAGAAAAGAATCTTAGTCTAATAGTGTCTTCAGTAACACCATTCATCTTTACAATATCACAAATCTCTAAGAACATCGCTAAATGAATATTGGGATCATCAAGTGGCGATCAACTAAATTGGGCTTGTTACACCATGCTGATCAATGCCGGTTTGAACTCAAAATTATTAGCATTAATGGTTTGATGTCTTAAACCTGAGTAATTGTCATTCACAATTGGCCCTACATAATCTTTCAACATGTGTGGTAGTACATCATGTTCTCCTTCACCCGTAGCTAGTACTTTTTTCTTTCTTCATGATCTAAAAGTTCTTTCAATCTCTGGATCAAAAGAAATAATGTTTCAAGTTCTAGCACGTCGCATCTAACGTCAAAAGCACGCCTAAAGAAAAATAAAAATAAAAATAAAATATAATTCTAAATTAAAACAAAGTTACTTTGTATTGATATTTTCAAAAATAAGAAAAAACCAATCCCCAACAACGGCGTCAAAAACTTGATCGGTGCAAAAATGTAAGTGCATAGTATCGTAGTTTTATAATAAAGTGAAAAGAAGAGTATCATCCTCAGGGATTGGTACTTACTTTTGACAAATACCAAAATTATATTAATCTCAATTTTATCTAGAAAAAAGCACTAAAGTTGTTGTAATTTAAATTTAAAATAAAATTAATTTAAAGAAAATGCAAAAAAAAAAAACATATTGTTTAATGATCAAATTAATAGGAAGAAAATATTGTAGAAAATCGATTTCACTTAATCCCTCACTATGATTTACTCATCTAACTAATTAAATTTAATTCTCTCTATGTGTTAGCAATCTCCAAAAACATCCAAAAGTCTATTTCGATAGTCAATTAGAAACATTCTTGTTAATTAATTTACATAAGAGTATGAAATTTAACAAAACAAGAAAGCATTAAGACCAATGATTTTAATACTATACAAGTTCATACAAGTCTTTCAATCTCTATATTTATCTATGCTAAAATATTCCAGATCTATCATATAATTCCCTCTTTCGATAGTAAATCACAAGAATTAAATCATCTAATTAATGGCCAGTTAATTAGAAATATTAAACTTAGAATAAATCAGACAAATATAAAGAAAAATAATTCAAATTAACATAGAAAATCAAGCATAGTTTAGAATTAAATTACATCATTTTCCTAGAATAAATAAAAATTAGTTCATTCTAAAAATTAAATTTAATATAAATGAATTCACCATAATTTTCTGAGAGAATTTGTAAGAAAATTGACTTGCAAAAAGAATCTATTTTTGAGTTTTTTTCTGTTACGCTCCAATCTATTTTTCTCCTATCTATGTCGCTTCTCCCTATAATTTTTTTGTTATGTCTTGTGGCATCTCTTTTCCTCAATCTTCCTCCTTTATATATATGTATGTGTGTATATATATATATATCAAGGAATATTCATTTAAATTTGATTTAAATAAATCTTCTTTTAAATTTGATAGTCCTTAGACAATATGCTTCTAAAATTTTGGATTTTAATTTTCTTCAAATCTGCAATAAAATGTAAATAATAATAATTAAGTCAAAAATCAATAAAAATAAAATAAAATTAGACTAAAGTTAAAGTTGAGAAGTGATCAATTATGCAAATCATATGTTATATATAATAAAAAATTCAAATAATAGACTATCTATATAAGCTTTAAATCTAACCACAAATGATTCATCAAATGGAGGGCTTCCATGTGGAGTAGCTATTGAAGGACATTCTTATCAAAGCACTTATCATATGATGGATGATAAGATTGCACAGGTTGCATTGGAGATATTGAATTACTACCTAATTACATCTACATTCCTACCATAAAGGGAGGACCAATAGGATGACTATATCCCATTGAGGATATAGGTTGGACGCCATGAGATTGCATGAGTGGCATGATTGGTATAGATGGTGGCATGGAAGGTTGCATGACATGAACCAATCCTAACATTTTAGTGTATTTCTTACATTCTGGATACAATGGTTTTTCAGGCATCTTTTAGAAGTTTTTTAAAGGTTTCAGGATCATCCGCATATTGTTGATCTTATCCTCCATGAAACATATTTTCTGTCTATACATTATGATAAGGTGTACATAATCCACTCGCATTCTTATTTATCTCTTCCCTATGAGTATTATCAATATTTTCTCCATGATAATATCAACATTTATAATTTAAAAGAATACCACTACGGATAAGATGATACTTAACCTCATCAATATCATGAAATTTTTCATTATTACTATTTCTACGAGCAAATTTTAAGAAACTTTCAACTCCAGAAATGTAGTCCTCCTCAATTCTACACTTTAACATTCAAGATTTGTTCATTTTTTTATTAATAACATTAAGCATATTAAATATGTATCCAATCAATATATTTTAGATATTATTATATATGAATTCCCTAATTATTAGAATATATATCTATCAAAACATCATATAAAAATAAATACATAAAAACCAAACAATTAATAATAAACTCATAATAACATTAACAAATATATAATATCAATAATATATAATATAATATATATATATGCATGTAATTAATAATAATAAATATTTTATACATATATATAATTATAAATATTAATAACCCCATTATACATTATATACATATAAAAATATATTTCATATTATATATATATATATATTTCATGTACATGTAAATAATTTTCAAAAAATTTAAGTTTAAAATAAATTAATATATATCAAAAACCTAAATATATGAAATTATTAAAATAAATAAATGAATAAAAATATTCTCTTCTCTTCTAAGCTTGAATAAAAATACACAACCTACATATAACACTAAAATTTATACACATAAATAATAACACATAATATACAAAAAATAAAAAAATATGAATAATAAGTGTAAAATAATTCATAAAAATACTTACTTAAATGAAGTGAAAAAATGAAGGAAATGAATAATAAGTGTAAAATAATTCATAAAAATACATACAAGAGTAAATGAAGTGAAAAAATGAAGGAAATGAAAAAAAAAGTGTTTTGTAAGTGAGAAAGTGAAGGAAAATGGGTATAAAAAATTTGATTATTATACTAAAAAAAAATAGAGAATCTAGAAGAGAAATTAGAAAGGAAGAAAACCCACTAAATGGTGTCGAAATTGGTGATCGAAAGTGGCCAAAAAATGAGAAAGAGTAGGAGGAGGTGGTTGGTTTTTGGGTAGCAGTTGGGACACAATACACGATTATGTTTGAAAATAGGGGAGAAAATAGAGAAAAGGAAAAAAAATGTGGATAGTGTCGATTGACACGTAGGATCGACGCTATTTTTTTAATTTTTCAAGTCGGTTTTTCAACGTACAGACCTAAAATTTATTCGAAGTTGGTTTTCCCCAAAAACCAACTTTAAATCTCAACTTAAATTCTCCTTTTTGTAGTAGTGTGTCCCCAAGAACTGGTTGACCACTAGCCTTGAATCACTATATAGTATGACCCTATCTGCTCCCAACTTATTTGCGATTATGGCCCCAAATATAGCCGCCTTATATTCTACAACATTATTGGTCACATGGAAATCAAGTTTGATTGCATACTTGAAACAATTGTTATTGTAGTCTACTAAGACTATTCCTAGCCTTGCGCCATTGAATTTTTGTGCTTCATCAACAAACAAATGCCAAATTGTGCTCTCTTTTCGATCTACCCCACATACTCTCTTTTTCTCCTAATTGTCAACAAATTCTGGCTTTTCACTAAAATTAGCCATAAACTCGGCCACTACTTGCCCTTTGATGGTAGTTCTAACCATGTATTTAATGTCGTATTCCCCTAATTCTATGGCTATCTATGCTAGCCTTCTTGCTACATCTAGCTTCACCATGACATTCTTGAGTGGATGAGAAGTTAGTACCACAATTATGTGTGAGCTGAATTAATGCATGAGCTTTTGTGTGCTAACTATGAGAGTGAATGCTAACTTGTCAATTGTTTGATACCTGCTTTCGGCATCTGTCAAGACCTGGCTGATGTAGTAGATAGGATGCTGAACTTTGTTTCTTTTAGCTAGGAGTACAATGTTGCACGTATGGGAAGTCATAGCCAAATACAAATAAAAAACCTCACTTGGGTCAGGGCTAGCTAAGACAGGGGTTACTCAGATACTCTTTGATTTCCTCAAAGGCTTCATCACAGCTCTCATCCCAAAAGACAAATGTGCCCTTTATCAATATTTTGAATAAGGGCAGACACTTATCAATGCATATAGAAATGAACCTGTTCAATGCTACTATTCCTCTATTTAATTATTGGATTCCCTTAAGGCTAAAAGGTGGTTTCATATTTATCAGGGCTTATATCTTGTCTGGATTGGCTTCAATCAAACTAGCTGACATGAGGTACCCTAAAAATTTCCCCACGACACCAAATATGCATTTGTTTTTGGGATTGAGCCTCATACTGGGTCATTGGTTTACTAAGAATACTTCCTTTAGGTCTTTAATATGGTCCATGGGTGGAGCTGATTTTACCACCATATCATCCACATAGGCTTCTAGGTTCTTCCCCAATTGTTATTCAAATATTTTGTTGACTATACGTTTATATGTGGCACCCATATTCTTCATTCCAAATGGAATCCTTTTATAATAAAATGTTCCTTCTTTCATGATAAAAGATGTTTTTCCTCATCTTTGGGGTGCATCCTAATTTGGTGGTACCCTGAGTATGCATTCAAAAAACTCATCATCCAAAAGTTGGCAGATGCCTCGACTAATTGATCAATACTTGGGAGGGGTAATCAATCCTTGGGACATGCCTCATTTAAATCTGTGAATGCTACACACATATGAGATGACCCACATGCTTTCTTGACTAGGACCATATTTTATAGCCATGAGGGATAGTTGACTTCCCTTATGACCCCTACTTCTTTAAGGGTAGCCACCTGGTGTTTGGTGACCTTGTTCTTTTCTCTTGGGAATTTTCATTTTCATTGTTCTAAGGGTCTATCCTTTGGATTAATGTTTAATTAGTGTGATATGAATATTGGATCAATTCCAAGCATATCAGTTGGAATCCATGCAAAGACATTTGAGTTAGTCTTGAAAAACTATGAGACTTGTTCCTCTAGCTCCATCGTCATGTCTCCACCTAATTTTAAGGGATGGATCTCACCTTTCACCTCCATTGGGAGGTCTCTTACTTCATTTAAGTTGATCGATTTTGTAAGGCCTTTGGTCTGTGGCTTCCTTTGAGGGAGTTATCTCGGTAACTGATGAGCAAAACCAGCATCGCCGATCCTACCAATACTTTGGTTTTATATTTATAAAACTCTCGCAAGTGCACAAATCATTTCGTAGAATATGATAAGTATACTCCCAAGGTCGATCTAAGGAAGGAATATATGTGATTTTTAATTTATTATTCAAAGTTTAAAAATGAAATTAAATCCTAAACATCCTATCACGATATTTTGGGTTTTGCGTTTTTAATCTACTGACATAAAAATAAACATAGATTCAATAAACATTTATGCAAATTTTATCATTTATAATAGTGGAGTATTTATGGATACCACCTTTGGTGGGATTAGATATTCTTTGTTAACTAAACAAATCAATTAACACCTATGGATGGGGTTGATAACTAATTTGGTTAATTAAATTAATTCCTTTTTCTAAGAGATTGAAACTGAACCATTTAAATGCCACCTTTGGTGGAATTAGACAGTTTAAACTTTATTCAAGATGTTCAAATTAAACTTAAGAATTTAATTATCCGAGTACTAACTTTCATGTTTTAAAACTAATACTGAAAACATGTTATCAATACATTTTCAGAAAATAATTCTTATAAAAACTTTTGAAATAGAGTTTCACTCTAACTACCGGGTGATTGTACCAACAAATAAAATAGCAGTACTCTAAATCAGACCGGATAACTAAACCTAAAAATCTAATTTTCAGATTTAAGTTTGTAATGAAAAATAATATATTTCTCTCTAAATTTATTAATATAAAATCTTGAATAAAAATAAAATCAATTCATTTTAGAGATTTTTACCTATTTAATATTTCGTAAGCATAACAACTTTATTATTATATCATATTTACAAACAGCCAACAAAGTTAAATTTAATCACTCACAAATTAAATATAACATATAAGAATAAAGCATAAAAAATAACTATAAAGAAAATAAAATTCTTACAATACTTTGATGCTATTCTCGTTGTTGGAAAACCTCCAAACGGAATTTGCACTCCCATTTATTGAATCGAAAATCAAATAAATTACAAAAACATAACTAGTTCTTCTCAAAAAGAGAAGAACTCTAAAACTAAGAAAAACTAACTAAGAAAAGCTAAAAATTAAGAAAAACATAAAAACTAAGAAATGAGAGAAAGAAAGAGAAGAGAAGATGTGTTTTGAGGTGTATTTAGTTATGAAGAGAATGAGGGTATTTATAGGTGAGGAAAGGAATAAAAAGTGGGTGAAAAAATGATTAAAAATGGAGGAAACGTATAATAGGTGATGATGACATCAGCTGACATGAGCGGGTAGGTGGGGCGCGGTGGCGCACGCGGAATGGAGTAGGGACATGCGTGGACTGGGTGCTGTTGGGCACAGGCGCCTGCGGCGTGCGCGGATAGGGAAGTACGGCACACGGGACTGCACGCGTTGGTCGGCGTGGCTGGGCGGCACAATTTCCTCCTTTTTGACCCATTTTGTCCAATTTTTCCATATTTGTTGAATTTTCCTCATTTATTTTATGAATATATTTGTGATGTATTGCCTCCAGTATTCTTCTTTGTGTCTTTAAGTTACATTTTTAAGCGAAAATACCTGAAAAACAATAAAATACCCATGATTCCAAAAGGATAAATTTATATAAATATATATATTTTTAATCAATTAATGTGCATAAAATCATGGTAATTTTAGTGCTTTTTGAGCGCTCATCAATAACTACTACTTAGGGGCCATTTCCTTCATGGTAGCATTATAACAACTCTTGGCCTTCTCCTAGTACCTCTAATCTCTGCTCGACCTCCATGAGTGGGAAATTTGATTACTTAATGGAGGGTGGATGGAGCTGCCCATATTTTATGTACCTAAGGTCTTCCCAAGATGGATTTGTAATGAGTTGGGACATCGATGATTACAAAAGTGGTCATTACTATCACTCATTTTTCCATAACAGATAGTACTACCATTCCATTGGCATAGGTAGTACTATTGTTAAACCCTACAAGATGGAGCTCCATCTTTACAATATCATGATCCTTTATACCTAGAGCTCTTACAATGATAAAAAAAGAGGTCTACCGAACTCTCTATATCAATCATTATTTTACAAACATCACAAGGTCCAATCCTTTTAGTGATCACCAAAGGGTCCTCATGATGAGACGAGGCCTGATCTCATTCATTGAAAACAATTTTAGTGGTAGGTCTCCTTTTATCCAAAGCTTTTACATAGGTCACTTCGCAATTCTCTAGCAAACCTATTGCGTGAGTTCTTTGAACTTTCGTTAACTCTTGGCCCTAAGTAGAAATTTAATTTTAGGTGGCCACCTGATGTTGGGTTCCTCTTCCATTCTCATTACAGCTTGGGTTAGATTTACTCTCAAAGAAGGCCCTTTAAAGGGAGAAAGTGACCTTTCCCAAGGTCTTCTGTTTCTTGACCAGTTTTGATGTGCCCTATTTGGGCTTATCCTTCTCTTTTCTTTTTCTTGCACCACCTCTATATTAGTTCCCTGGCCTTTGACCGAACCAAGTTCTCTTTCTAGGTTGATAAAATTTCTTACCTAACCATAAGCTTCTTCTAAAGTATGAGGCACTATCTTGGTTAATTCTACAAATAGATCATAATTCTTTGGGAGACCTCTTCGAAAGGCCTTTATAGCTATAAAGTTAGGACAATCAGAGATTTCCAATTTTTCCTCCCTGAATCATTTCATGTACTCCTCAATGGATTCTCCCCCTTCCAAAATAATTGAGAAATGTGGTGTGATTCTTTTCTCAAGGGTTTGTTGCAAGCATAGTTTGTGATAAAGAGCCTGGTGAACTATTGAAAGAAGGTTATGGATCGGGGCACCAAGTTGTTGAACCATTTTTGGGCACCCTCATAAAGAGTAGCTGCAAACAGCGTGCACATCATGGATTCTCTTTTTCCTTGGGTTAGGTTCATGGGAGCCATGAATATTTTGAAGTGTTGCACGTACGTTACTGGGTCTTTTGTCCCAAAATAGTCAATGTATTTTGGAGCGTTGAACTTGTTAGGGGCTCATCATTTTCTATATCATTAGAAAAGGGGGAGATACACAATTGTTCACAATCCTTGTCCACATCATAAGGAGTTTTACCCTTCTCATTCTTCTCATTAGCTATCTTCAAAGCTTGGTCTTGCTTCTTATTAGCTTCCTCCAATGCTTGAAAGTATGCCTCTCATTTCTTCCTATACTGAACCCATTGTTCTTCACTAGGTCTCGTTGAGCTAGAAATAGGATTCCTTTCATCCTCCTACTCTGAGTGGTGCAGCTCAAGCTGACCCTGTCTTGCTATGTTTCTGGTAATTGGGTCTACTGCTCTGTCATCGAGGGCCCTTCCCTATAACTGGGACTGTAGTGCCCTATTTTCTCTTCTAGTTTCCTTAAGCTCCCTTCTTAATTCTAGGAGTTGGAGAGCCATCTCATGGTGATGTAGGCTATCTTGTGTTCTAACCTCATCCAGGGATAGTGATGCGTCTCTCGGAACCACCCTCGCTTCTTTGTTAGCCAATTTTGAATATCTATCACCATGAGTTCCCACCATTTTCATGTGTGACAAATGGTTTAGGTGCAAATTTTTTATTTTAGCAAAGCACAACAGATTTCCCAAGCTTTTCTCAAGACTCAAAGTAAATCCCAAGAAGTACGGGGTTGGAATCTTAAGCTTGACCTAAAAATTTGAACCCCACGATGGGTACCAAAATGTTTGGAATTGATATGAGTGTAGAGAGAAAATTTAGAGAGAAGTTAATATATTTGATTAAATATATGAATTCCATTAGAGACTCCTCTATTTATAGGACTTTACAAATATATGTGTCAATTATACAATGGGATAGACATCCTACATTATTGGTACATTTAAAGCGTACAGAGACAAATATATCATTCAATGTATTCCTTCTCGTAAATAGGTCATCTTTCAAAGGCGCGATCTGATAACATGAGCTCAGGTTGCTTGTTTTACATTAGATCGACCTACAGGTCGATCCTTAGTCTCAGGTCATGCTACAAGTCTTGATCCTTCGTGTCGTGCCAAACTACATGTGTTGGTCCATATGTTCAAACATATATCATGGTCAACAGCTTACTTATCATCAAAATTATGTAACATAGTATAACATACGTTATAGACTTCCACTATGAAGGCGCTACATTGAAATGCATGAAAGAGGGACTCTAAGAGTAAAAAAATGAGATCTTCCTTTAAATGAAAAAAAGCAGTCAAAACCAATCATGGTGTATCCAATCATGGTGACTAGAATCTCATGCGGTAATGTTGGGATATATTAGAAACACAATCATAAAGCATGCATTTTAAACTTTATTTTCTGAAACAAAAATACTAAATGTACACGCAATCACAATAACTATAATTGATATGTGACAGTTTTTTTAAATAAATAATTTTAACAAATGATATTTTATAATTAAATGTGAGTAAAATATTGTGCTACTAACCTATCGCCTTTTCGAAAGCCCTAGAATAACAATTTTTCCTGCCCTAAATTATTTTTGTTATTAAATAAGACAGTATGATTAGATTTAGATGCGCCTTGGATCAAGTGAATCATGCAAAATTCCAAAAGAAAAATTGCTTTGTTTGGAAGAGAAATAAAAGTTTGGTGGCCTACTCTTCTGAAAAGCCTAAATACTTTCAATCTATTTTTGGAACACAAAAAGCCCTTTTAAAGAGTTTTTTTTTTTTGGTATGAAACTTTTAAATTTATAACTCACTCCTACAAATTACAAGAAATTAAGTTAGCATCTAATGCTGAGACACCACATGTTCTTGAATTCGACCTTTGAATATTGAGGAATTATTTTTAAAAAATAAGATAATAATGTTACTATCACAATTATTTTTATTATTATCATAATAAAAACACATAAAATATTTATTAATAAAATATTATTATAATATTAACAATTTATATTATACATGTTAATATCCTTCACAAATAAAAACGTACTTAATTTTTGAATTAATTAATATTATTTTTCTCCTATTTGTTCCCATTAGATGATGGATGAGACATGTGCATACCAAATAGTTGACATTCACGTGGTCCTAACCACTTTTTGTTCTGTTTTGTACTATTTATCAAAAAGATAAAGAAGGCATGTCTCAGGCATTTATTCTGTTCAAGATCTTAAGGTCCTATAGTTTTATGGATCAATAGGACAATGCACCATTTTTCAGGTTTATTTAGGTCATGATTTGAACAAAAAATCTTGATAATATGAAGAAGGGATGAACCTAAAATTGTCATATAATTAATCAAATAAAACCTATTCACTTATACCTCCCCTCGTTAGATTATGGAGGGTGTGACTATTGGAAATGGTTTAGATAAATATTTGTTCCCACTATAAATGGTTTATAAAAATATTTTTAAAAAATTATATCAAATTTTAAATAAATACAATTAAATGATATATATATGTATTTTTTTTATTTAAATATTTTTCTTGATTTTAAAAATCACTCATGAATTTAAATTTTTATATTTATTAATATTTATACTTTCAAATAATTTCATCCAAATAAATATTTGTTACCACTATAAATGGTTTATAAAAATATTTTTATCAAATTTTAAATAAATACAATTAAATGGTATATATATGTATTTTTTTATTTAAATAATTTTTTTATTTTAAAAATCATTCATTAATTTAATTTTTTATATTTATTAATATTTATACTTTTAAATAATTTCATCCAAAAGACACTAACATTTATTAATATTATTTTTCTAAATCATTTATAATCAAAATAATTTCGTATATTTATATATAAAAATCAAAAAAATAGGAAAAATTATTAAACAATTACCTTATTAAGGCTTTCTTCTCTTATGTTATATTTCTTATAAAGTATAAGAAGAATTCGCATATGTTTTAATTGTGTGATAATCTTATTAGATTAGACATGTTCGTTTTTTTTTTTTTTTGGTAATTAAGAAGGGTATCTCTTATAGTGTTTATGGCTAACCAGTAGTGTTTAACCCTAGTGTTTAACCCAAATATCAAATAGAAAAACAATTTTTCTCAAAATAACACAATTCAAGTTCACTTCATCTTGTCTTCAATGTGCTATCAGCCTCAGTCAATATGCCCACGCCAGAGAGGGGCTAGGACTGTAGGATTCTTGAAGAGAGTGTATAGCATTCAGAGATTTTGTAAATTCATATACCATTTTAATTAACTTACTTTATAGATATGAAAAAAAAATAGTTTTTTCAATATTTTTGTTACATTTTATAATTATTTAAATAATAATAGGTAAAAGAACAAAAGTTTATAATTTTTCTTTTGATTTTTAATTTTCCATTTCATAAAACTCACAGATGAGATTATTTTAATTTTTAAGATATTTAATTATGTCGTAAACCAAAATTTAAATATCATATATATATATATAATTCAATTAATTTTAAGATAACATGTGAAGTATAATTGTTCATGACAAATGCATATGCTATATCTATATAATATATACTATATGTACACAGGAAACTCTAAAAAAAGAGGGAAAATATTAAAATATTTTTTTTATTAAATAATAAAAAATTATATAATTGTGATTCAAATTTAAATCCAGGTAATAAATACTATGTGAAGTTATACTAAGAGTAACTAATCTCAAAATTAACAAATTTAAGTAATAGTTAACATTTGGGTTTTCTGGACTTTATTTCACTTAATAAATGTTACACCATGAACTTTTAATATAACCCTGCGACATCAAAGCGTCATTAGAAGCCTTTTTTATTATATTCTATGAGTGCTATTTTTGGGCTTTAATACTAATAGCATTTTTCATAAGCTACAAGATGGATAACATATTTAATGAATTACACTCATGAAACCATTATATATTTTGAAATATTTTTAATTCCCTCTAATGTTGATATTGAATACCTTCAAATAAACCAATATTTTTAAAAGAAAAAAAGTTTGAGATCCTTTTCAAGGTAAAAAAAAAACATCAATAGGGAATCAAAATTCATATTACACATAATTTTAATATATCTATAAGGTGAAGTAATCAAATTCAATATTATTTACCACAAAAAAAATCAATATTAATTTTAAATCAATATTTCATTTTGTTGTCTCAAATAATATAGAAAAAGAAAAAAGTAACTAACATCTTCAAAACTTATAACATCCAATATATTATTCAATAATCCCAACTCATATTATTTGAAATTTAAACCATAAAACTAACCTTGTACTTAAAATAGAAAAATCCTTTTAATATTTCAATTAATGTGTTTTCTTAATTTTGAAAAGATGAAATCGAAACATAATTTTAGTTTGATTCAAAACTGTAACTTGAAACGAAGAAAAGTACGTCTTATCATCGTAACAGTGAATTAACCACTAAAAAGGTAGAATTGAAAACAAATTAAATTACACATTATATAATATAAAATAAGATTTAATTAAATTTTACAAAAATATCATCACATGGTGACAAATCTAATTTTTTAAAAAATTAGTTTTATTGTTAAATAGGGATGTAAATTTATGCAATGCAAACTAGCCGAAGCCTTAAACTTCAGGGTGGATATTACTAGTCCATGTATATTTTCAGATTGAGTCGAATTAGGTTTTTCTATGAAACTTAAGCTCAAAGATATGTATATTTTATAAAATTTAAACTTTACATGTAATTTTGGCAGGACTTGTAGTAGAAATATTTAGCTCTAAGGTAGACCCTAAAATTATTCTGATAAAGTATGAATAGACTTATTCAATTCTAACTATGCTTTGAAACCAATAAGATAAGATGGGTTTTTGAGTTAAATTTACACATCTATTATTAAGATAACTTTATGATTATTAATATAACTTTGTAAAATAATTATTTTATATATCTAGGAAGTTAAGATCTCCTAATGGAATCCAAAATCTCATTTGAATACATGTTCAAAAGTAGTATTTATGATTCAACATTTATTTTTTGTGATGTATCATGTTGTTCTCATAATTTAATAAATGTTTTTCGTCAAATTTATCGAATATTTGATAATATTTATATTTTTAAACACATATATTAAAGTAAATTTTTTTTTGAAAACGTGTTGAAAAATAAGAGGATGTCAAATATGAATGCATCCATTAAGCGGGGGTCATTTCAAGCCATATTCTATTAGTGAAGAAGAATAATTGCTAATAACTTACTTGTTATTATTGCCACACCAAAATTATATAATCATCTAGAAAATTAGTATATAAAAGATGAGCTTGTATGCGAGAAATTCTTAAATACAATGGTTTTATGTACCCTACTCAATCATGTATGTTAATTTTATCCAAAATTAACAATTTTTTTTTCCTTTTATGGAAGAAACGATCATGAGAAATAGTGGCATACAACTCAAATTATACACTAGACTTTCTCTTTATGTGCCGTTTTGGTGGAATTTAGCTTATGAAATGTCAATTATATAAAACCTTTAAGAAGTTAATTTTCTTTCTATAAGAGAGCGATCTTCTTCTTTAAGAACCCTTTTTTGATATATTTATTTTGATTATGTTTATTTTATTCTGTTTAACTATTTTAAATAAAAAAATACATATTTGTATTAATCTTCACTTAGATTTTATTTTCGGGTGATTTTTCATCTAAGTATTCATCTAAAATTATCTATATTATATTTATGGTAATAAAATTTGTGTTTTATTATAAATCTAAATATTCACGTAGATCCATAGTGTTGATGATTATAAAAATTATTTCATTATATTTTAAAGAATTATCAATATATCAATTGAATCAGTTAAATAATCGATTACAAAACCTTCCGATAAAGTAAAAGAATATTTTTAGTTTTTTTTAATAATTTTTTATTTTTGATGTATTTATATTTATAATTTTTTTTTATCTTAATTGTATATTTTGATCTTTAATAAAATTCTATTTTTTCAAAAATAAAAAGAAAGAGAAGCTGCTCCAGCTTGTGTTCAATGAGCCCCCTGATGGGCCTGACTGGACTACTACTATCAGCCCATCTTGATATGTGATACGGACGGAATAGCAAGTATTACCTTTGCAATGTGAAGCCTCTCAAAAGTAAATTGGCCTTCAATGTTTGTACTTCAATAAACAACTTTTTCTGGCCTATTTACAAATACACCAGTGCTCTTGACTCGGGAACTCAATCCTACAGTTCAGTTCTCTCATTTGTAATTGAAAGTTGAACAAAATAGGAAATCCATGGAACTTAAGAAGTTGTAGCTCAAATTTGTAGTTCTCCTTTTCTTATTAGTAACTAAAGAGTGTAGATAGGTGTCTTTCTATTTCATTTTCTGCTCTCTCTCTTTCTAACTCTCTGTATATATATATATATACACACGTACGTATATATGTATGTGTATGTTTGTGTTCCAGATGCTGCTAATTGACTTTGTAGAATTCGAAGAGCTTAAGTACATAAGCTTTTTTATTACTTATTTATGAAAAGTGTATAAGCCTAGCTGCTCAGGTATGATCAAGGCCCACTAAAAAGTTTAATGAGGAAAAAAAAGCCCAACTTTCTTTTGGAGGTTAAGAGCAACTTTTTATAGATTAAAAGGTATTCAAGGTATACTCTGGACAGGGAGAGAGGGTTCGGGAAGAGAGGGAGTCATTGTACGGGATTCGTTAAATGGATTTGATGAATACGAGATTCCGGTAAGGACGTATTTAATAACACGGGAAGGTAAAGTCTTTAAAAAACCCAAAAAAAAAAAAAAAAAGTGTCTTTAATTTAGAGAAACCTCACGTAATAAAAGAGTCTCCTTCATTCGAATATACCATTGAAATGTATGGAGAGTTGTGACCATGTCAAATGATATCGTTTATGTATCAGTCTCTTTATCTCACAATTATTTTAATATTTTACCTTTTTAATTTAATATATAATTTAAGAGTATTACTAACGTATCATTTTACACATAAAATAACTAATTAACAAATATAATATTATTCAAAGATAAACAAAATTTATAAAATATTAATTTTTAACTTTCAACGTTTGATCTTCTTTCTTTTTTGCCTAAACCTTTCAATATATATATATGAAAAGCAAGTATTAAATTGTTTCTTTTTCAAGAAAAAATCTTACATATAATAATAATATGAACACATATTAGTATGAACTTAATCACATTTCATTGGCTTTTAAATTTAATAAAAAAATGAAAAAGTATAAGATTAACAATTTATAATAATATAAAGAATATGATAAAGATTTTCTCAACTTTTACACCCCAAATATAATATTTTTTTAGAAATTTAAGCAAAATTAATAATTGAAAAAACACCAATTTTATTTACAGTCTGGACATTAGTTTATATATATATATATATATATATATATATATATATATATATATATATTGATGGGTCAATTTCACCGATTTTCTTATGTTTACTCTTTATTACTCAATTTGTTAGATTATAACTTTTCGGATGTTATGAAAAGATGTTCGGTTGTTAAGTGCAGACGTGTAGACGTGTGTAGAGGAAGCTGTAGATGAGTTGTATATAATGTACAAGAATTTGTGCTTGTGTCAATTAAAAAAAGCTAATTAAAATTTATGTTTATGGTATATTAATTTGGTGCATTGTATGTTACATGATAAAAATAATCATATATATTATAATTATTTTATATACCATTAGTTAAAAACTTGTATAATATATTGTAGAATGCTTTATAATACATATATTTAATAAAATAATATTAATTTATTTGAAGTCACTTCCAACGCATCAATAATTTCACGTAGAAAAAGTTATTAAAATTAGTATTTAATTTATTTTTGATATTTTAAAAAAGAAATATTTATAATTTTAATTTGATATCAAAGAAAAAGTCAAAATTTTAAAATTGATTATGATCCATTATAGTTAAAACCCATACCTCCTTAAAAATTAAAATTTATGCTTTTACTAATTTTATTGTCTACAAAACAATCTGAGTTCTTAATACTTTCTATCCGTCTTCTACAATTTTCCTTCTTTCCAAACACAAATTCTTGAATCTTTCTATGGTATTAGAGCACCAGTTTGAATTCATTCTCGATGGAAGACATTGGCTTTATTGTCTGCTGAAACAATGGGTAAAGTTTAAATTAATACTTTTGAATGTTATCTACTAAGAGTCTAAACTTTGTTATAAGAGTGATCATCATAGAAAATTGTTTCTTCAGTGAAGTTCATTATTTGGATGCTTAGATGCACCTAAACTTCCAAAAATAATGCTTGCAAACTAATTAAAACATAATGCATGCATGCATCATCTGATCACCATTCAGTTAAAGGTTCATCACATGGTTTATTTTAAATTCATGACAGAGAGTTATCATATTTACATCAATGAAAAATTCTATCAACTGTCAATATTACACTAAGAAAATTTAAATATTGATTTTATTAATTTCCGATGTTTAATTTATTAAATAGGCAAAAATAATAATCTGAAAACTTACTTCAGTATGCAAATCAAAACAGAATGCAATCTCTGATCACCATTTTCATTACTTGGTTTTATCTAAAAATGGGTATTTCCACTTCCCTGGTTTAAATTCATAGCAGAGACTTGTGTCATATTTGCATCAATGAAAAATTCTGCAAATTTTCAATATTTAACATTGACTCTATTAATTACCAGTGTTAAATAAATATGCAAAAGTAATCTCATACCATTCCCAACCCAACTTAGAAGATAGAAATGCAGTGGTCAACTAAATTGGGTGACAACAATAATATAAAGAAAGATGGTAACAATAGATGCTCAATACTAGTAATATCATCAAACGTTCAACACCCAATGTTAAAGCTTATATTTATAATCCAAATAATAACTATTTATGATCAATGTTTCAGAAAATGATCATTAAGTATTTTCAATCAAACGCACATGTATTGACAAAATAAAAACAAATCAATATATTCAAACCGTACTCCACATACCGTGTTGGAATATACATTGTATAATAGAAGTATATAGTTCTAAGGACAATGACAATCTCTTTGTTTCCAGCCATCATGTAGAACCAAAATCATGGTCATAGCAGAGGAATAAAGTGGAAAAATATAGATACTTGATCGATAGAGGAGCTACTGATGATGGCTAATCATTTCTAGATCGATCTAAAAGGGACTAGATTCATCCAAAAGGGAATCGATGGATTGAGCACCCCTCCATCGATTAAGGATTGATCAAGATCTCTAGGGTTGGAAATTTGCAACATTAGATTGATCGAGCGAGGGTTTTGATCGATTGAGTAATCCAATCAGCACTCACATTTGAAATTTTTCAACATCAATTTTTGATCCTATTTATTGGATCAAGCAAAGCCCAATCCAACCCTAATTAGGCTTGTGAAATAAACTATAAAAACAACATAATGGGACATCAAAACCCAACAATTGATACATGGAACAAGTGAAACTAAAGAGCACACTAAGGGCAACATTTGAAGGAGATTTTGAAGATTAAAGATTAGGGCTACATTGGCTGCATTTTTTATTTTTCATAAACTTTTATTAATCATCTTATTTATAGTTTTTTGAGGAAATAATGTTGATTCTTATAAAATCTTTGCCTAACGAATTTAATAATGTGATTGTGGAAAATTCAAAACCTTATGGTTTAATTAATTTAATGTTATAATAAATTTTAGTTTAAATTCTTAATTCTTTAAGGATTTAGTTTTATGTTTGACTATCAAAACTATGTATGTATGAATTACGTTGATTGACAAGTTTATTGGATGGATGTGCTTCTTGCTAGTCTAATGTATTAAACTGTAATTGTTGATATCCTTATTCAAAGTAGCACCTTGTGACTTTTGTTACAAGTGAAATTGAATGCTTGGGTTAAATGTTATCAATAGTTTTAATTTTGTCTAGTTTAATCTTATTAGATCTTAGTGCAAAAAATGAGTTGAATCTAGTGAGTGTACATCTAAGTTGTTCAGATTTAGATTAATTGATAATTTTGTTATTAGTCAATTACACAATACAAAAATGTATGAAGTTTTAAGTAGACTTAGATTTTTAAAACTAAAGTTAATAATAATTTAAAATTATGAAAGTGATTTCAAAGAAATTTATTTTTGATTCGTAACATGATTAATTAAATTGTGCCTTAGTAGTGAGGATATTCCCATAATATTTATTATCATTCTTGTGCAATTTACCTTTAATATTCTATAGTTTTTTTTTTGTTTTCTTCACAATCAACCGAAACCTCTCTTTTGCTAACTCTAATTAACTTATTAACAAGTTAGCAAATAGAAGTATATTTATTACTAATCCTTTGCAGGTTTGACCCTTATTTATAACTATATTTACATCGACACAATTTTAAGTAAATTGAGATATTAAATTTCACGTTCTTTTTTGAGGCGTGTCAAAATTTTGGAGCCATGTTACAAGGGTTTGAATTCTCATTTTTTCTAGTAATTACTAGTTTTCTTTCACTCTTAATTTTTCTTTTTTCAGATTTTTTTTACTAACTTTTCTAGTTCTTGATTCTCAGAAGACAATTGAATTCAACAAAGATACCATTACAACTTGAGATGAAGAAGACCAATATACTCAGTATAAGAAAAGAAAACATAATATACTTTTTCAAGTTAGCTGCATATGACTTGGAATAGCAACCCTTATGCTACCTATTTTAACTTGTAGGTAGGTTTTGAACTTAATTTGGAATAATTCATTTGATATATATTTTTAGAAGCTTGGCAGGATAAGACCTAAAAAAGAAACTCAAGAAGTTTCATGTGGTATACTCAAGCATGAGGTCAATGGAGTTACTAAAGAACAAGTCAAACTTAGAACATTCTACTTCTCTTTGGTGGATAGTTCTACTTCAATACTTTTATGAAGGATTTGCACAGATATAGAGAAATATGATCAATGCTACAAGTGGTGGGGCTCTAAAGTCAATGGAGATTGCTTTAAGCATGAAGTCAGTGGAGATTAGTCAAAATTAGAACTTTTTTCTTCTCTTTGGTAGATAGTGTTAACGAATGACTTTACTACCTATCCTCCAAATTGATTAACACTTGGCATGAGATGAAAACATAATTTTTGGAGTGGTACTTCCCACCCTTAAGAGCTACAACAATAAGGAAAGAAATATATAGAATTAGGTAATCTAATGGGGAGAGACACTATGTATCTTGGGAGAAGTTCAAGAGCAAATGTGCTAGCTTCCCATAGTACCAAATAAGTGACCAACATCTACTTCAATACTTTTACGAAGGATTTACACATATATAGAGAAATATGATCAATGTTGCAAGTGATGGGACTTTGATAAAAAAAACCCACAAAAGCACGAACCTTGATTGCAACCATGGCTATCAATTCTCAACAATTGTTTACCTAAGCTAATCCATATGGAAAGGTAAATAAGGTAAGCAACAACTCTCACCTTGAATAACAAATAAATAATCTAATTTTTTGGGTACATTAATTAGTTGTAGAATAGGTGAAACCATATGGCATATGCTCTGAAGAGGGACACCCTATTTATATGTGCCCCACCCTTTAAGAACATGCAAATTCTATTCACTACTAGAATAAAGAGTATTTAAGTCGGAATTTAAATCCAATACTAATAAAAATTCACTTATAATGAATTATAAGTTGATATGATTATAAATCGTATTAAAATTTATAGTAAGTTAAAGTTAAAAAATGACTATAAGTGTACCTAAAATTAAAAAATACTAAAAATATTTATAAAAAATAGCGTTATTTGATGTGTAAAATCAATGGTACACATGGAATGTAACATGGTTGTACACGTCAACCAAAAAGTATTACAATGTTAATTCTACTTGACAACTGACGCTATACGTGACATCACTTTGGTTGATGCGGTTGACACTACACATGGCATCGTGTCAATTGAAATGTAGAACCGATGCTAATTGGACCTTTTCCTTTTTCTTCTTCTTCCCCCTCCCCCCGACAGTTCTTACTATTGCCCCCTATTTTCTTCTCAAGCATGCAATATTTTTGAACTTTTTTCATCATTTTTGACTACCATTTTTATCTCTATCAGTTAGGCTTTGTTCCCCTCAACTTTCTGATCTAGATTCACCCTTTTTTAGCTTAACACTCAATATTTTCTTACCCATTTTTCTTCACATTCTCACTGACCAAACACAGTTTTCCTTCATTTCTTCACTAGTTTGATTATTGTAAGTATTTATATGAATTATTTTACACTTATTATTGATGTTTTATATTTTTATTTATTTTTTGTAAAATTATTCTTATTTTATGTATATTATGTGTTATTGTTTATTTGTGTGTATATATATATAGATTATGTAGGTTTTTCATTTTTGTTCAAGTTTAAAGAACATAAGGTATTTTTTTACTTATTTACTTTAACTAATTTCATATATTTTATGCTATATATATATTAATTTATTTTATTTTGAAATTAAAGTTTTTTAACTTATTACGTAAATTTTATTTCATGTTACATAAAGTAATATATATATATATATATATATATATATATATATATATTGAATTTAAATTTTTTTGAACTTATTATTACATGTACTAAATAATACTATATCTAACATTATAATGAATTTATTGATTGTTTGGATTTTATGTATTTATTTTCATATGATGTTTTGATTGATATTCTAATAATTTATAAACTTTATATAATAAATTCTGAAATGTATTGGTGATTAATATATTTATATTTATTTGGTACATATTTATTATGTTTAATACTATTAATAGAATATAGTTAAATCTTGGAAGTCAAAGTATAGTATTGAGCATGACTATATTTCTGGAGTTAAAACTTTCTTGGAATTCACTCGTAGAAATAGTAAGAATGAAATCAGTATGATTCGATGCCCATGCGTTAAATATAAAAATGAGAAATTTCATTATGTTTATAATGTTATGTATCACCTCATTTGTAGTGGTATTCTTTTGATTTATTAATGTTTCCATTATCATAGATAAAATATTGATGATACTCATGAGGAAGAGATAGATAAGGATGTGAGTGGAGTACATACATATTATCATAATAGTCACTTTACATATAATGTATAGATATAAAATATGTTTCATGCTTTGGGAGATGAACTACATGAGGACGATCCCAAAACCTTTGAAAAATGTATAGAAGATGCCAAAAATTTAGTTGTATCTAGAATGCAAGAAACTTACAAAAATGTTAGCATTAGTTCATTTGTACAATGTGAAGACAAAAATGGGTTTTTCAGACAAAAGGATTCACATAATTGCTAAATTTACTAATAGATATGTTTCTTGAGGGTAATGAGTTTCCATCTTCAATATATGAAGTGAAGAAATCTCCTGGTCCATTTAGCATGGAATATCATAAGATTTATACTTGTCCAAATGATTGTATTATTTACAAGAAAGTATATAAGACATAAGATGATTGCTCGGTGTGTAAAGAATCGAGATGAAAGCATGCTATAAATAATACAACAACACCTAAGAAAGGCATGCCCATAAAGGTTCTTTGGTACTTTCCTCGAATTCCTCAGTTTAAAATTTTGTTCAAAAGTAGAGAGACATCAAAGATGTTAACTTGGCATTCAAAGAATTGATCTAATGATGGGATGCTATATCATCCTCTTGATTCTCCAAATTGAAAAGTAGTAGATAATTTATCCCTTTAATTTGCATCAAATTTATGCAATCTTCATCTTGGCATTGTTGTTAATGAAATTAATCCACATAGTTTCCTTAGTAGAAGATATAGTTGTTGGCCAGTAATTATGGTTACATACAATATTCCTCCTTGGTTGTGTATGAAAAAAATTGATATCAGGGCCAAAACAACCTAAAGTTGATATTGATGTGTATTTGTAACCTCTAATAGATGACTTAAAGACGTTATGGAATGATGGTGTAAATTTTTATGATGCACATAAGAAATAATACTTTAAATTAAGGGGGAGTCTTTTTATGGACAATTAATGATTTTCTTGCCTATGAAAACCTATTAGGACATGCAACAAAAGGTTATATGGGGTGCCTTATTTGTATTGATGACACTTTTATAATTTATCTTGTTAAGGGATGAAAGATGTATTATAGAAGACATAGAAGATTTTTTTTTTCATCTGGACACAAGTTTAGATACCAAAAAAACCTTTTGATGGTGAGGAAGATCATGATCCTACACCAAGACCTTTGAAAAAGGTTGAGGTATTAAGACATTTGAATGGTATGTGATGAGCAAAACTGACATCGTCGATCCTACAAATACTTTGGTTTTATATTTGTAAAACTCTCGCAAGTGCACGAATCATTTTATATAACATGATAAGTATACTCCCAAGGTCGATCTAAAGAAGGAATATATGTGGTTTTTAATTTATTATTGAATCCTTTAAAAACTAAATTAAATCCTAAACATCATGTCACAATATTTTGAGTTTTGTGTTTTCCTAATCTAATAACATAAAAATAAACGTAGATATGAATTCAATAAACATTTATACAAATTTTTATCATTTATAACAGTGAAGTATTTATGGATATAATAATAAAGTTAATTATGCTTACTCATATTATTTAGGTTATTAAAGATATAAATTGATATTTATTGATTTTCTCATTTTTATATGAATACCACTTTTGATGGGATTAGATATTTTTTGTTAATTAAACAAATCAATTAATACCTATGGGTAGGGTCGATAATTAATTTAGTTAATTAAATTAATTTATTTTTCTAAGAGATTGAAAATGCACCATTTAAATGTCACCGTTGGTGGGGTTAGATAGTTTAAACTTTATTCAAGGTGTCCACTACATAAAATATATTGTCAATACATTTTCAAATAATATTTCTTATAAAAACTTTTGAAATAGAGCTTCATTCTAACTAACATGCGATTGTACCAACAAATAATAGAGCACTACTCTAAATCAGATAAGATAATTAAACCTTAAAATCTAATTTTCAAATTTAAGTTTGTAATAAAAAATAATATATTTGTCTCTAACATCTTTAATATAAAATCTTGAATAAAAATAAAATCAATTCATTTTATAAAGATTTTTACCTATTTAATATTTCACAAGCATAACAACATTATTATTATATCATGTTTACAAACAACCAACCATGTTAAATTTAATCACAGAAAAATTAAATATAACATATAAGAATAAAATATAAAAATAACTATAAAAAATTACAACACTTATGCTAATTCTATTTTTGGAAAACCTTCAAATGGAAATGAAAATCCGTTTATTGAATAAAAAACTAGAAATTTACAAAAACATAGCTAGTTCTTATCAAAAAGAGAACTTTAAAACTAAAAACTAAAAAAACTAATAAATGTTCTAGAGAGAGAAAGCTAGGGAAAGAAATAGCTAAGAAAATGATTTTGAGGTGTGTTTTGTATAATGGGGAGGATGGGGTATTTATAGGTTAGGAAAAGGGTAAAAAAGTGGGAAACAATGATGAAAAATGGGTTAAAACGTGTAATGGATGGATGTTGACATAAGCGCTGATGCAGGTAGTGGCAAGCACGAATTTAGCATGATTGCAGGGTGGCTTATATGCGCGAGCAAATTCGGCGTGGTTGGGCGGCTACACGTAGGATTTCTAACTTTTTGACATTTTTGATCATTTTGATCCATTTTGTCCAAATTTTCCATCTTTTTTACTTTTCCTCATTTATTTTCTCAATATATTTGTGATGTATTACCTCTAGTATTTTTCTTTGAGTCTTTAAGATATTTTTTTAAGTGAAAATACACGAAAAAGAATAAAAATACTCGTGATTCTGAAAAGATAAATTTATATAAAAATATGATAAAATCATATAAATATAAATATTTTTAATCAATTAAAGTACATTAAATCATGGTAATTTAGTGCTTTTTAAGCACTCATCAGTATGACATTCAAACGATATGGAAAGATGAAAAAAAGAATACTCATTGATGTAGGGAAAAGAAAAGGTCAACTAAAAAAATGGTGAGAATGAAAATTTTACTCAAATAGTAGAACATTATTGTTGGAATAAAAAATCAATGTTTTGGGAATTACATTATTGGAAAGACCTACACATTCATCACATCTTAGATGTCATGCACATCAAGAAAAATGTATGTAAGAGCTTGATTGGTACATTACTTAATATACCTGAAAAAAAAAGAATGGAATTAAAGCAAGATTGGATTCAAAGAAACTAGGTGTACTACCTGAATTGCCAGCAAGGGTGGAAAATCATAAGAATCGAACATACTTGCTACCAACATCATATACAATGTCAATAAAAGAGAAGGATATGTTTTTTAAATGTTTGGTGGGTGTGAAGGTTCTTGATGGTTACTCATCCAACCTAAGAAATTTCGTGTCTATGATTAATAAGAAACTTTATGGATTGAAATCACACGACTATCATATCTTAATGTAAAAATTATTTCCAGTTACTGTTAGGTTAATTCTTTCAAAACTGTTCAATTATTAATAATTCATCGTTGTTCATTCTTCCATACAATATGTAAGAATTATATATCAATTGGTGAGTTTAACTCTTACATAAATATGTTATGGAGAATTTGTGTATACTTGAGAAATATTTTCCTCCTTTTTTATTTAATCACTACTACAAAACCGGGCATTAAAGTCGGTTCATTGAACCAACTTTAAATGTAAAGTCGGTTCAACGGGTGAATCGACTTTAATATATATATTTTACATATTTTACTTATTTTCTACTCTACTAATAACCTGTATTCGATCACATATAGCAGAAAAAAAACCAAAATCTGTTTAACAAAGTTTAAATAATAATACAAATAATGGAAAAATTAAATATAATTAATTACTTGATAATTAAATTTATTACAAAAAAATAATTTATATACAATACATATATATTTAACTTAAATTACAAATAAAATAATATCGTCAAAGTATCATGGATTTTGTGATATTCCTACTTTATTTCAAGGAAAGTAAGCTTGGTTGGGCTAGAATCACCAACATAATGAAAAGGAAATTGGGCAAAAAACAGCTAGTACATATAACAATTCATTCCCCTAAATACATGAGCACGTAAACATCTATCAAATAAGTAGTCTAAACTTAAGGGACATATGAATGGAAAAATTAATGCATTATAAATATTACCATGGTGTTATCCTATGTTATTCAAGATCATCATATTCTTCTCCTGATGTTATAATTTGAACAAAATGTTCTATCCATTCTTCTTGTAAATAATCCAAAATATGCATATCATAGCCCCACTTGTTCCAACCAAAGAAATATACGTAATTAAATTCAAAATAAGAATGTAACATCTATTAGTAGATTTAGTAATTCTGTGAATCCCTTGTTAGAAAAACCATGTTTGGCCTTCACATTGTACAAATGAATCAATTCCAACATTTTAGTGTTTTCTTGCATTTTGGATACAACAGTTTTTTGGCATCTTCTAGAAATTTTTTAATGGTTTCGGGATCATCCTCATGTAGTTCATATTCAACACCATGAAACATATTTTTTGTCTGTACATTATGATAAGATGTATGTAATTCACTCACATTCTTATTTATCTCTTCCCCACGAGTATTATCAATATTTTCTCCATGATAATACCAACATTTATAACTCAAAAGAATACCACTATGGATAAGGTGATACTTAACCTTGTCAACTTCATGAAATTGCTCTTTTTTACATTTAACACATGAATATCGAATCATACTAATTTCATTATTACTATTTCTACAAGCAAATTCCAAGAAACTTTCAACTCCAAAAATGTAGTCCTCCTCAATTCTATACTTTGACATCCAAGATTTGTCCATTTTCTATTAATGACATTAAGCATATTAAATATGTATCCAATAAATATATTTCAGGTATTATTATATATGAATTCCCTAATTATTAGAATATATACCAAAACATACATAATACAAAAAATTATCATTTTAAAATTGCATTACTTTTACTAAATAAAATATAATTATTTATATGTAAAGAAATTTATCCACTGTAAATATTCTAGTCCTTCAAATCAACAACAACTAGATATTATTTAATTTCCCCTAACCCACCTAGAAATAGCTCAAAGTGAATAATAAGTGCATTGGATTAATAGAAATACTTACAAGAGTAAATGAAGTGATAAAATGAAGGAAATGAAGAAAAAAAGGGTGTTATGTAAGTGAGAAAATAGGTATAAAAATTTGAGTATTTCACTAAAACAAAATAGGGGATCTGGAAGATAATTTGGAGAGGAAGAAAACCCACTAAACGACGTTGGAAATGGTGGTCGTAGGTGGTGGAAAAATGCGAAAGAGTGGAGGAGGTAAAACTTGATTTTGAGTTTTTGGGTACTACAAATTAAAAATGATGTTTGATAGAGAACAAAGAAGAGAAAAAGAAAAATCTACGTGGATAACATCGATTGACATGTTGAACTCATGCTACATGAGGATGTAGCGTCAGTTCTACACGTCAATCGACACTACGTAAAATTACTCATTAATGTTTTTTTACAGTTTAAAATTGAAATTAAAAAATACAATTTTTTTATTTTTTTGGTCAATTATTTTTAAGATTTTAACTATACACCTATTTTATTTTTTGGGAAAAAATTGTGTATTATGTTTTTCATGCAATCCAAATTCAATAACTATGTATGAATAACATGTACATAAAAGTATCCAAAAAAATACACAAAATTCTATAAATTATAAAATTTTAAAAACCAATTGACTAAAAAAAAGTAGAAAAAATTATACTATATATCCAAATTCAATTTTAAACAGTTAAAATAAAATAATAATTGACCAAAAAAATAAAACAAAATTGTATTGTGTAATTTCAATTTTAAAAACTGTTAAAATAAAAAAATTAACGAGTAATTGATGAGTGCTCAAAAAGCACTAAAATTACCATGATTTTGTGCATATTAATTGATTAAAAAAATATATATTTATATAAATTTGTCTTTTTCGAAATCACGGGTATTTTTATTGTTTTTCAGGTATTATTGCTTAAAAACGTAACTTAAAGACTCAAAGAGGAATACTGGAAGCAATACATCACAAATATATTAATAAATAAATGGGAAAAAGTCAAAAAAAATGGAAAAATTAGAAAAAAGAGGTCAAAAATGTCAAAAAGCAGAAAATCGTGCCACCGCACCGAGCCCCGCGCGCAGCTTCCCACTCCCGCGTGCTCCCTTGTGTGCCCAGCGGCCCTCCGCGCACGCCGCTGCCATTTCGCCTAATTTTCGCGCGCAGCCGCCACATGACGTCATGCTGAAAAAGCACTGAAATTACCGTTCATTAATAGTAAAAAAAAGTTAAAAAAATAAAATAATAATAAAATAATAATAATAAAATAATAAAATAATAATAAAATAAAATAAAACTTAAATAAATTTTAAATAAAAATAAAAAATAAAAAAATAAAAAAATAAAAAATAAAAAAATAAAAAAATTATAAAAATTATAAAAATAAAAAATAAAAAACTTAATTTTTTATTTTTTATTTAAAATCTTAATTTTATTTTTTTTATATAAAAATAATAATAAAAATAAAAATGAATAAAATATTTATATATAAAAAAAATTCCATTTTTATTTTTATTTTATTTTATTTTACCTTTTTCAATTTTATTTTCTTTTAATTTATTTTACCTTTTTCAATTTTAATTTATTTTATTTTTATTTTTATTTTTATTTTTATTTTATTTTATTTTATATTTTTTTCCTTTTCTTTAACTATTTTTTTTTCTCTTAATTTTCATTTAACTTAATTAACTTAGATTTTTACTAACTTAATTAGCTTAGCTTTTTAGTTTACTTAACTTAATTAACTTAACTTTTTAATTAACTTAGATTTTTTATTAACTTAACTAACTTAGCTTTTTAATTAACTTAACTTAATTAACTTATATTTTCTTTTACTTAATTAACTTAAATTTTTACTTAACTTAACTTAATTAACTTAACTTTAATAACATGAAAAGTAAATATCTAAGGAAGTTCTGTCTAGGAGACTAGTTTTGGAAGCCTTTGTGCCACTAGTTTTGTGCCACTAGTATTTCGTGGGAACGTTGTTCTGTATAGGAGAATGGTTTTTAAGGAGCTTTTGCCCCACCATTCTTTCTTGGGAGCACTCTTGGTTAATACTGATTATGTTATTTTATCTTTAAAAAAACAAAAAAAATTGCTTTGTTTGATCTAGGTACAATTGTGTTTTGATGCCTTAATTATTTGATTTGCACCTAGATGTGGGTTATCTAAAACCCTTAAAGTATGCCCCTAGTTTTAAGTACAGATTTTTTTTTAAATCAATAGGGCATGTTTGAAACAGTATAGGTAGACAACATTATCTTACTTGTAGGTTTGATTGACTCAATAATGAGGGGACATTGAGTTTACTTAAAATGCAATCCCCAAGTTACGTCTTGCTAAGACGTTAAACTAAGCGCTCGATGGGAGCCAACCCATCATTTTAGGTAATTTTCTGTTATTTATTTTATTTACTTAATTTTATTGTTTATTATAGTTTAATAATTTTTAAATTGTTAAAACTAAAAATATTTGTTGAGATGTTAGAAGTTCACAGATTTCTGTCTGTATACACTTTAATGATGAATATGATGGATGCACCTGCATTTCTCCATTACTACTTACACATTCTCAGGAAATAGGTAATATTTCTTCTCTTTTCTCTTTATCTTTAATTTACAGTTGTTACATTGAGGACAATGTAAATTCTAGGTTGAGGGTGGTGAAAAGTTACCATGCTAAATTAGAAAAAAAAATTAACAATTTAAAAATTAAAAAAAATTATTAATTTTTTCTTTTTTATGTTCACATTTTCATTTTTTGTGTTTGGTTTTATTTTTGTTTTGTGTGATTTAGTAATTTTTGAAATAAAAAAAATTAAAAAAAATTAAAAAAAAGAAATAAATTTAATTCTCACAAAAATTTATCATTTATTTAAATCAAATTTAAGTAAATAGTTAAGTCTTTTGTACTGTTAGATTAATTTTTGAAAACATATCATGAAATATTTTTTGATAATTAGTTAGTTTTTGTCATAACTAGTATTTCTTGATAAAATGTGGAAATTATATTAAACCCAAAATCGGTGTTTATGAATTTTTTTTAGTGGAGACTACCCTTGTGAGATATAATTTGAGCCTAATTTCTTTTATTCAGAGTGAAATATATATTTTTTCTACTCCAAACACATTTCTTATTTATTGAAATTTTTAGATGATCTCTATAGGTATTAGCATTGAATGTATGAATTTTTTCTCATCTTAATAGAGTATCATATATTTATTATTATTATTTTTTGCTTAGATTAAATGATTTGAGTAGAAATTGATAGTATATGCTTATATCTCATTTATGCATGACTGCTACAAAAACAAAAAGACATATCTGGGGTTACCTAAACCAAGATCAAACAAAAAAGTCACAAAATTAAACACTCACCAAAATCCTAAAAAAATGTACAATATGTACATGGGTTGACTCTCTAAAAAATACATATATTGAAAAATATCTTCAGAAAAAAAAATATAGAGAGATAAAAAATATATAGTATCATCTACATACTATGACCCACATTGCCTACAAAGTTGTGAGTACAAGCTAATTACAAAAGAAAGATATAGGAAGTAATTCCCTAAAACGTCATTGCAATTTCTTCATTTGTAAAAAGCATATATCTTGAAATTCTTTCTTAATGAGTTTGATTTATGCATGAAAATAATTTTTATATATGATATCTTTATAATTTATACATTTGATTCCTTTCATGAGATCAATGTTAAAATAACACTTTGAGCCTTTATTATTTATACATATGCGAACATATTAGTTCATTTCTATACATCAACTTTTTCACATATAAAATAGTATGAGTGTTTGAACCCATAAGATTCAGTGTTTTGAGAGTATTGACTTGTGAGGAATAGAGTCGAAGCAAATTCTGATTCATGACACTGAAATTGGGTGAAATTAAATTGATACATTTTTGACATGAAATATGAAAATGATTTTCGACTAATTATTATAATAAATCATGATTGTTTAAAGAGATTAAAATAACTTATGCTTGAGATTTTAATTATGATCTTAAAGGAGATTAAAAAGTATGAGACATTTTTGTGATTTGTTGTTTTCTTTTATTCTTAAATTAATTTTTGATTTTGTTGTAATTTTAGTTTTTGATTTGATTGTTTTTATTGTTTCTTTTAATTTTTACATTTATTTCAATGTTTGTGGGTATCATTACTGAAAACCCTCACGATTCTCAAACTCGTCCACTAGGGCAACCTAGGGGTTTAAAGGCTTGTTGCATAGGCTAAATGCAATCGTGTCAATCCATAAAAGTGATTTAGGATAGTTTAATTTTTAGTTTTTATCGCTTCTCTTTCCAAGGGACTAGCAAGAAGCTGGTTGGGGGTTAAAAACTTGATGAGCAAAAACCAGCATCACCGATTCTTGCCAATACTTTGGTTTTAATATTTATAAAACTCTCGCAAGTACACGAATCATTTCGAAGAAAATGATAAGTATACTCCCAAGGTCGATCTAAGGAAGGAATGTATGTGGTTTTTAATTTATTATTCAAACTTTTATAAACGAAATTAAATCCTAAACATCCTGTCACGATATTTTGGGTTTTTGGGTTTTTAATCTACTGACATAAAAATAAACATAGATTCAATTAACATTTATGAAAATTTTATCATTTATAATGGTGGAGTATTTATGGATATAATAACTAAGTTAATTATGCTTGCTCATATTATTTAGGTTATTAAAGATATGAATTGATATTTATTGATTCTCCCTTTTTTATATGAATACCACCTTTGGTGGGGTTAGATATTCTTTGTTAACTAAACAAATCAATTAACACCTATGGGTGGGGTTGATAACTAATTTGGTTAATTAAATTAATTTCTTTTTCTAAGAGATTGAAAATGAACCATTTAAATGCCACCTTTAGTGGGGTTAGACAGTTTAAACTTTATTCAAGGTGTCTAAATTAAACCTATGAATTTAGTTATCCGAGTACTAACTTTCAAGTTTTAAAACCACTATTGAAAACATGTTGTCAATACATTTTCAGATAATAATTGTTATAAAAACTTTTGAAATAGAGCTTCACTCTAACTACCGGGCGATTGTACCAACAAATAAAAGAGCACTACTCTAAATCAGACTGGATAACTAAACCTTAAAATCTAATTTTCAGGTTTAAGTTTGTAATGAAAAATAATATATTTCTCTCTAACATTCTTAATATAAAATCTTGAATAAAAACAAAATCAATTCATTTTAGAGATTTTTATCTATTTAATATTTCACAAGCATAACAACGTTATTATTACATCATGTTTACTAATAACCAGCAGAGTTAAATTTAATCACAGACAAATTAAATATAACATGTAAGAATAAAGCATGAAAAATAACTGTAAGAAAATAAAATCCTCATAGAACTTCGTTGTTATTCTCGTTGCTGGAAAACCTTCAAGCGGCATTTGCACTCCCATTTATTGAATCAAAAATATAATAAATTACAAAAACATAACTAGTTCTTCCCCAAAAGGGAAGAACTCTAAAACTAAGAGAAATTAACTAAGAAAAGCTAAAAACTAAGAAAAACTACAAAAATTAAAAAATCTAAGAAAAGAGAGAAAGAAAGAGAAGAGAAGATTGGTTTTGAGGTGTATTTAGAAGTGAATAGAAGGGGGTATTTATAGGTGAAGATGGAGAGAAAAACTGGGGGAAATGTTTTTAAAAAATTGTGAAAACGCAGAGTGGTAATTGCTGACGTCGCAAGACGTCATGGGGCGGCTGCGCGCGAAAATGGGACGAAATGGCAGCGGCGCGCGCGGAGGACAACTGGGCACGTAAGGGCACGCGCGGAGGGAATCTGGGCATGCAAGGGCACGCGCGGAAGGCAGGCACTGCGGGCACGGGCGCGCACGGGACTGGAGCAAGGCATGCATGGGCGCGCGCGGGGCTCGGCGCGGTGGCGCGATTTTCTCCTTTTTGAAATTTTTGACTCTTTTGACCCATTTTGTCCAATTTTTCCATTTTTGTTGACCTTTTCCTATTTATTTATTAATATATTTGTGATGTATTGCTTCCAGTATTCCTCTTTGAGTATTTAAGTTACGTTTTTAAGCGAAAATACCTGAAAAATAATAAAAATACCCGTGATTCCAAAAAAGACAAATTTATATAAATATATGATAAAACATATATATATTTTTAATCAATTAATGTGCATAAAATCATGGTAATTTTAGTGTTTTTTGAGCACTCATCAGTAATTTTACGTAGCGTCGCTTGACATGTTAAACTGTTGCTATAAGTAGGACGTAGCAGCGGTTCTACATGTCAACCGATGCTATCCACATGTGTAGCATTGGTTGACACATAGAACCAATGCTACGTCTTACATGTAGTTTCGGTTCAACTCGTCAACCAATGCTACATGTAGTGTCGGTTTTTCACTGAACCAATTTTAAATTGATTAGAAGTTGGTTTTCCCCAAAAATTGACTTTATATATCGACTTAAATGCTACATTTTGTAGTAGTGAATGATTCACTTATGTGTTAATTTAGTTTGAAAAGTTCAATTGTGTGGTCCTACTTACATAAGGTGGATGTATCCTTTTGAGAGATACATGCAAGTCCTTAAAGGATATGTAAATAACAAAAAACATCATGAAGGATGCATGGTGGAATGTTATATTATTGAAGAGGCTATTGAGTTTTGTTCTGAATACTTTAGTAGTTGCATTGAAATTATGAATCTTGTGCATAAATTGTTCTTAGAATGTGACATGATCCAAGTTGGTAACCCTATATTGAGTGGAAGTAATAAATTGTTCATTGATTACACTCGATGGAAAAAAGTACAACAAATCATTTTGGTAAATAACAATGAAGCACAAGTGTATATAAAATAGGTAATCACAATGCATATCAAGTTCACCCTTTTCATAAAAAATAAAAAATAATTTATTTAAATATTAATGACACTTAATTGATATATATTTCATAATATCATATAATGCATTTGAACTTACTGAAGACCAATCCTCGTTATGAAAAAAAGGAGTAAAATGATTGTATGATAAGCATAAATAAGATCTTATTAATTGGTTTTGGCAACCATGTAAGTGTCACATACATGAATTCATTAGTGCACCTAATTAATATTTTATAGTTTTGTTTTAAACACATTTCATGTTTTTATATGCATAGATTTGAGTTGAACTCAACAAACCCAATCATAAAATAATAGAAACTTTGGAATTGCTTGCACATGGTTTAATATTTGATGTCAAATCATATTCTAGTTTCACAATTAATGGTTTTAGGTTTACAACACAAGCATGGGGAAAAGTTTGAGTAAACCTGAATAGTGGTGTGAAGATGGTTGAACAAACTTGGCAATTTTCTAGTTTGAAAGATGATAATCCTATAATTTTTGATAGAAATTATTATGGTATAATTCAAGAAATTTGGAAGTTGGATCATGAGATCTTCCATGAAATAATATTTTTGTGTGATTGGGTAAAAAACATTGTAAATGTTGGATATAAAATAGAAAATTTTGGATTTACCCTTGTAAACTTATCCAAGATGGGTCACACTAATGATCCTTTTATTTTAGCACTTTATGAAAATCAAGTATTTTATATGGGCGATCAAATTAACACAAGATTGTCTATTATGTAGAATATTACTTATTTCTCAAACAAATTGCCCAATGTATATAATGATCTAGTCGATGACGATGATTCTTCATCATGGATTCGAAGTGATTATAAAGGAATATATATATAATCAACAACCTAATTAAACATAATGTGTGTTCTATATTATTCTAATAATTCTTGTTTATATGTTTGGCATTAAAATTGTGAATTAATTTTTATTTCATATTTCATGGATAATAGGGTTCTAGAGATTATAGATCCAAATGATCCACTAGGGTATTTTAATAGAAAAGGTTGGGGTAATATATCTAACGCTCTACTTAATCTAGATTATATAATACCTGTTGAATTCAATGCACTTGGTAATCCATTAGGAGAAAACGGGCAATATTTAAAATCTTCTATCGATAGACTTCATAAGTCAAGTATACCAAATAATATAAATGGTTAGAGTAAAGTTGAAGATTGTGAAAAGTAGATGATATGGAAGACCATTTATGTAAGTATCTTTTGTTTTATAATTAATTACATATTATATCTTTTTCGTATTATATCTCATCTAAAATGTTGTTTTTACAAAATAGTTTTAAAGTCCCCAATAATTGGGCTAATAAGTGCTACAAAATTGCTAACAAGGCATGGAAGGAATACAAATTATGTGTTTCCATACTTGGAAACCTTAATAAAGAAGAATTTTATAAAATTCTAGAAGATCACCCGTTGATAGAACTCCAAATATGGAAAGAGTTTATGGATTATAGACATATGGATGAATTTCAAATCATTAGGGAATAACACCAAAATATACAAATATGGAATATTCTTCCTAACTGTATTGGGAGGTCATCAAATGCAGAAGTTAGACAAATAATGGTAATATTAAGCTTTTAATTTATAACTATATTTATATTCATTTTCCTCTAACTTAAGTTAATAAATTTATTTAATTTATGTTCATAGAAAGATGAATAGGGTAGATTGGTTACCTAAGCTAAACTATATGTAGAAATAAAGACACCAAAAAATAAGAAGTCAAAATCAATGAATAAATGAGAAAAAGAACATCTCCATAAGCTGGTTAGTAATTTAACTTGATATAAAGTCCTTGTTATGATTTTTTCATATTCATGTAATAATGTATGATATTCTCTATTGCTTTATTATTTATAGAGAACGGTACAAGAACAAATAAATAGAGGTGAAATAAATGAGCAACTAGGAAAATATGTCATATATTATACATTTGGACCTGATTATCCTGGTCGGGTTGGGGGGAAGCCAATATGTTGGTTACATGGAATTTTTCAATATTCCAAAAGAAAGGCCTAAGATGGTCAATAAGGATAAGTTGAAGAAGAATTTAACTTCTTTAAGCTTACTATGTTAAGTGAGCTTGAAAGTATGAAGCAATTTCAAAGTTACCAAGCTAGGGCATCACAACACATGCCAAGCACAATCAAGGCATGCCATATTGGCCAGGCATGCTGCCATCCATTCCATGCATGCCACCCACGCAATCTCATGGCCAACATGTCTTCTATATGATAATTTCATCCTATCGGACCTACATATATTATAGAAATTCCTATACAATCGCATAGTAGTCCAATATCTCTAATGCAATCTATGCATTCTTATCATCATTCACAATAATATTTTGATGAAAATGTTATTTCAATAGATACCCTACATGGGTCCTCCTTAATTTGATAAATCATTCATGGTAAGATTTAAAGCTTATGTAGAATGAATATTATTTTAATTTTTTATTATATACTTTGTTTATTGTATATAATGCTTAAATGTTTTACAGAATATAAAATGTTAATTAAAAGATCCATCATTTATGGACTATGCCGCTATTGGAATGGTACAACAATTGAGCAATGATTAAAAGATTCACAATATATATTTTCCAAATCATTGGAAAATAGTAATTGATCAATCATTGCTCCATCATTGTCCACTATGAGTGCCTTTTAATGCTACCACAATTTCAGAAGTTGTTGGACAATATGTAGCTTGGCCATTAAATCAAGTTGTGCTAAATTTTGACACGATATTATTATTTTTACTTAAGATAAAATTGTTTTACTACTTATATTTTTACTAATATAACAACTCTTGTTTAGTCTATTATACAAAAATTGGTAAGTGTCACAAATATAAGAGATGCAAAGGATGCATCTCGTGGTAAATCTGTATATAATGGACAATTATCATGCACCAAGTCAATCAAGGAGAAGTAATGAAAAAAGTATAATTATGAGTATACTATAAACTTTAGTAAAAATCTTGGCTCTTTGATGATGATTGTTGCGAGTTAAAATAGTATGAATGATGGATGGACTGTTCTATTTTCTAAAGAAATAACTGGGGTAGACCTTGTACAATATTATATATCGATGGAGTGCATATTGTAATTATTTAAATTTTAAATGATCAACTTAAGTATAATTTAAGTATGGACAAGGTGAGTCCTCAATCATTAAATAACTTTTATTTATGTATAGCATATAATTATATTTATAATATCTAATTAATTATATATAGATATATATTTATTTTATATAGGGCATGTTATTATCAACTTGAAGCTTATCACCTATCACATTTAATGATGGTTAATGATTCATATCAATAGCATGATGCTAGCATAAGAGTGAAACAATTATGTGATAGAACATTAACATTTCAGAGAAATCAAAAGTTGATGATCCATTGACCACTTAAGTTTGAGAAAGGTCAAGATCATTAGATGTTGGTAATCCTTGATCTATATGATAATCATGCTTGGTATTGTGACTCAGTTTCCATACAATTGAATAAAAACACAAAACAATTGTTCAAATGTAAAAGTTATAACTAGTTATTTTTATTCTCTTGTTCTTTTTAATATTGAATAAAGATAAAAAAACTAACTCTTTTAAACTTTGATAGGGCATGGAAGATGCAGAATAAGAGTAAGGGCATTGTCCTAACAAATTACATAAGCTTATATGAGATGAAGTTATGGTATGTGCAAGTGAATATTAAGAATGAATTTTATTAATTTAATGAATTATAGGATTGAAAAATAAAGATGCTTGAATCGATAAAACATGTATATGATGACCAAATCCCCGGCAACGGAGCCAAAAACTTGATGACCAAATCCCCGACAACGGCGCCAAAAACGTGATGAGTGAAAACCGGCATCACAGATTCTTGCCAATACTTTGGTTTTAATATTTATAAAACTCTCGCAAGTGCACGAATCATTTCGTAGAAAATGATAAGTATACTCCCAAGGTCGATCTAAGGAAGGAATGTATGTGGTTCTTAATTTATTATTCAAACTTTTAAAAACGAAATTAAATCCTAAACATCCTGTCACTATATTTTGGGGTTTTTTTTTGTTTTTAATCTACTTACATAAAAATAAACATAGATTCAATAAACATTTATGCAAATTTTATCATTTATAATGGCGGAGTATTTATGGATATAACAACTAAGTTAATTATGCTTGCTCATATTATCTAGGTTATTAAAGATATGAATTGATATTTATTGATTCTCTCTTTTTTGTATGAATACCACCTTTGGTGGGGTTAGATATTCTTTGTTAACTAAACAAATCAATTAACACCTATGGGTGGGGTTGATAACCAATTTGCTTAATTAAATTAATTCCTTTTTCTAAGAGATTGAAAATGAACCATTTAAATGCCACCTTTGGTGGGGTTAGACAGTTTAAACTTTATTCAAGGTGTCCAAATTAAACCTAAGAATTTAGTCATCCGAGTACTAACTTTCAAGTTTTAAAACTATTACCAAAAACATGTCGTCAATACATTTTCAGATAATAATTCTTATAAAAACTTTTGAAATAGAGCTTCACTCTAACTACCGGGCGATTGTACCATCAAATAAAAGAGCACTACTCTAAATCAGACCGGATAACTAAATCTTAAAATCTAATTTTCAGGTTTAAGTTTGTAATGAAAAATAATATATTTCTCTCTAACATTCTTAATATAAAATCATGAATAAAAATAAAATCAATCCATTTTAGAGATTTTTACCTGTTTAATATTTCGCAAGCATAACAACTTTATTATTACATCATGTTTACTAAACAGCCAGCAGAGTTAAATTTAACCACAGATAAATTAAATATAACATGTAAGAATAAAGCATAAAAATAACTGTAAAGAAAATAAAATCCTTACAGAACTTCGACGCTATTCCCGTTGCTGGAAAAACTCCAAGCGGAATTTGCACTCCCATTTATTGAATCAAAAAGCTAATAAATTACATAAACATAACTAGTTCTTCCCAAAAAGGGAAGAACTCTAAAACTAAGAGAAATTAACTAAAAACTAAGAAAAACTAAAGAAAACTAAAAAGAGAGAAAGAAAGAGCGAAAAGAATGTATTTGGAGGTTTTGAAGGTGTAGAAGGTGTTTTTTGAAGTGAAGGGAAGGGGGGTATTTATAGGTGAGGATGGAGAGAAAAAATGAGTAAAAAAAATGTAAAAACGCGTAATGGAAATGCTGAGGTCATTAATGACGTCAACATGATGTCATGGGGACAGTTGCACGTGAAAAATGGGGCGAAAAGGCGTCGGCGCGCGTGAACAGTAGCCGCGCGCCTCAGCGCGCGCGGACTGGAAGCTTGGCGCGCTGGGGCACGCGAACGCGTGCGGGCGTGGGCATTGGGGCGCTTGGCTGGGCATGCAGCTGGGCAGTTGGGCGCGATTTTCTCCTTTTTGACATTTTTGACCTTTTTGACCCATTTTGTCCAATTTTTCCATGTTTGTTGACTTTTCCCCACTTATTTATTAATATATTTGTGATTCCGAAAAAGACAAATTTATATAAATATATGATAAAACATATAAATATATATATTTTTAATCAATTAATGTGCATAAAATCATGGTTATTTTAGTGTTTTTTGAGCACTCATCACAACCCCCAACCAGCTTCTTGCTAGTCCCTTAGCAAGAGAAGCGATAAAAACTAAAAATTAAACTATCCTAAATCACTTTCATGGATTGAAACGGTTGCATTTAGCCTATGCAACAAGCCGTTAAACCCCTAGGTTGCCCTAGTGGACGAGTTTGAGTCTCGTGAGGGTTTTCAGTAATGATACCCACAAACATTGAACTAAATGTAAAAATCAAAAGAAACAATAAAAACAATCAAATCAAAAACTAAAATTATAACAAAATCAAAAATTAATTTAAGAATAAAAGAAAACAACATATCACAAAAATGTCTCATATTTTTTTAATCTCCTTTAAGATCATAATTAAAATCTCAAGCATAAGTTATTTTAATCTCTTTAAACAATCATGATTTATTATAATAATTAGTCGAAAATCATTTTCATATTTCCTATCAAAAATGTATCAATTTAATTTTACCCAATTTCAGTGTCATGAATCAAAATTCGCTTCGACTCTATTCCTCACAAGTCAATACTCTCAAAACACTGAATCCTATGGGTTCAAACACTCATACTAATTTATATGCGAAAGATTTGATGTATAGAAATGAACTAATATGTTCGCATATGTATAAAGAATAAAGGCTCAAAGTGTTATTTTAACATTGATCTCATGAAAGGAATCGAATGTATAAATTATAAAGATATCATATATAAAAATTATTTTCTTGCATAAATCAAACTCATTAAGAAAGAATTTCAAGATATATGCTTTTTACAAATGAAGAAATTGCAATGAATTTTTAGGGAATTAATTCCTATATCTTTCTTTTGTAATTAGTTTGTACTCACAACTTTGTAGGCAACGTGTGTCATAGTATGTAGATGATACTATATATTTTTTATCTCTCTATATTTTTTTTTCTGAAGATATTTTTCAATATATGTATTTTTTAGAGAGTCAACCCATGTACATATTGTACATTTTTTTTGGATTTTGGTGAGTGGTTAATTTTGTTGCTTTTCTGTTTGATCTTGGTTTAGGTAATCTCAGATATGTCTTTTTTTTTTGTAGCAGTCATGCATAAATGAGATATAAGCATATACTATCAATTTCTACTCAAATCATTTAATCTAAGCAAAAATAATAATAAAAAATATATATATGATACTCTATTAAGATGAGAAAAAATTCATACATTCAATGCTAATACCTATAGAGATCATCTAAAATTTGAATAAATAAGAAATGTGTTTGGAGTAGAAAAAATATATATTTTACTCTGAATAAAAGATATTTGGCTCAAATTATATCTCACAAGGGTAATCTCCACTAAAAAAAATTCATAAACACCGATTTTGGGTTTAATATAATTTTCACATTTTATCAAGAAATACTAGTTATGACAAAAACTAACTAATTATCAAAAATAATTACAAAATATTTCATGATATGTTTTCAAAAATTAATCTAACAGTACAAAAGACTTAACTATTTACTTAAATTTGATTTAAAGAAATGATAAATTTTTGTGAAATCTTTTTTTTTATTTTTTATTTTTAATTTTTAAATTGTTAAATCTTTTTTTTTTCTAATTAAGCATGGTAACTTTTCACCACCCCCAACCTAGAACTTACATTGTCCTCAATGTAACAACTGTAAATTAAAGATAAAGAGAAAAGAGAAGAAAGATTACCTATTTCCTGAGAATGTGTAAGTAGTAATGGAGAAATGCAGGTGCATCTATCATATTCATTATTAAAGTGTATACAGATAGATCGCTGTAAACTTCTAACATCTCAACAAATATTTTTAGTTTTAACAATTTAAAAATTATTAAACTAAAATGAACAATCAAATTAATTAAATAAAATAAATAACAGAAAATTACCTAAAATGATGGGTTGCCTCCCATCCAGCGCTTAGTTTAACGTCTTAGCAAGACGTAACTTGGGGATTGCATTTTAAGTAAACTCAATGTCCCCTCATCATTGAGTCAATCAAACCTACAAGTAAGACAAGGTTGTCTACCTATATCGTTTCAAACATGCCCTATTGATTTTCAAATTTTTCTGTACCAAAAACTATGAGCATGCTTGAGGGTTTTAGATAACCCACATCTAGGTGCAAATCAAATAATTAAGGCATCAAAACACAATTGTAGCTAGATCAAACAAAGAAACTAACTCTTTAGATTGTAATTAAAACTTTAAAATTTTGGAGAGAGTTTCAGAATTTTTTTTTTAAAGTTAAAATAACATAATCAGTATTAACCAAGAGTGTTCCCAGGAAAGAATGGTGAGGCAAAAGCTCCTTAAAAACCATTCTCCTAGACAGAACAACGTTCCCAGGAAAGACTAGTGGCACAAAGGCATCCAGGAACTAGTCTCCTAGACAGAACTCCCTTAGATCTTTATTTTTCATGTTATTAAAGTTTAGTTAATTAAGTTATATTAAGTAAAAATTTAAGTTAATTAAGTAAAAGAAAATCTAAGTTAATTAAGTTAAGTTAATTAAAAAGCTAAGTTGGTTAAGTTAAAAAAAATCTAAATTAATTAAAAAAGTAAGTTAATCAAAGTTAATTAAAAAGTTCAAGTTAATTAAGTTAAGTTAATTAAAAAGTTAAGTTAATTAAGTTAAGTAAACTAAAAATCTAAGTTAATTAAGTTAATGAAAAATCTAAGTTCACTAAGTTAAATAAAAATTAAGAGAGAAAAAAAAATAGTTAAAGAAAAGAAAGAAAAACAAAATAAAATAAAATAAAATAAGATAAAATAGAATAAAATAAAATAAAATAAAATTAAAAAATAAAAATAAAAATTGAAAAAGGTAAAAAAAAATAAAAAAAAATATAGAAAGGTAAAAGCAAATTTTTTTTATTTTTATTTAACAAAAATAAAATTAAGATTTTAAATAAAAATTAAAATTAAATGAAAATTAAAAAGTAAGCTTTATTATTATTTTTTTAAAAGTTTTTTTAAATTGTTTTACTATTCACGGTAATTTTATTTTACTATTTACACTATATTAAAAAATTTAAGTTTTTAATTTCAATTTTTTTATTTTTTATTTTTTATTTTTTTATTTTTTTACTATTAATAAACGGTAATTTTATTTTACTATCTACACTATATTATTTATTTATTTTTATCTTAAAATTTTAAAAAATTTTAAAATTTTAAATTTTTTAAATATTTTTTTTACTATTCATGAACGTTAATTTTATTTTACAATTAGCGCTATATTATTATTTTTTTATCTTAAAATTTTTTAAATTTTTAATTTTTTTTAACTATTTATTAACGGTAATTTTATTTTACTATTACCGCTATATTATTTATTTTTAAATTTTTAAATTTATTTATTTTTTAAAATTTTATTTATTTATTTTTTTTACTACTCATGGTAAAAAAATTTACTTCAAATTTAAAATTTCTAAATTATTTTACAAAAAAAAAATAATAAATATTTTTATTTTTATTTTTATTTTTTTATTTTTTATTATTTCTTATGAAATTTGAAATTTGATTATTATTTTTTTTATTAAAACAAAAAAAAATCACAATTATTTACACCACAAAAATGTTTTTAAAATTTTGATAAATAATTTAAAAACCGTTATTCCTTCCCCGGCAACGGCGCCAAAAACTTGATGACCAAATCCCCGGCAACGGTGCCAAAAACTTGATGACCAAATCCCCGGCAACGGCGCCAAAAACTTGATGACCAAATCCCCGGCAACGGCGCCAAAAACTTGATGACCAAATCCCCGGCAACGGCGCCAAAAACTTGATGAGCAAAAACCGGTATCGCCGATTCTTGCCAATACTTTGGTTTTAATATTTATAAAACTCTCGCAAGTGCACGAATCATTTCGTAGAAAATGATAAGTATACTCCCAAGGTCGATCTAAGGAAGGAATGTATGTGGTTTTTAATTTATTATTTAAACTTTTAAAAACGAAATTAAATCCTAAACATCCTGTCACGATATTTTGGGGTTTTGTGTTTTTAATCTAATTACATAAAATTAAACATAGATTCAATAAACATTCATGCAAATTTTATCATTTATAATGGCGGAGTATTTATGGATATAATAACTAAGTTAATTATGCTTCCTCATATTATTTAGGTTATTAAAGATATGAATTGATATTTATTGATTCTCTCTTTTTTGTATGAATACCACCTTTGGTGGGGTTAGATATTCTTTGTTAACTAAACAAATCAATTAACACCTATGGGTGGGGTTGATAACCAATTTGCTTAATTAAATTAATTCCTTTTTCTAAGAGATTGAAAATGAACCATTTAAATGCCACCTTTGGTGGGGTTAGACAGTTTAAACTTTATTCAAGGTGTCCAAATTAAACCTAAGAATTTAGTCATCCGAGTACTAACTTTCAAGTTTTAAAACTATTACCAAAAACATGTCGTCAATACATTTTCAGATAATAATTCTTATAAAAACTTTTGAAATAGAGCTTCACTCTAACTACCGGGCGATTGTACCATCAAATAAAAGAGCACTACTCTAAATCAGACCGGATAACTAAACCTTAAAATCTAATTTTCAGGTTTAAGTTTGTAATGAAAAATAATATATTTCTCTCTAACATTCTTAATATAAAATCATGAATAAAAATAAAATCAATCCATTTTAGAGATTTTTACCTGTTTAATATTTCGCAAGCATAACAACTTTATTATTACATCATGTTTACTAAACAGCCAGCAGAGTTAAATTTAACCACAGATAAATTAAATATAACATGTAAGAATAAAGCATAAAAATAACTGTAAAGAAAATAAAATCCTTACAGAACTTCGACGCTATTCCCGTTGCTGGAAAAACTCCAAGCGGAATTTGCACTCCCATTTATTGAATCAAAAAGCTAATAAATTACATAAACATAACTAGTTCTTCCCAAAAAGGGAAGAACTCTAAAACTAAGAGAAATTAACTAAAAACTAAGAAAAACTAAAGAAAACTAAAAAGAGAGAAAGAAAGAGCGAAAAGAATGTATTTGGAGGTTTTGAAGGTGTAGAAGGTGTTTTTTGAAGTGAAGGGAAGGGGGGTATTTATAGGTGAGGATGGAGAGAAAAAATGAGTAAAAAAAATGTAAAAACGCGTAATGGAAATGCTGAGGTCATTAATGACGTCAACATGATGTCATGGGGACGGTTGCACGTGAAAAATGGGGCAAAAAGGCGTCGGCGCGCGTGGGGGGGCTGTCGCTGCGCGCAGCTCGGCACGTGTGAACAGTAGCCGCGCGCTGAGGCGCGCGTGGATTGGAAGCCTGGCGCGCTGGGGCGCGCGAGCGCGCGCGGGTGTGGGCGTTGGGGCACTTGGCTGGGCAGCTGGGCGCGATTTTCTCCTTTTTGACATTTTTGACATTTTTGACCCATTTTGTCCAATTTTTCCATATTTTGTTGACCTTGCCCCACTTATTTATTAATATATTTGTGATGTATTGCTTCAAGTATTCCTCTTTGAGTGTTTAAGTTGCGTTTTTAAGCCAAAATACCTGAAAAACAATAAAAATACCCGTGATTCCAAAAAAGACAAATTTATATAAATATATGATAAAACATATAAATATATATTTTTAATCAATTAATGTGCATAAAATCATGGTTATTTTAGTACTTTTTGAGCACTAATCATTATACTTGTTTTTTATGGGTTACACAACAAAGTGATAGAGTTATGTGTGGTTACTTTGTTATAAAATTTATGATTGAGATCATCGCAAATGTCAAATGTCAATTAAAGATGTGGTAATCATTTTTACTAATATACTCTTATAACATACAAGTTATTTTTAATGAATTTATGATGTTAATTATTAAATAAGTTTTATTCATTTTTCTAGAGTCATAATACTTGTTAGGTATTATTTAATGTGCCCACTTGTTTCATAATCATACTTTAAACATGTTAAACTCCAAGACTTTAGATTTAATATTTCACATAACATGCTAGCTATGTCAATTGTTTAAGCATCTTCATTTGAGGTTATAAGAACATTGAGGTAATGATGCATGTATACTTGTTAAATAACTAAAATACTGATCTTTTAACATATTTAAGTTATTTTTGTGAATTCGTGATATTAAATTCTTATCTTGAATTTAAATACATGTAGTTCTTTGGTTGGAGTAAAACAAGCTACAATAGGCAAAGTTTTGAAGATTTGTGAGAAGAATGAGCGAAACACATGCATCAAATTATAAGGTTGCAAGAAAAATCAAAAGAAGAATATGATGATATTGAATAGCATATGTATCTTATTAATATGTGCTTATCTTGTAAAATTGAATATAATAATGGATATATTTAATTCTATATCTAATATACCATGTATATGTATATTGTCTTATAATATTTAGTAATATTGTAATAAATTTAAATTTATAAATATACATTGTATGTAAGTTATTATTTTTTTATAAGTTACTAGCTCTTATTTATGATCCATAATTTTATGTTTTTTTATTTTATTTTTGCTTTGTTTTGTTTTATTTTATGTTGAGATCTTTAATTTTAATATTTTTGGATATTGTAATAATTATTTTTTGTTTTATGTTAATGATTTTGTGTTATTTTATTTCCAAATTTTGTGAACATATATTATTAAGAATTATCAATGTTATAAAACATTATTGAAGTGTGTGAGAAGTATATAGTTTTTATATGTGTATAAATGATTGATTAATGGATGCATTGGCATACCAACACTTAAATAGGATCAGTAATTGGGAAAATTTTCTACTCTTATATTCTTTAATTTACAATTATTATGAGGATAATGCAAATTCTAAGTTAGGGTTAGGAAAAAGTTACCTTATAAAATTTATGCTTAAATGTCTATATGTTCACATTCACATTTAAATTTTATTTTTTGTGTGCTATTAATTATTTCTATTACTTTAGGAACTTTTAGGATAATTTTAAAAAATTTCTTATAAAATTATCATGTCTTTTACTTAAATTTAAGAAAATGATTAAGTTTTTACATTGTTAGATTAATTTCGAGCATAATTAACTTAATAATTATATCTATAAATACTCTATTGTTATAAATGATAAAAATTTGTATAATTATTTATTGAATCATATCTATGTTTTTTTTGTCATTAGATTAAGAAACAAAAATCAAAATATCGTGACAAAATGTTTAGGATTTAATTTTGTTTTAAAAAATTTGAATAATAAATTAAAAACCACATATATTCATTCATTAGATCGACCTTGGGAGTGTACCTGTCATTTTCTATAAAATAATTCATGCACTTGCGAGAATTTTACAAATATGAAACCAAAGTATATGTAAAATTGGTATTACCGATTTTGTTTATCAAGTTTTTGGCGTCGTTGTCGGGGAATATCGTTTTAAAATTATTTATCAAAATTTTGAAATTTTTTTGTATTGTAAATAATTGTGATTTTTTATTTATTTTTTGTTTAAAAAAAATTTAAACTTTATTTTATTTAATTATTTTCTTTTAAAAAAAATTAAAAAATTAAAAATTAAACAAAAATTAAAAATAAAATTAAGAAAAATTAAAAAAACAAAAAAAAATTAATTTTTTGAATTTTGAATTTATTTTAAAAAAAAATATTTAGAAAAAAAAATTTAATTAATTTTTATTTAACTTAATTAACTTAGATTTTCACTGAACTTAATTTAGTGATTTAATTAACTTAAATCTAATAGAATTCTATCTAGAAGACTTGTTATTAAAAGCCTTTGTGCCACTAGTCTTTTCTAGGAACGTTACACTGTCTCGGAAGATTTTTTTTAAGGAGGTCTTGCCTCACCATTCTTTCTTAGGAATACTCTTGATTAATATGAATTATGTTATTTAACTTAGAGATTATAATAAAACAAAACAAAAAACAATAGTTGAAGTTATCTAAAAAAATTCAAAGGTTTTAAGTACAATCTGTGATAAAACAAGATAGTTGCTTTGTTAAATCTAGGTACAAATGTGTTTTGATGCCTTAGTTATTTGACTTGTACCAAGAAGTCGGTTATATAAAACCCATAATTATGTCTTAGTTTTAAGTAAACAAAATTTTGAAAACTCATAGGGCATGACTTAAAAAATATAAGTAGAAAAACTTGTCCTACTTCCAGGTTTGATTGACTCAATGATATGGTAATTAGTTAGTTTTTGTCATGACAAGTATTTCTTGATAAGATGTGTAAATTATATTAAACCCAAAATCGGTGATTAGAAATCAAATAGTGAAGACTATCCTGGTGAAAAATGTCTTTCTTCATTCATATATGACTTTTATTAAAAAAACGTTATATCTAGAGTTACCTATGCAAATACAAACAAAAAGCCAAATATTAACCAATCACCTTACCATATAAGAAATGTATAATCTGTACATGGGTCCACTCTCTAAAAGTATGGATTCTCTTATAAAAAAATGAATGTAAGAGAAAGAGAAAAGGTAGAAAGAAAGAGAGGAAAATGAAGTCATTGCATTTTCCTAAACAATTGTGAGAAATGCTTTACTGTAAAAGAAAATATAGGAAGTAATTCCTTAAGAATTCATTGCATTTTCCTACATTTTCAAAAAGGCATATTACTTGATATTTTTATTTGATGAATTTGATTGATACATAAAAGTAATGTATAATATTTTATAAATCCTTACATATGATTACTTTCATGAGATCAACGTTAACAAAACACTTTGAGCCTTTCATCTGTATACATATGTGAATATATTAGTTAATTTCTATACATAAACTATTTCGCATAAAAATTAGTAGCGTTGGTTGACACGTAGAATCGATTCTATGTGTCAACATACGTTACTATTTTATTTCTCTATAATTTTTTAAGTCAGTTGACACGTAAAACCGATGCTACACGTAGGATTTTAAGTTGGTTATACGTGTCAACCAACTTAAGCCACGTGTAGGGTTGGTTGACACATAGAATCGACTTAAAATCCTACGTGTAACGTCGATTCTAAATGTCAACTGATGTTACTATTTTATTTTTCTGTCATTTTTAAAGTCGGTTGAAAAGTAGAACCGATGCTACAAGTAGGATTTTAAGTCGGTTCTACATGTCAACCTACTTATGCCACATGTAGCACCGGTTGACAGGTAGAATTGACTTAAAAACCTACATGTAGCGTTGGTTGTATGTGTCAAGTGATGTTACCTTATTTCTTTCCATATCTTCTTCTCTCCTTCATTTACCGACAGTGCTAGCTCGTGTTTCCCTCTTCCCTTATAAAGAAAAATCATTTGTTATCTCTATTTTCTTTCTCCTTTTTTGGCCACTTCTAACTATCATTTCTAGTTCCATCAGTTTGGTTTTCTATCTCTCCAATTTCTCTTCTTGGTCCACTAGTTTTTTGAGCATAATATTCAAATTTTTTAGACTTATTTTCCTTCACTTTCTCACTTAGCAAACACTCTTTTTTCTTCATTTTCTTCATTTTGTCACTTCATTTACTCTTGTAAGTATTTCTATGAATTATTTTACACTTATTATTCATATTTTTTTTATTTTAATATATATTATGAGTTATTGGTTATGTGTATAAAATTTTGTGTTATGTAAGTTGGTATTTCTATTCCAACTTAGAAGGGAAGAAGATATTTTATTGATTTATTTATTTTAATAATTTTATGTATTTCGGTTTTTTTTATATATTTTAATTTATTTTAAACTTAAAAGGTTTTCAAATTATTTACATGTACATGAATATATATATATGGAAGATATTTAGGATATAGGGCCTAGAGATGAAATGCCCTAAATTCTACTACTTTTTGTTGAAAATTTTGATGTTTGGGGTGTATAGGTTCTGGGATCCAAAATCATAGAAATTTTTTAATAGAAGAAATGTGATGACTTTATGAAATTAGAGTAATTAGCGCACTTTTTTTACTTAATATTTACTTAATATAAATTTTGGGATTTTTGGGATTGTTTTGAAATTTTTATGGATTTTTTATGTGTATTTAATGCAGGACCAATCAGAATCTACCACGTGGCATGCCACGCAAGAAAAAGGAGATGATTAGGCAAGCCACAAAATTCCATACAAGCATGAAGAGCGAATCACGTTATGCCACGTGTGAAGAAGACAAAAAACGTGCCATGTGTCAACACGACGTTCAATCCAGGATTGGAAATTAGTCAACGCACCATGACACATGTCGCTATGCCATTGCTCCATGTATTCCACCAGTGCACCACGCCATCCATTTTCGCTAATCACATCACGCCACATGTCATTGACTCAATGAGCGTTGCTCCCTGATTCTCCTAGTGAATTTCCCCTAAAACATGTTGCGTTATGATTGGCTGAAATTGTCAATTTTGCTTGTTTTAGTGTAGCCCTTGATCTGAAGCTCATTGGACTGTCCAGATTGCATTGGAGCTTTATTTAAGCCCATTAATCACTCCATAAACCCTAATTGGCATCCATTACCATAATTTTGGTCAATTTTTGGAGCTAAAAAGAGAGAAAAATTGAGAGAAATTCAAGAGAATACACAATTTTGGTGGAGATTCAATAAGAGATTAATTCTACAATTGAAGATATTGATTGTATTTCTTTTTCTACTCTTTTTTTATCAATTTTTATGTCTTTGTTTATGAAAAATATGAGCTTTATGAACACAATTATATGTAATTAATTTATTAATCTTGGGATCTTATAAACCCAATTTTCATCATGTGATGATTTAATATTTTACCTCAATTATAATTATAATTTAATTATTTAATCTAATTTGTATGCTATTAATTATTTGGCCAACAATTTACCTATATAGGCAATTAAATAGATTTGAGAGAATTATTTAATTGTTTATCTTGATTAAATAACATGCATAGTTTCTAGGCAAATATGTATGATTCTTATGTATGTGATCCATAATTAATGAACTTAATGAGTAGTATGTAATTTAATTGGCATGAGAGTGTGATTAAATTAATTACTATATGGTGTGTAGTTTACTTGAGAGAAGAATACATATTAGGTTAGATTTAATTGATAATTATTTTGGGGGGATTTTAGCGATTCACATATTTAGAAAATTGGAGGATTAAGCATTCGTACATATTTTCTCATATAAATTTTTAATTACCAAATATTATTTAATTAATTATTGTTATTTACTTTTAGTTATTTTAATTTTTCTTTCTTAAAATATAAAAACACAAAAAAATTGATTTTTATTTTTTAGTTTTAAAAATTAGTTTCTAATAAAATAATTTTCATAGGAACGATCTTTTCTTATATTTACATTACTTGTTGTAATATGTATACTTGCATATTCATTGCACACAATTCGTGTGTGGCGCTCAAGTTTTTGGTACCGTTGTTGGAGATTATAAATATTAGAAATTAATAATTTTATTATTATTGTTAATTTTTTTCTTTACTTTAATTTTAATCTTAATTTACTTATTTTCATTTTGTGACTTATTTATTTATTTATTCTAGTTAATTTCTTTTACTTATTTTCTTTACTTATTTATTTATTTTTTTACTTTAATTTATTTATTTAGTTGTTAATTTTTTATTGTAAAAACATAATTGAGTCTATTGCCTATTGCATGAGCAGAGTTCATGAGGGAAAAATATTATCTTTAGATCTTGAAATTGAGCATACTTTGAGATCAATTAGACAACAATAGTTCACCGAAGAGGAAAAACTAGCTAATCCATTAGAATTAAACAAAAATGAGCTAAATTTGAACAATCAAATGCTTTTGATGGATGATAGAGATAGAGCTATGAATGAATATGCAATACCTACGTTGGAAGGAATGAATCCAAGTATTAAAAGGCCAATTATTCAAGCTAATCAGTTTGAACTAAAGTCAGTGACGTTTCAAATGCTACAAACAGTTGGACAATTCAACGGATTACCAACAGAGGATCCTCATCTTTATCTCAAATTGTTTATTGAAGTTGTAGATTCATTTAAGTTCAATGGAGTGATTGAGGAGGCATTTAGGCTTAGATTATTCCCTTAATCTTTGCGAGACTCTGCTCAAGCTTGGCTAAACTCTTTACCACTTGATTCCATTACAACATGGAATGGTTTGGCAGAGAAATTCTTGATGAGATACTTCCCACCAACAAAGAATGAAAATGTTAGGAATGACATTACTCCCTACCAAAAACACGAAGGAGAATCTCTATATGAAGCATGGGAAAGATTCAAGGAATTTCTAAGGAAGTATTCTCATTATGGTATTCCTTCTTGGATTCAAATGGAGACTTTTTATAATGGTCTTAATGCTCACACAAGAACTATTGTTGATGCATTTGCTAATGGATATTTTCTAGCCAAATCTTACAATCAAGCTTATGATTTACTTGAGAAAATGGCTAGCAAAAATTATCAGTGGCTAATGGACAGAATGACAACCACAAGAAGAATAACCGGAGTGCATGAGGTAAATCATATCAAAATAGTTACAGATTAAGTTTCATCTTTGGTTAATGTTTTGAACCCCTCAAAATTCGCCAACGAGTCTAAACCAAGTCCAAGATTTAGGAGTGTCATGTATGTTTTGTGAAGGAGCTCATTTGTTTGATAATGGTCCAAATAATCTTGAATCCATTTGATATGTGGGTAATGCGAATCGAAACAATAATCCATACTCACACACTTATAACCCAAGATGGAGATAACATCCAAATTTCTCTTGGAATAATAACAACATTCAAGGTGGTTATCAATTCGACCATCAATCATTTCACCACTTGGTTTTCAACATCCATAGTAATCACAAGCCCAAGAGAAGAAGTCACCTACTGAGGACACTACAAATGCCTCAATTCGAAATTTGAAGAACCAAATGGGGAAACTTGCTTGGGCTATAAGTCAAAGACCTTAAGGTAACCTTCCAAGTGACACAATTGTAAACCCAAGAAGAGAAGGTAAGGAGCTATGCAATGCCATAGCCTTGATGAGTGGTAAAACTTTAGAAAAAGAACATAAGACAGAAAAGGAAGAGGAGAAACAAGAAATTAAAAAGGATAAAGAGGACTATAAAACTAAATAGGATAAGGAGGAACCAGAAACTAAAAAGGAGGATGAGTAATCAGTGGATAAAGAGAGTAATGGAAAGGAAATAATTTAGCCAAAAAAGAGCAACCTCTACCAACTCACTATTATTTTCATTCAATGACTGTAAAAGAAAAAGTCAGATACATAGTTTTCAAAATTTCTATAAGTCTTCAAGAAGCTACACATAAACATACCATTTGCAGAGGCACTTGAACAAATGCAATCTTATGCCAAATTCATGAAGGATATACTATCAAAGAAAATGAGGCTTGGAGATCATGAAATAACAACCTTGACTGAAGGTTGTAGTGCCATCCTTAATTGAAAACTACCACAAAAACTGAAAGATCTAGGTAGTTTTGACATCCCTTGCACTATTGGGAACATCCATTTTGGCAAGGCATTATGTGACTTGGGTTCTAGCATTAACCTCATGCCATTATCGATCTTCAAGGGATTGTGGATTTGTAAAGCAAAACCCACTTCGGTAACATTACAAATGGAAGATGGATCGATTAAGAGACCTCAAGGTATGGTAAAAGATTTGTTAGTAAAAGTAGAAAAATTCATCTTTCTAGTGACCTTCATTATGCTAGACATAGAAGAGGACCATGACATTCCTATCATACTTGATCGTCCATTCTTAGCAACTAGAAGGGCACTCATTGATGTACAAAAAGGTGAACTTACAATGAGAGTGCAAGATGAACAAGTAATATTTAAAGTTTTTAAAGTATCTGAACCCTCTAATATTGATAATGCAAATGAATGTTTAAGGATAAATGTTATTGATTATGGGAATAGCTTAAAATAATATGTTGAGTCGCCCAAACTTAAGACTTTAACATATGTTACTCTAAACAAGGACATAAACTCACCAGAAAACAACTCAACCTATTATAACTTTGAAAGTGTGGCATCGAAGGTTGATATTGTGGACTGTGTGAAATTTTTGGAGGATGCATCTCTCATGTATGTATCAAAGGCGATTATGATTTTTTTTTATATAGGATCTAAACTCAAACCATAAATTGAAGAGCCACCAAGTTTAGACCCCACACTTCTACCCTTCTATCCTCAATCAAGTATGAAAGTGAAAGAGTCCAATGGAGAGGTGAAAAAATGTTGGAAATACATAAATTGGATGAGTTATGATGAAGTGCTTATAATAATGTCAAAAAGTTAAAAAAGAAAAGAAAAATATGGCATGAGAAGAGAATTGAGCACCGTGTTTGTAAACCAGAGCATAAGGTATCATTGGAAAAATCAAGACTCAAACTATTTTCAGGCAAACTCAAAAGTAAATGGATACAAAGGGATGTGCCTTAGGACTTGATAGGACTGTCTAGTCAAGGAAGTTAAACGTGATGCTGGTTGGGAGATAACCCAACGTTATTTTACTTATATTTTCATTGTTTTTGTTTTGTAGATGAATAAATGTGGAGGGTAATGACACAACAAGAATGAGCATTTCAGTGACAAATGTGATATGCCATGACTAAGGGAGTTTTATTTCCTTTTACTTTTTCATATTTATATGTACACATTGAGGACAATGTGTAATTTAAGTTTGAGGGAGATAACTTCATTCTATACATTGGTATTTGGTATGCATTTTTAATTTTTAGGAATGTTTTTTAATTTTTAGTTTTTTTTAATCATGACTTGGGTAGAAATTGATAAATATATGGAAACTAAATGAATGCATGCTTGATATGAAACATATGAACTCAATGATAAAAATTGGTTGTCATGAGTAAGATAAGGAATGTAACATATTTGTTAAGATATTTTCATTAATTATGTGATATGCTTGCTAGTTTTGATTTGATTGATTCAAATTTTTATACACATGTTCATGATTGATTTTGGGGTTCTTATTAAGAGAAAATTTGTAGTGAGTTATACGAGTTGATGTGATCTACCAAGTTTTAGAATCTATTTGATCATCCTTTTAGGAAAAATCCTAAATAGTATTTAGCAAGAGAAATGATTTTAGGCCTTATTTGGATCGATTGAGCCTTTCAAGATAACAATTGTTAATATCTTTAGTCACTCATTTAAGCCTAACAAAGAACCTTTCATATCTATAAGCCACATTTTATGCCTAACCAATAAGAATTATCGTTACCCTAGGACCTTTAGCTTGTATGAAAAGAAAAAAAATTGCGATCATGTGTTATGCTTATACTAAGGTGAAATGTATTGCACCCTATAAAACTCACAACACAATTATCCCTCTAAAGAAAAGAAAATAAAGTTGAAAATAAGTTTAGGAGTGTTGTGAAGTTACAATAAAAAAACAGAAAAAAAGATGAAAAAAAATATATGAAAAGAATGTCAAAAGAGGGTGCACTAAAATATCAAGTAAAAGATCAATTGTAGTTAAAAAGTGCATGATGAAAAAAAAAAGCTAAGGTGTGGAAAGAGCCTAAAATTTCTTCATTTATCGACCCCCTACCTATGCCTTTCATTACAACCATGTAAAGTCATTATTGATCTTGAGCTAAGTGCATATTTATATTAGTGGAAAGAGATGTGAAAAATAGACTTATGAGACTTGTTCTAAGATTGAATTTATTAGCATCCTCATATAGGTTGATTTCATGAGTGCATTGGATGATATCTTGTGTAGCACATACACATGAATCAATTTTCAAAAACCTTGCATATTCTTGTATTGATGGAATGTTGATTGATAAATATGTGAACCTCTTTATCATAGGATTGTATGACTTTTGAGAGCGATAGTATTCGTGAAATATGCATATACTAATAGAAGTATATTTATGAATATAATACTTCAGTTATTTTATTTAGTTATACTTAGATTTACTTGAGGACAAGCTAAGATTTAAGTTTGGGGGTGTCATGATTCTTTGAAAGTATCATTAGCGCACTTTTTTACTTAATATTTACTAGTTTTATTTAATAATTAATATTTTATGGTCAAAAAATTAAAATATAATCTTTTTAGTGAAAATGGGTGAAAATATAATTTTTTTAACTTTTTATTGATTTTTTTATGAACTTTTAACACACGACTAATCAGAAGATGGAACGTGGCATACCACGTGTCAGCACGACATTCAATTCGAGTTCGAAAAATTGGTCAAAGCACCATGCCATTGCTCCACGCGTTCTATCTGTGTACCACGCCATCCATTTCCATGAATGACATCTTGCCACTTGTCATTGACTCAACGAACATTGACTCTGACTGGCCTCCATTTCCACGTATTGCTCCCTGATTCTCCCAGTGAATTTCCCCTACCACGTGTCACGTTGTGATTATTTGAAACTATCAATTTTGCTTATTTTGATTGTAGCCCTTGATTTGAAGCTGATATGATGGTCTAGATTGCACCTGCATTTTATTTAAGCTCCTAATCACTCCATAAACCCTAATTGGCCTCCATTACCATGATTTTGGTCAATTTTTGGAGCAAAAAAGAGAAAAAAAAAATCAAGAGAAGACACAATTTTGGTGGAGATTCAATAAGAGATTAATTATACAATTTAAGATATTGATTGTATTTATTTTTCTTCTCTTTTATTTATCAATTTTTATGTCTTTCTTTATGAAAAATATGAGCTTTATGAACACAATTATGTGTAATTAATTTATTAATCTAGAGATCTTATAAACGCATTTTTCACCATGCGATGATTTAATATTTTACCTCAATTAGAATTTTAATTTAATTATAATATTTAATCTAACTTGTATGCTATTAATTGTTTAGCCAAAAATTTATCTATAGAGGAAATTAAATATATTTAAGAGAATTATTTAATTTTTTGTCTTTATTAAATAACATGCATAGTTTCTAGGCATAGATGTATGATTCTTATGTATGTTATCCATAATTGATGAACTTAATGAGTAGTATGCAATTTAATTGCCATGTGAGTGTGATTAAATTAATTACTACATGATTTGTAGTTTACTTGAAAGAGGAATACATACTAAGTTAGTTTTAATTGATAATGTAATTAATTGATAATTATTTTGGGGGATTTTAGTGATTCACATGTTTAGAAAATTGAGAATACTACTTATGATGATAAAAATGTTTAAAAAGTTATTATGAAAGTAAAGGCACCTATCTCAATTGAGGTGGAGAATCACCTTGGGAGCTCTAGATTAGCTCAAGGTGTGTGAGAATATCTGATGAAAATAATTTTGATTCAAGAAATGTTGACATTAGAGAGTCATCTACCAGTGAACATAAAGATGTTACAAGAGCTGAATATCAAGATCTTAAGGATTATTCATTGGCTAGAGATATGCCAAGGAGAGTGATGAAGCCAATTAGAAGACATGGTCATGCTGACTTTATTACCTATGCTCTTATAGTTAGTGAAGATATTTATAGAATTAAGCCTCAAATTATGTAGAAGCTATGTCTGGTAGATAGGTAATACAGTGCGAAGAAGTAATGATGGAAGAAATGACATCACTCTTAAAAAATGGTACATGGTGCTTGTAAAGAAACTAGAAAAGGAAAGATTGTTTGGAAGCAAATAGGTGTTCAAAATTAAGAAAGAAATAAAAGGGGTTAAATCCATAAGGTACAAGGCAAGAGTTATAACTTAAGGCTTCTCACAAAGGGAAGAGATAGAGTACAATGAGATTGTTTCACTTGTACAAGATGATCGCCACACACAAAGTGTGTGTAATAAATACACAAGTATACGTATCACAACAAGTAATATAATAATAAGAAAAGATCGTTCCCACATAGATTATTTTATTAGAAACTAATTTTTGAAACTAAAAAAAATAAAAATCAATATTTTTTTTTGTTTTTATATTTTAAGGAAGCAAAGTTAAAATAACTAAAAATATATATGAGAAAATATCTAGGAATACTTAATCACCTAATTTTCTAAACATGCAAATCGCTAAGATCCCCCAATATAATTATCAATTCATTATAAGATCAATTGAATCTAACCTAACATGTATTCCTCTCTCAAGTAAACTACACACTATATAGTAATTAATTTAAACACACTCTTATGCCAATTAAATGCATACTACTCATTAAGTTCATCAATTATGGATTACATACATAAGAATTATACATCTCTACCTAGAACTATGCATGTTATTTAATAAAGACAAACAATTAAAAAATTCTCTCAAATCTATTTAATTGCCTCTATAGATAAATTATTTTCCAAACAATTAATATCATACAAATCAGATTAAATAATATAATTAAATTAAAATTATAATTGGGGTAAAATATTAGATCATTACATGATGAAAATTGGGTTCATAAGATCCCTAGATTAATAAATTAACTACACATAATTGTGTTCATAAAGCTCATATTTTTCATAAAGGAAGACATAAAAATTGATAAAGGAAAGAGTAGAAGAAGAAATACAATCAATCTCTTGAATTGTAGAATTAATCTCCTATTGAATCTCCACCAAAATTGTGTCGACTCTTGAAGTTTCTGTATATTTCTCTCTATTTAGCTCTAAAACCTGACCAAAATTATGTGGATGGAGGCCACTTAGGGTTTATAAAGTGATTAGGGGCTTAAATATTTCTCAGGTGTGATCTAGACTGTTAGATTAGATTCAGATCAAGGGCTACAATCAAAATAAGCAAAACCGACAGTAATAGCCAATCATAACATGACACGTGATAGGGAAAATTCACTTGGAAAATCAGAACGCGATGCGTGAAAATGGAGAATAGTCAGATTCAACACTCCCTGAGTCAGCACCATATGGTGCAACGAGATTGATGGAAATGGATGGTGTGGCGATATGGTTTGTCCAAGCCCGAACTTGGATTGAACAACATGTTGACACGTGGCACATGTTTGTCCTCCTCACATGTGGTGTAACATGATTCGTTGTCCTTGCTTATGTGGCATCTGCGTGGTTTACCTAGCCCACTCCTCTGCTCACGTGCCATGCCATGTTGCAGCTCTTGATTGGTCATGTGTTAAAATTTCATAAACTATCTATAAAAATTCCAGAAAAATTCCAAAAATTATATTTTCACCCTATTTCTCTAAAAAATTTATATTTTAATATTTTTAGCACCAAAAATACTATTTATTGAATAAACACAAGTAAAAATTAAGTAAAAAAGTGCTCTAATGATTCTACTTTCATAGTCATCACAAGGAAAGAGTTATTAGTATCTCAAATAGGATATCTCGAGAAGGTACAAAGGAAATTTGGAATTGAACCATTCAAACGAATTTTAATTCCTCTAGCATATTATTTTAAACTTTATGCAGATCAATCACCTAAAATTGATAAAGAGATCAAATAAATGAAAAGTGTACCTTACTCAAGTGTTGTTGGTAGTCTTATGTTTGCTATGATTGCAATGAGACAACATTTAGCATACTCATTCAGTGTTGTAAGTAGGTTTATGTCAAAACATAGGAAGGGACATTGGGTAGGATTGAAGCGAACTTATGATACGAAAGGGGACTTCAAATTTGGGTTTGATTTATAAAATAAACTAAACTGAAGTAGTAATGGTAGAAGGATTCACAGATGCAGACTTTGTAATAGACCTTGACTGAAGAAGGTCACTCGTTGGTCATGTTTTCACCTTATTTGGAAGTACTGTGAGTTAGAAGATAAACTCATAGTTAATTTGTGGCTCTGTCCACTACTGAGGTAGAATACATTACATGTACTTAGGTAGTTAAAGAAGGTCCATGGATAAAAAAGTTCATAAGTAAATTGAAGTATCACAAGAAGCGGTTGAAGTGAGGTGTAATAATCAGAGTTCGATCTACTTATTTAGGAATTTAGTGTTCCATGAGAAGACAAAACATATTGAGGTAAGGAAGCATTTCATCATGGATATTATTAGTAGTAGGCTAGTTAAAGTGACCAAGTTCTTGATGGAATAAAATCCATTAGATATTCTCACCAAGGTTATTACAACAAGCAAGCTTAAGCACTATATAAACTTGCTCAGGGTTGGTAATTGCAAGTTGTAACAAATGCTCATTTGATTGCAGTAAGAAAGCCTTATGTGCATGCGCACACACACAATATGCACTAGAAGCAAGGGAAATGTACAACATATGACATGCCACTTTACAAGGCTATTATTGTAGGTAAGTTACTACACTAGGAGTTATTCATTCAGCTATAAATATGAGGATATAACTTGTATTCACTTTATTTTAATGTATGATTATAGATTGAGAATGTGATTTGTATAGGCTATGGAATTCTAGAGAAAGAAGGCTTGTGTAGAAAGCATTTCTTGAGAGTTCAATGTTCCTCTTTCTCAGATCAAAAGTGAGAAAGATCTAATTATAATGGGGCTATAATTGGTATAAGGATTACTCAATGTTGCTAGTGCATTTGAATTGTATTGGTTCTCATGGATTTAAGCCTCACATTGAGGAAGAACCACGTAATGATTCTTGTGTCTATCTATGATTTGGTGTGCTTATTTCCTTCAATTTGTTTTGATACTTAACAAGGCATTCTTGAGTGCAATTGAGAGTGTCAAGGTGATGGTAGAAATGGTGATTTTCCTAACACATATTCATATTCATGTCAAAAATATACTAACATTAATTTCCCTACTTTCATGGTAAGGAATCCAAATTCACTTAAACTCTAAGCATTATAGATCATACTCTGAAAAATAACATTGATCCTATTGTTCAAACACTCCTTCAAAAGTATATGGGAATAGAATTTATTTAAAGAATTGTAATAATAAGTTTGCATATGTGTTTCTTTATTAAAAGTCATGCATCAATGAGGAATGACATATACTTTCAATATAACAAATAAAATAAATATATGACACTTTATTAGATGTAAAAATCCTAGCATTCAATGTAAAACATATAGGGATCATCTAAAAATTTGAAATCGATAAGAAGAGTGTTTAAAAGAGTAAAAAAATAATATTATAACTCATAATAGAAAGATAATAACTCAAAATATTCTCACAAATTAATCTCTACTATTTGATTCCTAAACATTGATTTTTGATTTTATTTCAATTTAAACATTTTATCATAAAATACAAATTATGGTAAAAACTAATTAATTATTATACCATGAAATGTTTAAGAAATTAATCTAATAATGCAAAGACTTAAATATTTACTCAAAATTAAATAAAATGCATGATAATTTTGCAAGAAAAATTTTAAAATTAACCAAAAAATTTCTAATCTAATAAAAATAAATTAAAGCACACGAAAACATGTTAAAATGTAAAAAAAAAAATATAAACATATGTTTATGTAAAAAATTTAAATTAACTCAATTTTATAAATATGTAACTTTTTTCACCCCTAACCTAGAACATACATTGGCCTCAATGTAACATTGCAAATTAAAGAGAAAGAGTAAAAAGTAGAAAAGTTACCCATTTATTAAACATGCTAAAGTGTTGATGTTGAATTATAGGTGCATCCATCATTCCATACCTTTAAATATACACAAATAGAATAGTGTATACTTCTCACAAATTTTAATCAATTATAAAATTAACAATTTTAAACAATGTCTACATGACAGGAAACAAAAAAATAACATAAAACAAACACAAATATAAAAACAAACAATTAAAATAAAAGAAATAGTATTACCCAAAAATGATGGGTTTCCTCCCATTCGGTGTCATTTTAAAGTCTTACCATGATTCTTCTTGGGTGTTTCTATTTTCAGAATTTAATATACTCAATTTCCTCTTTGTCATTAAGTTTGTGTTAGTGTGTGCATGAAAATATACAATTTTTGTGCAAGGACTATCATTGAAATACTCTCTTAATGGATACTAACAACTATTTTGATAGAGGCCTACCAATAATTACATTGTGATCCTAGTCCAATTTCAAGTTTATTGCACAAAAAACAATAACAAAATTAAGAAGAATGACAAGGTTTTCTACTCCTAAGCATAAGCATAATGAATAAGAAATTAAATTTTCCCTTGTACCTAGATTTATCATAACAACTATCTTTTTTTATCACTCATGGTGTTATTCATACTATAACTAATCTAATATTAAGTAGTAAATAAAGAAAATTAATTACAAAACAAAACTAAATAAATAAATAAAAATAAATAAGAAAATAAAAGAAAAAATAACCAACTAAAAGTAACTAAATAAAAGAAATAATAAAAATAAAATAAAGAAACATATACACGTAAATAATAAATGAAATAAAAAAATAAAATAAAATAAAAAATAAGAGAAAGGACATAAAATTAGTAGATAATTAAACCAAAAAGAAAACAAATATGAATAAAAGTTAGTAAACAAAATTAGTTAGACAAAAAGATATTAAATTATAAGTTGGTAAATCAAAAGGGAATAAAAAATTAGTAAACTAATATATTTTAGGATATTTTTTATTTTTTTATGTCAACTATTTAAAGGTGTCATACATTTTTTTAGTTTTTTTTTCTAAAATTTTTGATTTTTTTAATATCACAAGTCAAATTAATGAATGAGACATTAAATTTTTAGTTTTTTATTTTATTTTTTTGACTTTTATAAGATTTTATTTATTTAAATTTTTTGAATATGAATTTTAACTTGAAATTAAGATCTCATTATTATTGTTTTGACTTCATTATAATAGTTTTTTTTTTAATTTAAGATCCATTTATTGGTTTTTTTTAATAAAATATTTTTTATAGAAATTCAAATACAACATAAGAATTTTACAAGAAATAAAAACTTCTTATGTTGTAAATATTTTATAAGAAGTTTTAAAGATTTTGAAAATAAAAATTTTTAAATTGTCAAAAAAATAGTTTTCTATATTTTTATAAATTGCTTGCAAGTTGTTGTGCCAAAATCTGGTGTACAAATTTTGTATATTTTTATAAATAACTCGCATGTCTACGAATCACTTATAGAATATGATAAGTATACTTCTAACGTCGGTCTAAAGAGAAATCATGTGGTTTTTAAATAATTCTACACATTTCTTAAAATGAACATAAAAACCTAAACATGTTGTCACGATTGTTTGGTTTGATAAATTCTCAACTGACAATATAAAATAAATGATAGATTCAATAAACCAATTGGAAGATATTTACTTACTTTTAATAGATAATTTATAGGATATATTAGTTAGTTAATTACGCTTGCTTAGTATTAGTTAAGTTATTATATATATTAATTAATAATATTGATTTTTTCTCTTATGTATGAAAATATCTTGAGGAATGGATCATTTTATTTGTTAATTAAATTTTAACTAACCACCTTCAATCACATTAACAATTCAAACTTTAATTAAATTATATTTATCTTCTAAGAAATTAATAAACGATTTAACTTGTCATCTTCAATCAGGCAAACAATTTGCACTTTCATTATGGAGTCAAAGTTAGATTAATGATTTAAGTATTTGGAAACTAACTTTTAAATTTTAAAAGTACAACTAAATTTATATTGTCAATATATTTTTCAATAGTAAATCTTGTAAAAATATTTAAAATAGAACATGACTCTAAGTAAGATTTAGATAATTACATCTAACATCCAATAGTACTATTTTAAATCTGATTGAGATAATTTAATCCCAAATCTAACTCTCATGTTTATTATGAAAAATACTCCGTCAATATATTTTTCTTTTGCAAACTTTATGTAAATCTTGATGTAGAAATAAAACTTATAATTCATTTTATAACAAAAATATTACCTACTTTAATATTTTACAAGTACAATAACATTACTAATATTCCATAGTATTTTCAACCACATAATATTAATTTATTAAATGATAGGTAAAAAAACATAATATGTAAAACAATACATAAAGATAATTTGAAAACAATACATTTAAATTATACCTCGAGTATATCCTTACATAGCCCCAGTACTATTTCTATTTTTTGAAAACATCAAAACAAAACTACCGACACTATTTATTGAAATGAAATGAAAAGCTACTACATAAAAAATACTTGTTCAACTCTCAATTTGAGAGAAAAAATTTATAACTAAGAAAAGAAAAGAAAAGCTAGAGAGAAACTAAGAAAACCAACTATAAAATAAGCTATGGGACATCAGGGATGATTTGGAATGAAGAAAGTGGCTCTTTATATAGTGTAAAAAATGAGAGAAAACTAGATCTTGATTGTGAAATCATGGTGCATATTTTTCTCTACCACAACATGTGTTGAATCTGAACACATTTCAACTAGATGAGTTGAATATGGATGTGCTTCTATTGCATTAACTCTGTATATATATAAATTATATGTGTTGAACCTAGACATGCTTCTAGGTTGAAATTCACCACTTACATTTGTTTGAAACATATGTTTTGTCTATTATTTTTCTTTGGTTGCAATAAGTGCTTTAAGGTACAGTTCTTCAAGTTGAATCATTTTGAAATGAAACTTGAAAAAAAAAACTAAATATAAGTTTATTTTTATATGTTATAACTATGGTAGAAAGAGACATATTAGACTTAGATATAGATTCTTAATGACCTATAATTATGCTGATAATCTGCATGCTTCCTATTCAAGAAATAACAATAATGTTTTAAGAAATAAGCATATGATTCAAAATCTAAGAAAAGTTTGGATTAAAAAACCTGATTTAAATTTTTGCATAAATCTTCTACTACTTGGTATTTTGATAGTGGTTGTTCTAGACATGTGACTCGTGATCATTCTCTTTTCAAAACTTTTGAAAAATAAAATGAAGGAATAGTTACTTTTGGTAATGGAAATAAACCAAGGATTATTGGTAAAGGTACAAAATAGATTGATGGTATGCCTAGGTTAGATGGTGTATTCCATATTGATGGACTTAAAGCCAACCTAATAAGCATCCATAAAATTTGTGACAAAAACTATAATGTTCAATTTACTAATAAACATTGTATTGTAATAGATCCAAAAGGTGAATGTGTGGCTAGAGGAACTAGCTCTTAGGATAATTTATATTTCATTGATATAGGCTCTATTACTACTACTTGTAACTTAGCTATTGATTATTCTATTTCATTATGGCATAAAAGGTGGGACATATCAACTTTTAAAAATCTTGTTAACTTGAGCAAAAAAGGAAATTATGCATGGTCTAACTATAAAAAAAACAAAAAAAAACCTTTTATGGACTATGCTAACTTGGCAAATAAATGTTTTTTTCATAAGAAAATTAAAGGAGTTAACACAAGAAGAACACTTAAGTTAATTCAAACTAACCTCATAGGTCATATGAGAACTGAGGTTTGGGTGGCAAGAAATATATCATACTTATTGTTGATGATTTTTCTCATTTTACATGGTTTGGATTCCTGAAACAAAAATATAATGCATTTGATTTCTTCAGTTCTTTTTGTCTTAAGGTGCAGATTGAAGCACACAATAAAATAAGCAATGTAATGAGACTATAGATAGATCATGGGAAGGAATTTGAAAACTCAACATATGTTGAATTCTACAAACTACATAATGTAGTTCATTACTTCTTAGCAACAATTATCCCATAAAAATGGGATAGTTGAGAGGAAGAACAAGGTGTTCCAAGACATGGCAATAAGTACTTATACTATATAGTGAACCATGTCTACCTACATCTAGGTACAAACCAAACTCCTTATGAGTTATGGAAAGATGAGAAATATAATCTTAAACATCTACATATGTTTGGAAGTAAATGTTACATTCATAGAGATTGTGAGAATCTAGGAATTTTTGTCTCTAGAAGTGATGAAGGTACCTTTCTAGGTTACTCATTAACAAGTCGTGCCTTTAGAGGGTTCACTTGAGAAGTAATATTGTGATGGAGTCCATCAATGTTATTATAGATGATACATGTACTAGTACTCTAGTGACTGAGGAACAAATTGATAAAACTCATAACTCTGAAAGGGTAGATAATGAGCTAGATAAAAATTCATCCTTAAATGATAAGGTCACCATATCCAACACTTAAATTCAGAGGCCAACACTTACTAACAAAAAATACCCAATTGAAAATACCATTGGCAATCCAAATGAAAAAGTGGTAGCTAGAAGGAGACATGTAAGTGAGATAACTCATACTTATTATGTTTCTCAAATAGAACCAAAAAAAAAGTTAATGAAACTTTAATTTTGGATAATTTCCATATAGGATGAGCTAGCTCAATTCAATATGAATGATATTTGGAATTTATTACCTAGGCCAAAGATAAAAACATCATAGGAATTAAATGGGTGTTTAATATAAATCTATTGAGCACGATGTTTTGATTAGAAATAAGGAAAAGCTAGTTGCATAAGAATAGAAACAAGTTGAAGGAACTAATTTTGGTGAAATATTTACTCCTATAGCTAGGTTAGAATCAATTTGATTTTACATTCCATTGCATGCCTTATGAAATTCAAACTCTTTCAAATGAATATAAAATCTACATTCTTAAATGGATTACTTAGTGAAGAATTCTATGTTAAATAACCAAAAGGTCTTATTGGCCCACAATTTTATAAACATGTTTATAAACTCAATAAGGCTCTTTATGGTTTGAAACAGGTCCCTAGAGATTGGTATGAGAGACTTACAACATATCTATTGAGCAAGTGATTTGTTCAATGGGGATTTGATAAGATTCTTTTCATTAAAAGGACCAAAGAATATATATTGATAGCTCAAATATATTTTGATGACACAATTTTGTTGTTAACATCCAATTCACTTGTTAATGATTTTGTGAACATAATGACTAGTGTATTTGAAATGTCTATGATGGGTGAACTCACATATTTTTTTGGTTTGAAAATTAACAATTAAATAATGGAATATTTGTTTCTCAAACCAAGCATGCATGTATTTTAATTAAGAAATTTGGACTTGAAATAATATGCATTTGAGAACCACCATATGTACTAGTGCCAAGATTTAAATGGATGAACCAGGTAAGAGCATTGATCAAATGCTATAGGAAACTTTTTGTACCCAATCGAGGGTTTATCATTTGATCGATTTAGAATAGGCTCAATCGATCAAGTGGCAAGGATTTTAACGCATCAACCTTGAATTGAATTCCAACTTTCAATATCAACCCTTGAATCAAATTAATACAAATCCTAATCTAATAAGGATCAATTCCAGCCTATTTCAAGCATCATAGGGAGGTCATAAACAACACAAAATTAAGAATCAAAACCCTAGTAGCTCCTAAGAAGAAGACAAAAGAAGAGAAAAAGTTCAAGAGGAGATTAAAAGAGAAACAACTTTATGAAAGATTCAAGAAAAGATTAATGTTACAAGTCAAGATATTAAGTGTATATCTTATTCTTCTCCTTTCTGTATCGATTGTAATGTCTTTCTTTGTGAAAAATCTAAGTTTAAGAATATAATTATGTATAGCTAATTTATTAATCTTGGAGTCTTATAAACTCAATTTTCTACATGTGATGATTTAATATTTTACCTCATTTGTTATTACAATTCAATTATATTTTTTAATCTAATTTTTATGCTATTAATTGTTTGACCAACAATTGATCTATAGGGGCAATTAAATAAATTTGAGAGAATTATTTAACTATTTTTCTTGATTATATAACATGTATAGTTTCTAGGCAAAAATGTATAATTATTATGTGTGTGATCTATAATTGATGAACTTAATGAGTAGTATGCAATCTAATTGACATGAGAGTGTAGTTAGGTTAATTAATTTATAGTGTGTGGTGTACTTGAGAGAGGAATTCATGCTAGGATTAATCATATAATTGATTGATGATTATATTAGGTAGGAATTTTAGCGATTCACATGCTAGGAAATTGGGGAATTTGGAAAGTAAAAATAAAGTGCAATTCATGGATAATGGGTATAGAGTTAAGTATTATCTTGAAAAAAAATTGCCAAATGAAAAGGTTGTGGTGACCTTGGTGGATACACCTTAGGAGCTAATATGAATGTCTAGCCAAGGACGTTAAAAAATACACTTTTTGGGAAGAAACCCAATGTTATTTTACTTATATTTTTCCTATTTTGTAGGTGAATAAATATGAAGGGTAATGGCACAACAAAGATTGAGTAGTTTTAACAAAAAATGCGGCATGCCAAGGCTAAGGGAGTTTTCTTTCCTTTCACTCTTTTTCATATTCATATGAAAACATTGGGGAAAATGTGCAATTTAAGTGTGGGGGATGAAATTTTTTTCTATACTTTAGTATTTAGCATGCATTTTCATTTTTTAGGATATTTTTCATTCTTTTAGGTTTTTTTTATCATGATTTGGGTAGAAAGTGGTGAATATGTGGAAACCAAATGTATGGATATTTGATATGAAACATATGAACCTAATGATAGAATTGGTTTCCATGACTAGAATAAGGAACATAACATACTCGTTAAGATACTTAGATTAATCATGTGATATGCTTGCTAGTTTTAATTGAATTGATTCAATTTTTTTATACATATGTTCATGATTGATTTTGGTGTTTATACTAGGAGAAAATATGGGATGATTTATGATAATTGATAAGGTCTACCATTTTTAAGAATGCATTTGATCATCTCTCAAGGTGAAATCCTAAATAGTAGTAGGCTTAAGAAATGATTTAGGCCTTTGTTGGATCGATTGAGCCTTTTAAGTTAATCATTGTTTATATCCTTAATCCTCCTTTTGATTTGTAATAAGAACCATTCATAAATTTAAGCCACATTTTTAGCCTAACCAATAATAATTACCTTTATCCTTACACCTTTTTCTTATATGAAAAATGCAATCATGTGCTATACTATAGAGTGAGATGAAATGTAATACACCCTACTTCTTCACATCTATAAAAAAATAAAAATTACCCCTCTACACAAAAAAAGAATCAAATTAAAATAAGTTTGGTGGTATTGTGAGGCCAAAAAAATAGGAGAAAAAAAGAGAGTGAAATAAAAGAATGAAAATAATGGTAAGATAAGGTGTATAAAATATCATATGAAAGCTCAATTGAAGTTAAATATTGCATGATGGATCAAAGTAATATGAATCCTAATCTAATGATGATTAATTTAAGCATATTTAAAGTACCATAGGATGGTCATAAATGACATGTAATTAAGAATCAAAACCTTAGCAGTTTCTAAGAAGAGAAAAGTTTCAAGAGGAGATTATAGGAGACACAACTTTGTGAAGGATTCAAGAGAAGATTAGTCCTTCAAATCAAGAGATTAAGTGTAACTCTTTTCCTTTTCCTTTATTTTTCAATTTTATTATCTTTTTTTAGGAAAAACACGAGCTTTAAGAAAATAATTGTTTCTAACTAATTTATGAATCTAGGGGTCTTACAATCCTAATTTTCTACATGTGATAATCTAATATTTTACCTCAATTTTTATTTCAATTCAATTATATTATTTAATCTGATTTTTATGCTATTAATTGTTTGCCCAACAATTGATCTATAACAACAACTAAATAGATTTGAGATAATTATTTAATTATTTGTCTTGAGTAAATGACATGTGTAGTTTCTACAGAGATGCATGATTCTTATGTGTGTGTGTTGCGTGTTTTTCAACACACAAAAACGTGCAAGTATACACGGTCACAAGTAATAAAATTTGTAAGTAAAGTATCGTTCCCACGGAGATTTGTTACTATAGTTTGTTGAGTACTAAAATTATCTCAATCTGATTTTATTCAAAACGTACGTTGATTGTAGCAATGTAAGAAAAGAGTTTAAAAAAAATAAAAGAAATCTAGGATTGCAATTTTTCACCAAATTAATCAACTCAAATCATTTTATTTTGTTTTGATTTATATTTTTTGTACATTTAATTTGTCAACCGAAAACTTCTAATTTTATTCATACATCTCTTCCGAGCTCCTTACAAACACACCTCGTAAAATTAATTCACTATATCTCTATGAGAATTAAATTCACCGAGATTCATTACGTTTTAAGTTTTCAAATGGCCACACATACAATTAGGGTATATTCCTATCCTTCATCATACATGTCATTCAATTTACGAGCAATATACACACGAATGCCTCTTCCAAGTTTATTCATGTGCCAAGGATCGTTTCGATAAGATTCGTAAATAATCAAAAAGCATTAAGCACAAAATAGAACGAACAAATCGAACGTCTTATAAATCTATCAAAAATAATTAAAATAAAAGCATCATAAATTTAGATCAAATGCAACCCTAGAAAAATTAAATTACTTCATAAAATTAAAATAAAAATTACAACACAAACATAAAAATAAGATGAATAAGAAGGAAAATTAAAACATCACTTAGAAGAAATATTTGGCACACGCAGAACACAACAAAAGCCAAAAATGGCTTCTGCGTGTTCCACAGCCAACACACAAACACCCCAAAAATGACAAACTCAAAAAAACTTCTTAAAACTATCCTCTTATCTCCTATTTATACCCAAAAATAATACATCTAAAATATTACATTTTTTATTTTATTTTTTTATAAAACGCGTAATAATATTTTTATCGAAAAATTAAATAACGCGTATCGAAAATCGAATCGAAAATATTAAATAAATTCACGCGTGAGACAGGGGCGCCGATTCTGCATTTTTTAAATTCTTTATGCGTGCCACGTGTCAGCATCTGATTCGCTGAAAGGAATTAACGTGGACACGTGGCAGACTCTTATTGGACGCGGGAAACGGCGCCGGAGACAACATAGCACGGAGAAAACGGCCACATACGGGCGCAATCCTGCGCTTTCGTGCTCATTGTAACATGCCACGTGTCATTACATGATTGGTTGAAAAATAGAGTGGGACACGTGGCAGTTGCTGATTTGAGGAAGGGATTCAGAGTGAACACGTGGCAGATTCTGATTGGAGGAAAATCCGGGTGCACGCTGAGATCAACGCAAGGGAGCAGAGGCGCGCGTACGTGGGGGACAGCGGCTGATGCGTCAGAGAAGTGGGTCCCACCTGCACGACGGGCTGCGCGGCAGGTGGGCCCCACTCGGGCGCCGAGCCGCGTAAACGAATATTTACCCACGCGATATGGTCGGGCGTGAATGGCACGCGCGAATCTCAGCCATTTCTTCTTTGATCTGATGGTCCACGTTTTGCACGTGAATCTTGGCGCGTGGTTCTTCGCTCCTGCGTAGAAAATTAAACTTTCATTAATTGGATTTTGGCCCACAAATTTATTTCAAATTACATTTTCAACTTTCTTTAATTACAGATTAGCCCTTTTCTAATTTAAATTAAATTTTTAAACTTTTAATAATTAAAATCAAGACCGAATTTAATTTAAATTATATTTTTGACTTTTATAAATTGCAATTAAATACTATTTTATTTTAAATTATATTTTTGGACCCAAATTTACAATTAATTAAGTTTTTCAATACAAATTATTTAATTTTATTAAAATATATAAAAAACAGTAAATACTAATTTATTAAACTAAAATTAATTAAAAACATTGAAAACATAGCAATTATAATTAATAAAATAGATGAAAATGACTATATAAAATACAGTTATCATTGTGACATATTATTGATGAACTTAATGATTAGTATGAAATCTAATTGACATGAAAGTGTAATTAGGGTAATTACTATATGATGTGTTAGGCACTTAAGAGAGGAGTACATGCTAGGTTAGATTCAATTAATCATATAATTGATTAATGACTATATTTTTGGGGATTTTAGTGATTTAGAATTTATGAAATTGAGGGATTAAATATTCCTATATCATTCTGTCATATATGTTCATAGTTGTAGAGTCTTGTGATTTAAAATTAGTTGTTGTTTATTTTTCAGTTTATATAATTTGATATTATCCAAATGGTATTTTTAATAATTATATTAATGCTCATTATAAGTTACACAACTCTTGTGGGATTGATATCTATATTTAGGTACATTATTTTACTTCCACGGATCGTATAGTTGCAGATTGCATAGTGTTGATCTGCTCTTTTCTTTAAATCTTTCATAACTAATCATAAATGGACTAATTGACACACTATTGTAATTCAATATTTATATCACTTTAGGTGATTTTTGTTAAGTTGATATATGTGTTATTATGTTTGTGTGTCTAGTTTACATATGTTTATGTTGTTAATGGATACTCGTACAAATCAATTTTTGTCCTTTTTACTTTATTTCATTTTAGGTTACTGTTGTTAAATCACTATATGTGTTAGTATATTTGTATGTTTAGTTTACATATGTTTAATTTTATGGTCATGCCTAGCTCAATCTGTTATCCCTATTAACAAAAAAATTATATTTATCATATTTTATAAATCTTTGTTCTTTTTACTTTATTTTGGGGGAGTTCATTCATAGCATAAATCTTCTTCTTCCGCATAATGGTCTTATGCTTCAATGTAATATTTTTATTAGTTTGACAAAAAGAGAGGATAAATGTAGAATATTAAATTTAGGGGGAGAATCAGCTTGGGAATTTGTTTTTTGAATATAACACATAGAGAGAGTTATGTTTTTAAATTACATCTAATGATTACTTACACTCATGAATATTCTTTACTTTTTATATTGTTATATTCATTGAACTAATGAACAATGAGTCTTTTAGGAAAAGTTGTTTGGGTATTTATGTCTTTGACTTTTAGTGTAATCATGAGCTTTCAAGATTCAAGTGAAAATGGTTTAACCAGATCATGGGATAATACCATTATGTAAAAATTTATTTTTCCTATGAACATTATGTAGTGAGAGATAGGTTTTGTCGAACGAATATGTCAAAGGGAGATATTGTAAGGTTAATGTGAGTGTTGGCGATATTTGTGAAGAAAACATACAAATATAATTTTAGTGTCTAGATGTGTCCTCTAAGAATATTTTCAAGCAAAAGAAATATCAAGCTCCAAAGACATGTTTAGGAAATTTTTGAGATTAGGCTACTCAATCAATCAAGACATGTTTAGATTGACCAAGCTATATAGATCGACTGAGAATGATCTACTTAATTAAAAAAGTATCGACTTAATTATTTATTACTATGGATCGATCAAGAATTGACTTGATTGATCGAACTATGTACTCAAAAAATCAAGCATATGCTAGATCGATTAACCAGCGAGGGATTTGATTCTAAAACCCATTTTTTCCCTAATTGATTAGGCTTTTTACTGAATTTTTATTTTTCTTTAAAACTTTTTTTAACTATTTTATGAATAATATAGTAATTTTACCTTAACCTAGTGCTTCAAATTATTATATATATTCAAACCTATGCATAAAACTTTAATCAACCACATAATAACATTATTCTATTCATCGTATTCTCTCTCTCTCTCTCTCTCTCTCTCTCTCTCTCTATCTTGGTTTGTAAAAAATATTCAAGTAGGCTTTTTCATTAAGTTAATTTATCAAATATTCATGGTTATTTTTTATGGATTATGAAGCCTAAAATATTTGTGATATTGTGCTTTAAATTGATTGTTCTAGAGTTACTAGTTGATTTCAATTTATTTGATATACTTATTAAATCATCCAGTTTGAGTTATTTATTATTGAATCTGCTATATGACATACATTTGTAATTGTGTTATTATGCTAACTTTTTAGGTACTCGTAGAACAAGTTCAATCAGTTACTTAAGTTGTTGGAACATTGGTTTGGATCCAAACACCTTTCTTGTTAAGCTTATGATGAAAGCAACGACTTGTAACTTGATTAATTAAAGGCTTTATCTTAATGGATAGTATAAGACCTAGCCATGTAATTGTTTCCACCTAAAATCTCTTTTGTCATCTTCATATTTTTGCATTATTTTATTTATATGTAATTACATGCCTGGTCGTCTACAAAACATTTAACTTGTCATTATTTTTCTGATTATCTATTCACCACATCTAACTAATTAGGTCTGTAACTAAAAAGAAAACCTTTCAATATGTCATCAATATATTTTTGAATAATATTACTCTGAAGAACTAAAGCATGACTCTAAATATGATTTATATAATTACATGTAATATCCAATAATATTACTCTGAATTAGATCCATGTAATTAAATCATAAATCTAACTCTCATATTTATTATGAAAAATACTTCATTTAAAGCTTGGTGAAGAAATAAAGCTTAATTTATTATATAAAAATGTTTACGTATTTTAATATTTCATAATCATAACAACATTACTAATATCACATAGTATTTTCACACAAACATGACTAATTTAATAAATAATCAATAAATTTTACATAGCATTTAGAATAACACATAAAATTAATCTGAAAACAAAAAAGGATATATTTAAAATATGCCTCCAACTTATTCTTCTTAGTGCAGAAATTTAGTATTATTTCTATTATTTGAAAAGTTTCAAAATAGATTTGCCTACACTATTTACTGAATTAAAAGAAATGTCTACATAAATTAAACTATGTTCAACTCTCAAAGTTGAGAGAAAAACTTTTAAACTAAGAAAAGAAAAGAGAAAACTAAGAAATCAACTAAAGAAAGAGTTGGTTGGATGGTAAGGGATTATTATAATGAGAGGGTGATGGGTCCTTTATATAGGCAAGAAAACATTTTAAAAAGGAGGAAAATATGGATCAAAGGGTTGCACGTGTAGTATGAATTTCTTTGAACTATAGCACGAGTCAGGATGTAATACATTTCAAATCTCAATCTAATTGTCCCGTACCATGGCACACAAAAACCTACACCCCGGTATGCATGTTGTCCCTTACATTGGTTTAAAACACATGTAAAGCTTACATATGTTAATCTTTTTATGTTTCAAGGTTGCAATGGAGTGCTTCTTGGTACCACTCTACAAGTTTTGATCAATTGAATATTTTTAAAGCTAAAAGTATCTAAAAAAATAAAAAAAACATACCCATGATTTCAAAAAGATAGATTTGCTAAAAAGATGATAAAACTATGAAAATATAAATCTATTTTGATATTTAAAGTGCATAAAATCACAATGTATTTAGTGATTTAAGCAATGATCAAACCTCTAACCAGCATCTTGCTAGTCTTTAGCAAGGAGAATGAAAGACTAAAAGATCTAAAATAAAATAAAATTATCCTAAATTATTTGTGTAGATTAACACAGTTACATTTAGCATATGAAATAAGCCTTTAAAACACTTGGTTTCCCTAATGGACGAGTTTAAGTATCATGTGGGATTTGAAAGACGATACCCACAAACATCACACTAAAATGCAAAAATTTATAAACAATAACAAAAATAAGCAAATAACATACTATAATTTTAAAAAAGTAAAGATGAAAGAGATAACAAAATATAAAAGGAAAAATTTCTCATTATTTTAATCTCTTTTAGGTTCACAATTAAAATTCAAAGTATAAATTAAATCAAAGTCCTAAACATTCCTAAATTATTGTAACAACTAGTTGAAAATCACACACACACACACACACACACACATATGAACATATATATATATATATATATATTAATTTTCCCAATTTCAGTGTTTGGAATCCAAACTCTCTCTATTCAACTCTAAACTTACAAGTCATACTCTCAATAACACTGATTCTATAGGTTCAAGCACTCACTAAAAGTTATATATGAATAGAGTTTATGCAAATAAATAAACTACTAGGTTTACATATGTTCAAAGAAGAAAAGGCTCAATGTAGTGCATAATATTGATCTCATGAAAGGAGTTAAATGAAAATATTTATAAAGAAATCTAATTCTTTTCTCAAGCATCAATCAAAATCATCAAATAATTTTTTTAGGTAATATCCCTTGAGAGATAAACAAAATGTAATGATTTCTTTAGGATCTATTTCCACTTATTCTTTTATATTTAGCCATTTCTCACAACTGTGAAGGATTTTCTAGGTCGTAGTATTTAGTTTGCATTCTTCATTTTTCTCCCTTCTTTTTTTCTTATTTTTATTTCCCTTTCTTAGATTTAGAAAAAAAATTTGTAAAGAGGACCCATTTACATTTTGTACATATTTTTGTATGATATGATGAGTTGCTAATTTTTGGATTTTTTTGTATTGGCTTAGGTAACCCAATATATGTCTCTTTTTTTAAATTCATGCATGAATGAAGAAGGGTATATACTTTCAATTTCATCTAAATTCATTCAATATAAGCAATAAAAATAAATATATGACACTTTATCAGATGTAAAAATCCTAGCATTCAATGCAAAACCTATAGAGATTCTCTTGAATTGATAAGAAGAATTTTTAAAAGATTAGAAAAATATTATGACTCATAATAAAAATATAAATGCTCAAAATATTCTAACAAAGTAGTCTCCCCTATTTGATTACTAAACATCAATCTCGAGTTTATTATAATTTCAACATTTTATCATGAAATTTAAACTATGAAAAAAATAACTAATTATCACATTACTCCATGATATGTTCAAGAAATTAATCTAACATTGTAAAAACTTAACCATTTACTTAAAAGTAATTAAAAGACATGATAATTTTACAAGAAAAAAATTAAAATTAAACCTAAAATTCCTAAACCAATAAAAACAAACAAAAATAAATAAAATGTAAACAGTGTTTAATAAAAAATTTAAAAATTACTCAAATTTATGAAGATAAAACTTTTCCCACCCCTAATCTAGAAATTACATTGCCATCAATGTAATAATTGCAAATTAAAAATAAAGAGTAAAGAGGAAAAAAGTTATTCATTTTCTAAATGTGCTCAAGTTTTGATGTGAAAATACAAATGTATCCATTATTCCAAACATTTTAATCATTAAGATATAATAATGTGTACTTCTTACACATTTGAATAAACAATTATAAAATTTAATAGTTCTAAATATAATAAATATTGTGCATTAGAATGAAAATAAATAAAATAAATAACATTAAACAAAAACAAACATAATATCCAAAAATAATTAAACTAATGTTCACAACATAAAAAAAAACAAAATACATTAAATAAATACTCATAAAGTTTCGGAAAAATCGGAATGGCGTCCAAAAAGTGTTAGGTTTTCATTATCAGCTTTTACTCTTACTGCCAGTCTTCTATAATCCATTTACTTCCAAAATCATACATCCTTCTATTGATCGATAAGTTATACCATCAATATAATTAGGTAAAATTAATCTTTATAAAAAATCGAAAATATTATGAATTTAAAATTTAAAATATATAATATAACATCATTAATAAATACAATTAAATCTATTAAATTATATAAAATAAAAAAATACAACATCAATTAAGATGGTAATATATTTATAATATATAATAACAATATTTAAAATATAAATATGGTGAAAATTTTAAAAAACCATGACTTCCAAATGGTATACGTACGTTCTCTTGTTGATCGGTTGAAGATAAACACTCACTCTTGCTCAAGAAATACGTTGCAATCTCACCAAATTTTGTTGATATACAAAACTAAAAACCATATTTATTAATTATTATCGTAAAAATAAAAACTCTATCTAAAATTACTCTTTTTATAAATTATACATATTAATCACATTATTTTACATTGGTTCTAACTAGACAAGTTAAAAGAGGAAGGAAAATAGAAGAGAAAGAGAGAAGATGAAACGAGTATTTCATTAGTTGCTTCAAATGAATAATGCGTGCATTGGTTTTCACTAGGTTTTTTTATTTATACAAAACAAACCACTAAGATACACATAGAACTATACAAACTGGATTACATCACTAATCTTCTACACACTTCTAAGTAACTAACTTCTTAACAAACTTAAACATGTATTAATTATGAATAACTCTACTGTAACTTGCGTGGGCTTGAGGAAGCTTTACAACAACCACGTCTTGATCAACAACCACTTGATCAATAACCACTTGATCAGCTTGAGCTGTATTGAGCCTAACACCTCCCGTCAAACTTATAAGTGGCATAATCACGACACTTAGTTTGCTGCATAATGTAATAAAAGAAGCAACTAAAAGATCCTTTGTATGCATATTGACAGGTTGTTCTACAGAAGGTAGGTGCTGCACCACAAGTTGCTTCATGTGTGAGTGAAGAATAGGATCTACAATTAACTGAACATTGCTTGAATTATTACACCAAATGGTTGGTGTATGTGGAGGTGGAACATGGTGTTCAATAAGCAAAGCCTGAAATTTGCAAACAATTTAAGAAGTGGCATTAGTAAGAGACCAGTACTCAGATTCAGTACTACACTTGAAAACTAAAGCTTGTTTCTTTCAGGGCGACTTATAAGGAGTTTGCACCCAGATACGCCATCACCTAGAGGTGGATCTCCTATAATCAAAACATGAGCCCCAATCTACATTTATAAAACCTAAAAAAAGAAGTGATAATTCTATGAAATTAGAGTCATTAATACACTAGTTTACTTAATATTTGCTTATTTTATTCAATAAATAGTATTTTTGGTGTTAAAAATATTAAGATATAAATTTGTCTTAATAAAGAGAGGTGAAAATATAAATTCTAATTTTTTTTGGGATTTTTATTGTTTTTTTATAAATTTTTAAAGTAGGACCAATCAAAAGATCCAACGTGACCTGTCACATAAGTAGAGGAGCTGACTGGGCAAGCCACGTATATGCCACAAAAGCAAGGACAACGAATCGTAGATCGTCACATATGAGGAGTGATGCAGCGCATGACACATGTTAGCACGATGTTCAATCGGAGTTCGAAACTGGTTAAACATCACTACCAGGTGTCACCCCGCGATTGCTCTTTGCAATCCACCAGCACGCCACGCATCTATACTTGCGAATCAAATTATGCCGCGTAGCACTCACTCAGCGTGTGTTGACTCGGAATGGTATCCCCTGCTACGCATCACGTTCTGATTTTCCTAATGAATTGTGTGTGCCACTTGTCGCACATTAATTAGCTAGCGTAGTTAATTTTTTTTGTTTTGATCTCAGGCCTTGATCTAAAGTTGATCTGACGATTCAGATTCCACCTGACCTATATTTAAGCCTCTAATCATCACATAAACCCAAAAGAGATAAGTTTTTAGAGCTAAGAAGAGAGAAAAATACAAAAAAAAAATGCAAAAAGAGATACATTTTAAAGGAGATTCAAGAGGAGATAAGTACTACAATTCAAGAGATTGATTGTATTTCATCTTCTACTCTTTTCTTTATGAAAAATATGAGCTTTTTGGACAAAATTATGTCTAGTTAATTTATTAATCTAGAGATATTCTTAACTTAATTTTTACCATGTGATGATATAATATTTTATCGTAATTATAATTATAATTTAATTATATTATTTAATCTGATTTTTATGCTATTAGTTGGTTGGTTAACAATTTATCTATAGAGGTAATAAAATTTGAGAGAATTATTTAATTGTTTTCTTGAGTAAATAACATGCATTGTCTCTAGGCAAAGATGTATATATGATCCATAATTGATGAACTTAATGGATAGTATGCAATTTAATTAGCATGAAAGTGTGACTAAATTAATTAATATATGGGGTGTAGTTTACTTGAGAGAGGAATACATGCTAAGTTAAATTCAATTGATCATGTAATTAATTCATAATTATATTAGGAGGATTTTAGTAATTCACGTGTTAAGAAAATTGGTGGATTAAGTATTCCTAGATATTTTCTCATATATCTTCTTAGTTATTAAATTTGATTTAATTAATTATTGTTATTTGCTATTAGTTATTTTAATTTTGTTTCTTTAAGTATAAAAACACATAAAAATTAATTTTTATTTTTTTGTTATAAAAATTAGTTTATAATAAAATAATCTCCGTAAAAATGATATTTTCTTATCATTATATTAATTGTTATAATACGTATACTTGTATATTCATTGCACATACTTCGTGTATGCTAATTTTCGGGGACTATAAATATTAGAAATTAATTTTTTTTCTTTACTTTAATTTTTTTTAATTTACTTATTTTTTTACTAACTTATTTATTTATTTATTTTAGTTAATTTATTTTATTTATTTTCTCTATTTATTTATTTTAAATTTTAATTTATTTAGTTAGTTATTTATTTTTATTTTTATTTAGTTTTTATTTAGACATCTCATTTAGTACTATAGAAACATAATTAAGTCTATTGCATGAATAGAGTTCATGGGGGAGAAATCTTATATTTAGATCTCGAAATTGAGCGTACTTTGAGGTAAATAAGAAAACAAGTTGTCACCCATGAGGAAGAAATGGCTAATCTATTATATATAAACAATAATGAGCTAAACTTGAAAAATTAGATACTTTTGATAGATGATAGGGATAGAGCTATGAGTGAATATGCAATACCTATGTTGGAAGGGCAGAATCCAAGTATTACAAGGCCAAACATTCAAGCTAATCAGTTTCAACTAAAGTCAATAATGTTTCAAATGCTATAAGCAGTTGGTTAATTAAGCGGATTAGCAACAGAGGATCCTCATCTACATCTCAGATTGTTTATTGAAGTTGTAGATTCATTTATTGAAGTTGTAGATTCATTCAAATTTGGTGGTGTGACCAAAAAAGGTATTTTGGCTAAGATTATTCCCTTACTCTTTTTAAGACCATGATCAAGCATGGTTAAACTCTTTGCCATCTAATTCCATTACAATTTGGAATTATTTGGCAAAGAAATTATTGATGAAGTACTTCCCACTAACAAAGAATGCCAAGCTTAGGAATGATATTACCTCGTACCAACAATATAAAGGAGAATTTTTATATGAAGCATGGTTATGCGTATTTTCGTAAGTGTACGAATCGTTCAAGTAATAAAGTGTACAAAAGTACAGATATCGAACCCACAAGGAATGACGTTACTAAGTACCGAAATTGACTAATCCTAATTTTATTTGAAAACCGAATTGTTGAAATTGTTTTAGAAGCAAATTAACTTAAAACTAAACGCAAATAACACAATTAATGTTGTTCACAAATGATTAAAAATTCTAAGGCATTTGATTTCGCTAAATCAATTCAATCTGATTTCAAGTCATGTTATATGAGAATCAAAGCTAAAAGTGATGGTTGAAAAACCCAAATTTACCTAATACTCTCTCTCGAGTTATATTAGAATTACTTATGTATGAAAACCAACTATATTTCTATGAAGATTTAATCACAAACAAGCACATTACGATTTATGGAATTTCTAGAATAACCACATACATCATGCATTAGTTCTCACACTCGCATTCAACATACGGTATTTATCACAAGAAGCATTCATTACACATCTCCTCTCGGTCTCAATATAATGCAACATGGAAATAAATACTCAACTTGAAAACAATGAACTCATATAACAATAACAAAAGAAATCATATTTTCTTGATTCAACTACATCATAGCCTTAGAAAACATGAATTAGTTCATAATAGAAATAAGAACAAACATTATCTCAATTGAATCCATGAATAACAAATCTGAATAAAATTCAGAAAATAAAAGCTAAGGAGAAGAGATGAAAAACTCTTGAAGATGAAGACTTGGTAGCAACAATGGTGATGATCCTTCAAGCTTTTCCAAACTTTCTCTTCAAAATTGTCTTTTCTCCTCCAAAAATGTCTTAGACCTCCTCTCTCTACCGTCCTCCTCTTTCTCCATCATATTGTATATATAGATCTAGGGTTTTGGGGGAAATTTTGGAACAAAACAACATAAAAAATGTGTTTTCGGACGAAACTCGCCGGCGGCGACATTATTCTCGCCGCAGTGAGATATTTGGAAAAGTTACGATTTTGGTTCCACTGATTCTTGCCGGCGGCGAGATGAATTTGCCAAAACCTATGCTTTCCTGCATGATTTTCGGCGTTCTCTCTGTAAGATTTTTGCCGGTGGCCAGATTATTCTCGCCGGCGGTGGGATTTATAAATTTTGAAACTTTGTTTTCTTTTTATTTTCACTCAATCCCATTCATTGAAATTTGTCCCAAACTTCTCCAAAATCATGATGTTACCTAAAATTTCACTTTAAACACGAAGGATGTTAGCATTAGAGCTAAACAATTATGTGATAGGGCATTAACGCTTAATAGAAATCAAAATTTGATAATCCTTTGGCCACTAAGGTTTAAAGAAGGCCAAGATCATTGGATGTTGGTAATCCTTGATCTGTTCAATAATCATTCTTGGTACTGTGACTCAGCTTCCATAGAATTGAGTAAAGATACAAAAACAGTTGTTGAAATGTAAGAGTTATAGCTAGCTATTGGCTTCTTCTATTATATTTTGTAATATTTAATAAAAAACTAACTATTTTAAACCTTGATTGGGCATGAAAGTTATGGAAAACATTTAGGGGCATTTCCCTTAAAAGCTCTCATAAGCTTATATGGAAAAAAAGGTTATTGTATGTAGAAGTGAATATTAATAATTTTATTAATTTTACTATTGAATAATAAAGATGTTCGAATATGGAAAATTATGTACACTTGTTTTTTGTAGGTTCCATAACAAAATAATGGAGTCATATGTGGTTATTATGTGATGAAGTTTATGAGTGAAATCATCACAAATATCAAAATTCCAATTAATGATATAGTAATATCTTTTACACATATATACAAGTTTTGAACATATTTGAGTTATTTTTTGCAAATACATGAAATTACATTCTTATTTTGATTTTAAATAAATGTAGTTCTTTGGTTCGAACAAGACGGGCTATATATGACCAGTAAATTTTTGATGATTTACGAGAGGAATAGGTAGAACACATGGTTCAAATTATATCACCACAAGAAGAACCAAGAGAATATTCTGATGATCTTGAATAGAATATGACAACAAAACGACAATTTTTTTAATGATTTAATTTCTCTTTTCTTGTGTCTTAAGTCCCTTGTTTGATGGATGTTTTATTTGATGGATGGTTATGTGCTCATGTATTTAGGGGAATGCATTGTTTTATGGACCTATTTTTTGCCCAAACTTCATCTCATCTCTCTTGCCTACTTTCCTTATGACAACATCATGGTAGCACTTTATTAATCATTTGTCTATAAATATGAAGCTATTTGGAATCTCTGCTGATATTTTTAATACTATAATGAGCTTTAAATATGAAGTCAGGTGTAACTCCTATTTTGTTACTTGGCTTTTATGAGTTTTGGTGGCCATAAACGTATTACAAAATTGTTCCATACGTTTAAGGGCACCAAAACTCATACAAGCCAAGTAACAAATTAGAGTTACACTTGATTTCATATTTAGAGCTCATTATAGCATTAAAAATACCAGCTTGATCCCAAATAGCTTCATATTTATAGACAAAAGATTAATAAAGTGCTAATATGAGTTCGAAGGGATAAGGTTATTATTATATCACTCGGATGTCGCTGTGGTAATCTCTTTTTTATGGTAATATTTATAATGATTTAATTTCTCCATTTGTATGTCTCTGAAGTTTAGACTGCTTGTTTGATGCATGTTTACGTGCTCATGTATGTAGGGGAATGAATTTTTATATGGATAAACTATTTTTTGTCCAGTTTCCTTGTCACAGTGCTGGTGATTCTAAACCAACCAAGCTTACTCGCATAATCCAATTACACTTTGACGATGTTATTTTTTTTGTAATTTAAGTTAACTATATATATAAGTATTGTATATACATTATTTATTTTTGTAATAAATTTAATTATCAAGTAATTAATTATATTTAATTTTTCAATTATTTGTATTATTATTTATATTTTGGTTTTTTATACTATATTGAATACATGTTAATAGAGTTAAAAATGAGAATAAAATAAATAGAAAGGTAAAGTCGGTTCACGCATTGAACCGACTTTAAATTTTAAGTCAATCAATTTTAGTCGGTTTAACAAACTGACTTTAATAGTCCATTTTGTATTAGTATGCCACTTACATATAGTTGGCTTTAAAAACTAGCTAGGCCCCCCAATGTATGTTGGTTTAGAATATAATAACCCCACTGTATATTTGGGTCACTAATGCTTTAAGAACATTATCTCTTGTAGTCACATTTATATCTGGGGACTCCTCAATTGAAGTAGGAAATACAAATTATTTGCAGCATTCTCTAGATAAGTCCAATTACCCATGATATGGTTTTGAACATTATCCCCTTCAAAGCTTGAGATTCCATAACCACCATCTTATCTATCATATTGACAGTAAATTCAATATAAAGTAATTATGTAGTTGGCTTCAAAATATCCTAGTATAATTAGTATTATATTCCTAATAATATTATAGATATGGAATGCATTGTTCTTTTATGAGATTAAGATACTATAAATTTGGTTTCCTAATTAAAATTTCGCAATATTAGTAAATTAGTAAATTTGTTAGTCAAGTAAATTAGTTATGTATATATTGTTATTCTATTAAACTTGAGTGTTCATCACCATAAATTGATAAGCCATAATATTGAAGCTACATTCGTTAATCAAGCAATATTTTAGTCATCTTTGCTTTCTCTTTTGATCATTTATTATTGGTATTAGGGCTTGTATCAGTGCAATAGAAATTAACTTGAGACCTATTTCCTCTAGCCATATATTCACCTTTTGGGTCTATTATAATACAATGATTGTTGGTAAATTGTATGCTTATTTTTTTCACAAATTTGACTCATGCTTATTAGGTTAGCTTTAACTCCATTACCATGTAGTACATCACCAAAAGTAACTATTCCTTCATTATATTTTCAAAATGTTTGAAAAGAGAATGATCACCAGTCATATGTCTAGAACAACCCCTATCAAAATACCTAGTAGTAGAAGATTTAGCTTTAAATGTAGCATAGGATACATAACAATTAAAATCAATTTTTTTAATCCAAGCTTCTTCTTTTTTTATGAATCATGCATATGCTTATTTTTTAAAACATAATTATTTTTTCTTGAATAGGATGCATGAAATTATCAGCATAATTATAGATCATCAAGAATCTACATTTAGGTCTAATATGTCCCTTTGTACTCTAGTTTTAACATATAGGAATAAACTTAGAATAAAATGAAAGAAATATTCATGAATGATAGGGATCAAAGGTTTTACAAACGCAGATGATTTTGAAAAGTTTGGTGTAGTGTGCTTATCTATATATCCTAGCCTTCTCTTGTCTCCAAAAGGCTTTTCATAAACAAGAATCTTATTCAACCTTCCAACTCCAATTGTTAGTCTTTTTACACCTTCCTTGGATTGTTCATCAAGTTCTTGCACTAATTTTCCTTTATTTGTAACAAGCTTGTTATTTTCTTCTTTCAATCCTACAATACTCGAATTTAAAGTAATATTTTGTTCTTGAAAAATATTATTTTCTTTTTTTAATTTATTTGAAAAGCTTCCATGTGTCTTATATTTTTCATTTAACTTTTCTATTTTCACTTTTAAACTAGCATTCCTTTTTAATGCCTCTAGCACCTTTAGAAAATAATTCTTTAAAAATTTTAATATTATATCGAGAATGAAAAGAATACTCAATTTTCTCAACATCTAAACTATCAACTTCAATAAGATAATCCATACCAAGGTCCTAGGCATACTAAGTTTATCTAATGACTACACTAATATCGCATGAAAAGTTTCTTTTTTAGTTATGAATCTATTAGCTAGAAGGAAAGTGAATAGAATATCAGTAAAAGTATGTAAATTAAAATTTTGTAGGAGGGCCAGAGATACAATTGCATGTAAATAAAGTAATACAAAAACATAATAATTAACACACAAGATATTTAGGTGAAAACAACCTAGTCTACACTTATGACCTGAGAAGAAAATGACTAGTCCACCGGATTACCTAACTATCCATTACGAAAAATAAGATCCAATTACAAGATTGGGACTCAAACTACCCACCAAGGTAGTGCCCCCAAGTAATCTACTTACAAGCAGACGTTTTCATTATAGTCTCTACAAGAAAAGTGTTCAGATCTGAACCAATGTTTTGATGAACTCAAGTTACACCTGTTAATTGAACCCATATAGCTAGCATCTAAAAAGTTAGCATAATAACTAAAATGCAAATGTGTGTAATAGAATAGATTCAATAATGAACAATCCTAACTAGATTATTTAACAAAAATATCATATAAATCAAAACCAACTTGCAACCCTTGAACAATATGTTTAAAGCACAATATCACAAATATTGTAGCTAGACTTGTTAATTTATCAAATACAATGTTTGAAAATTTATCTCAATGAAAAAATTCTACTTGAATTGTTTTAGAAAAATAAGAGAGAGAGAGAGAGAATAAGATGAAGACGATAATGATCAAAAATACTTTTGTGTGATTGATAAAATTATGAGCTAATGATATAATTAAATGTATGAGTATAAACCCTAGGTCAAAGGTCTATTACAATTCTTTCCATGAAAATATTTTAAAGAGCTTTAAAACATAAGGACAATACCATAATAAAACAAATTGATTCAAGTAAAAATTAGCTAGATCAATCAAACATGGCCGCTTGATTGATCTAGTGAAACAATTAATTAAATCTAAAATAATGGATTGATCCACTTATTAGTCTCAATTGAGACAATTCTTGACCGATTGAGTATTAATTCCTCGATCAATCTATTCATGTAAAAATTAATTTAGATAGGTAATTAAGTTCTATCGATCTATACATGGCTTCATTAATTGAGTAGCCTATATGCATAATGTTCCTATGTGTCTCATATGAAATCTAATGTGCATGGGAACAGAGATATACCTCAGATGTGATCATTAGAGATCAAAAGTTTCTTCAACTTGAAATTTTTTTAAAAAGACACACCTAGAAACTAAAATATATGTAAGGACTATGAGTGTTGCCTATTTTGGTTGACAAAATATTTATCTATAAATTTTTTTTAGGCCTGCTATCAAGTCTATCAAGAAAAGCCAAACAAATGCTCGAGTTCAATATATTTGTACTTAAGGTATATCTTTGATAACTACAATACAAAGGATTACATTTATGCATTTAATAACACATTTTTATAAATCTGAAATTATTTTTAGTGCTAAAATATGAAATAAGATATGGTAAAAGATATTAGATAAAATATACTCCAAAATAAGATATGCTAAAAGATATTAGATAAGATATACTTTAAATTATTTTTGAAATCCTTATCATAAAAGATAGCATACAATCTATTTTTAAAAGATATTAGATAAGATATACTCTAAATTATAGTTGAAATCTTTAGCATAAAAGATAGCATAAAATCTATTTTAAAAGATATTAGATAAGATATAATTTAAATTATAACTGAAATCTTTACCATAAAATCTATTTTAAAAGAAATCTATTTTAAATGGGAGTTATCTTAATTAATGAGAATTACTAATCCTATTTGTAATAGAAGAGATATTTATCAATTACATAGGATTAAGGGTTTTAATTTTTCCTATAAATAAAACTTATTGCTCATTATTTCAATTAACCACACAAGAGCATTCTTCTAATCTTCTTAATTTCTCTCTCTTGTTTTACAAATATAAGATCATAATTCTTTAGGCTTCTTTATTTAGTTAATATATTAAATATTGGTGGTTATGTTTGATTGATTAATATGCCTAATTATTTTATTATATTTTGATAATATGTTCTTATGGCTTCTTCTTTATTCTTGTTCTTAAATTGATAGTTATTTGATTTTATTATTAATCTTTAAAGAAGCTATTTTTATTGAACTTATACTTGATCTTTTTGCTCTAGAATTTACTAGTTGATTTTATTTAAGTGACATGTTTTGAATCATCTAGTTAGGATTATTCATTATTAAATCTGTTCTAGAACACACATAGGCACTTGTGTTTTTGTGCTAACCATTTTGTAGTTTATTTCTGAACGATCTGATTGGCGGAAAGCTTATTGGAACTTTGGTCTAGAAACCGCTCACGCTAATATTGGATACTGTGAAAATAGAGTAGGGGCTCGTAAGTAAAGTACATTGGGGCAGTATCCTAGGGAGGGTAGCATAAGATCGAGTTTGTACTTGAACATTTGATTTTCATAGTAGAAAGTTAGGTGGTCCGGTGGACCGGTGGTTTTCCTCTTAGGTCATGGTTATGGCCTAGGTTGTTTCCATCTAAAAATATTGTATGTTATTATTTTATTTCCGCACTTATTATTACACATGATTGCATGTCTGGTTACTTTGTTTAGGTTATTAAATTATAAATTAGTAGAAATTAAAAATTACCTATTTGCCCCCATCTAGGTTAATTAGGGTCATATCTTATAAAATTTCAATTGGTATCAGAGCCAACACTAGATACACTTAGTGTTAGTCCTACAGATTTTTATTATGGATCATTCTATTGAGGATTATAGCTGAGATGATGATGAACTTGATTCTTCTTTTCTCACTAAATATAATGTTAAAAGTTCTATAGAATTAGTTTCTAAATGTCTTAGAGCCATAGAGGAGAATAATAGTTTAAATACAAAAATAGAAAAATTAAATGAACAACTTGAGGTGCATGAAAGTTTTTCTAATAAATTAAAAGAAGCGAATAATTTTTTACAAGAACAAAATAATGCTTTGAATTTAAGTCTTGTAGGTTTGAAAGAAGAAAATAATAAGCTTGCTGAAGATAATAAAAAACAAGTGCAAGAGCTCAAAGAATCATGTGAAGTAGTGGAGAGACTTACCATTGGAGCTCAACAATTAGATAAAATATTGAGCATTGGTAAGTCATATGGTGTTACAGATGGCTTTGGTAATAAGGACAAGAGTTTCACACCTTCAACATCAAATACCACATTTGTAAGGTCCTTAAACTCTACTCCTACTATTACTACTTATGAACAAAGAACTATTATACCTATGATATAAAAAGTTATTAAGTTTGTGCCTGTCTGTCATCATTGTGGTAGGAAAGGTCATCTAAGACCAAAATGTAGATTTTTGAGGAATGCTCTTGAACTTAATAATTCTTTCCATGTTTCAAATAGTACGACCCATAAGCATCATCCATATATGCATGTTACATCATATTCAAGGATGAATGTAAATTATAATAACGTGTTCAAAAATTCTACTAAGAAGCATGAAATCTTAGGTTCAAAAAGGCAAGTAAAATTCAATACTTTTAATGCTAGGACTCATTTATCATCATACTACTATGCATATTACATCTTCATTGGGGAAAATGAGAAAAGTACACCTAAGTCCAAGAACACAGCTATGAAACCTAAGTTTGTTGAGTCTCAACCCAACGATATAGAGAAACCAAAATGCAAGAAAATGTGGGTTAGGAAAGGTTGTTTTTTTCTAGTCACTTGACTATCTTTTATTCCTTCATCTAGGTATTTTTGTTAGAGTGCTTAAATGAACCTAGGTGAGTAATATTTATTGTCTTTATTTTATTTATTAGTTAAACTTACAAAAAAAAAGCAGAATCTTTATTTGGCCAACATGGTATTGAATTTATTCAACACTTAGAGACATATAACCTTATCTTTAATGATTTAACTAATTTTGATATTTATTGTATAAATAATTCTACAATTTTGACTTATGCACACACATATTCTTGTACATGTGATGATCGATGTTGACATGAACTTATTCACACACTTACGAACACACATATATGTTATGCTTGAAGTTTATGAATTTTCTTGAAAGACTCTAGGACTTCAACTAACCTTGACTGTAAAATTGTGTTGAGTTTTACATCTTACTTTCTAAAACTTTATCATATAGAGGCACCTAATATTGAGAGGGCTACCTACTATGATGTGTGAACCTACCGCACTGAGCGGAGAGGGCTACCTCACAACTAGTGTGAAAGTCATCATGCTAGGTTTATAGCTCGTGCAAAAAAAAAAGGAAAGATTGAAAAAAGTGACTACTTATAAATCTTGTACATTGAATGCACAAAAAGAAAGAGCCAATAAAGGTTATAAAAAAAATATCATTTACCTCATATATATATATATATATAAGTCCTCCTTTCGTAGATATATTTTATTTTGTGAGATTGAAGACTCGATTATGGTTTTACATGATAGGTGATATTTTTTTTCTTTTGAGTCTTTCTTGATAGGTCATAAATGAATTAATTGACATATTTGTGGAGTTTAAACATATATACTACTTTAAGTAAATGTCAATATGTCATTATATGTGCTTGTGTGACTTTTCTACTCTGCTTGCTTATTTATATAATAAATAATCAAAATTTGAGTTAAAAATTAGTGAGTTCTCAATTGGTTATGTGCTCATTTGTGATTAAATGAGTTTAATACGATATGTTAATTAGAATTTTTTCATTTACATATTACATATTCTTTTCATTAATTACCTTTTTAATTCATTTCTAAGTTAGAGAGTCATAGAACTTAAGGGGACTTTAAAGCATATTGCACTTTTTCATTACTCTACTTTTACATTGCTATATCTTTAGAAGGATTTTAGCTTCATTACTTTATCTAATGTTTTGTCCTTCTCGTATGTCAAAAAGAGGGAGAGAATAATGTGTTTTACTTCCATGTTTTATTTTGTTATACATATAGGGGAGAATATATTCAATTAAGCTTTATTGATATGCATACTACACTATTATTCTTTACACTTCACTTATTTTATGTAAACTGAACTAATGTACAATGAGGCTTTTAAGCCAAGTTGTTGTTTGTTTTGCCTATGTCTTTTCAGTTACTTATAAGCTTGTCCACTTGCAGCGAAGATGGATTCATCGGACCATAGGATAGTTCTACTATAGAGTCTAGGAAATCATTGTATTTTATCTTCTTCCTATAAGTGTCATATAGTGAGAGAGAGGTTTTGCCACACAAAAATGCCAAAGAGGGAGTTTGTAAGGACTATGAGTGTTGGCTATTTTCGTGGACAAAATATTTATCTGTAAATTTGTTTTTAGGCCTACTATCAAGTCTATCAAGAAAAGCCAAACAAATGCTCGAGTTTCATATAATTGTACTTAAGGTATATCTTTGATAACTACAACACATAGGATTACATTTATGCATTTAATAGCACATGCTTATAAATCTAAAATTATTTTTAGTATTAAAATATGGAATAAGATATGGTAAAATATATTAGATGAGATATACTCCAAAATAAGATATGCTAAAAGATATTAGATAAGATATACTTTAAATTATATTTGAAATCCTTATCATAAAAGATAGCATAAAATCTATTTTTAAAAGATATTAGATAAGATATACTCTAAATTATAGTTGAAATATTTAGCATAAAAGATAGCATAAATTCTATTTTAAAAGATATTAGATAAGATATGCTTTAAATTATAACTGAAATCTTTACCATAAAAGATAGCATAAAATCTATTTTAAAAGAAATCTATTTTAAATGGGAGTTATCTTAATTAATGAGAATTACTAATCTATTTGTAATAGAAGAGATATTTATCAATTATATAGGATTAAGGTTAGTATGATATTTACCAACTCAGTATGATATCATATTAGTTCAATATAATTTTACTAATCAGTATGATATTTATCAATTTAGCTTAGTTTAATATGATATCATTCGATATGATATCAGATCAATTTAATATGATGTTACTAGATCAATATGATATTTATCAGTTCAATTTAGTTTGGTATGATATCATATTAATTCATTATGTTACCAGGTCAATATGATATTTATTAGTCTAGTTCATTATGATATGAATGGATTCAGTTAAGTTAGTATGCATATGAGATATGTATAAGCAGAGCTGGCATGCCATTTTAATGGTTGTATTAAGTAAGTTCTCCACATGTATAGTTGAGAGTTAGTGCTAGTGCTATTGCTAAATTTATCTTTCGTGTGTGACCATAACCCCAAGTACTCTTGGCATTACATAATTATAATGACATGTTATTTCATGAAAACTCATAAGATAGTACACTATTATATTTTAATGAATAGACATAAATCATTTTTTAACATAATGTTATTTCATGATAACTCATAGATAGTATGTTATTATATTTTAAAGATTAGATAGAAATCATTTTTACAGAATGTTATTTCGTGGTAAGTCATAATTAGTATGTTATTATATTTTGAAGAACAAACATAGATTATTTTTATAAGTATGTTATCTTATGGTAAGTCATAAGCATTTCAAGCTCACCTTTTATATTTTCCTTCCCCAGGTAGTAGCTTTAAGAAAACATAGCGTGATAACATATTTGGGAACATATGATCAATATTTTGTTGTACAATTTAGATTGTTTGATCTCTCTACCCTTTTGTATAGTTAATGTAGGTTAGTGTGTAAATGGACTAGTAATCAAGACTAAAAAACCTTATGATTTGATGTATATCATGTATATCATGATTTATAGTCATGTTGATGGAAATGAGTTATTTTTTAGTCTCAATTTTGAAAAAAATCTGCCAAAATATTTTTAGAACTTTATATAGTAATGGTTTTAACACAACCTAGAATAAAAAAAACAAGTTAATCAGTTATTACAATCTCAAGATGTGTCTTGTATTATTAGAGTAGTTTAGGGATAGGACTTCCACAATATCTCATTTCTAAACCTTACAAGTAGATTATCTAATCAATATAAATGTGTAAAACATGATGGTTATGTACATTAAAAACAAGGAAGAAAGAGAGTTTGTATTAAATTAATACAAATTATTATAACTTCACTTTTGGTTATTCGAAATAACATTGATGTAGTAAATTTATTTGAAGATTGAAGTTGTTAGATTTATTTAATTTTGTTGCTTTTTATTTACTTAAAAAAATATGATTATATGAAAAATATTTTATTTTGAAATTAATTTGAAACATTATGATTTCATCCAATACTAATATTCCATACAATATTTAAGCAATCAATTTTGTAAAATATTAGAAAAATTTAGTTATAATCAGTTTTTTTCTAATATATGAATACATGAAAATATATGAAAACAAATGATTAAGTAAATAGTATATACGAAAACATGACTAACCGAAAAATATATAAAAATCTTAAAAGAAAACATTTTGAGCAATTCTTAATCCATATTCAATTACCCAAATCACGGACTACGTTAAACTTAATTGAAACATATTATTTCTTAATTAAATGCTATTAATCATTCAAGATTCATGCATTTAATTGTTATCTTCTTAAAAACTTGGCAACAAATAAAGAAAATTAATATCAAGTCACAACTACCAAAGAAGTCCATATTTTTTAAGGAAGTTAAGCATTCCATAATTATTCAATTTAAGTATTTTAGTCTTGTAATTATTATATTAGACATAAAAAAAATTATAATATTTTTAAAAAAGTCACAATAGTTTTATTATTATATGTAAATGTGCATTTTAATTTCATAATTTTTTAAATTGGGTACCTATATTTTCGTTATTTATGAAAATTATGCATTATATATACTCACTTTAATACTTTTGTTGAATTAGAAGTGTTCATTTTATTATATTATGTGATCAAAAGTACTTTTTCATAATAATAAAACTTATAGTATCAAACTTATAAGTTACGAGACTAAAGTATTTATTTTAAAAAATTATATGACGTTTTAGTACTTTATCCAATAATTATGAGATTAATATACTCATTTGTTAAAAATTAAGTAACATCCAAGTCCATTTGCCTAGTTTTTTTTAAATCTATAAAATTTATTTTGAAATACTTACTTATTTACTAATTATTCTAAATTTAGGGGAGAAATCGAACCCCGTCTAAGAGAATATAGAGCATTATCTTTACCACTATATATTAACTTTTAGGGTAAACATTCATTTAAATACTAATGTTATGTAAAAAAAATTTATTGTTTTTAATATTTTTTTATTTCAATTGATTATTTAAATAATTAAAATATTTTTTAATCAATTTTTCTAACAATAAATTAGCAAATTTTATGAGAATATTTAAGTTATCTATTACACGTGTAGTTATAATTAACTTAATTATCTTATTCAAAACTTCATATGTTAAGTAGTTAATATAAATATTTTTGATTAATTGACCCTTCTTGGTCTAAATTATTAATGGAAGATATTTTATTAACAAAAGCAGTGTTTTAAAACAAATTACTAAAGTAACAAATTCAATTTTTTTTACTTATTATTAACATCTAATTAATCTTTTTCCCTAAAATTAGAAGTTTGCTATCTAGAACCTAATTGACCCGAATTTTAATATCTAATTAATGTTTTCCCTAAAGTTAGTTGTTTGCTATCTAGAGCCGAATTGAATCAAATTGAGCCGAATTGGGAAAATTACAGTAGTTTGGGAGCAGTTTTTCTCCACTTTGCATGAGAAATATTTCCCAATTTTCTAAATCTTTAAATTTTTGATTTTTTATAAAAAAAAAATTCTTAACTACACGTAGGATTATGCAGAAACATGAAAAAGACTAAAATAATTGATATGCAGTGAGATTGGATTTTTTATGTGTTTCTATTGCCCAAACCGCGAGAGTTATATATTCTCTGTAACAATTACTGTATCTCCAACACTTATGACATGTGTAACTGTTCAATGTACAAGTTAACTTTAATTCTTAAATTCTTAAATAACAAAACAACAAACTCCAACTTGTTTATCGTTGATCACACATTGAATCCTGAAGTTACAAAACAATGAATAAGCCAATACATTGGGCAGTCATACTCCGATAACATGTATTTTTGTAAAAATAACCAATTAAGAACAAATTAAATTTTTAATGATTTTTTTATTAAAATATTATTAATTTTTTATGAAGTAATTAAATGAAATTAAAATGCAGATATTTGATAATAATAAAATTACAGTTAAAATAAAAATAATTCACAAAAATATTAGTTTTAATATTTGTTAATTACCATATGTTTTATTCTAATATTTTATTAAATTTTTATTTTTATTAAAAATTAAAAAATATATTTAAATAACTTTTATTATTTTCTATTTTTTCTTAAATTATTTCAAATCGTATTTTAATTATTTGATTAAAAATGATATTATTTTACATAATTTTTTTTTAAAATATTATAATTTATTTTAGGGATACTTTTTTATAAAAATAAGCAATTAAATGATACAATTTTAAATTTAAAAAATTAAAAGATATAAATAACATAATCTAAAGAATTTTTATATCAGCTCAAGACATAAATAACATCGTCTGAAGAATTTTTATATCAGCTCCACATATATAATAATATTTTTTTATTCTGGTTGAAAATCGCATATAAATGTCTCACTTTTTCTGTTTACGAATATTCCACACAGCCCTTCCCTTTTCTCTCTCTCTCTCTCTCTCTCTCTCTCCC